>WBMZ01002104.1:0-36135 GCA_013400975.1 Atrichornis clamosus
CTGCCCCTCCTAAACCCGTGCTGCCTGGGTCCGATCCCCCAGCCATTTCATTTCATGCCCAAGCAATCAGCACCTGGGAACGTATCTCCAGGAGCAGGTTTCTTGCCTACTGAAGGACCCACACTCATACCAGCAGAGGACAAGATGTTTTTCAGCAGCTGCAGTGTACTTCCTAATGAAAAGCCAATACAAACACATGAAAAACCTACTTTTATGTTGGCAAGCTCCTGTATAATAAAAATTTAGGATATAGTCCTTTGACCTTGCTGCAGACTCCATTTAGATTTACCATTTCTGAGAATGACCAGGTAGGTGAATGTGGCCACTGTATAACACATGTCCAGGTGTCCACGCATGGTAGTCAGCCAGCCTGGACAACAGCTAGGATGGCACCCATCCATAATGGGGACATTATTGTAAAGCTTTCACACATCCTCTAAATGAGGCAAATTGAAGGCAAAAGAAGTGTCACCCTGAGCTAGATCACAGAACTGGAAAATACAGCTGCAGCAAAGACAAGCAGACCCATGGTTTCTTTCCCCACTACACAAGACCATAGGAAGCAGGACAACCACTGTTCTGCTTTCTCCTGATTATGAGACTTTTGAAACATTGATTTGGTCCTTAGGGATTTAGAAAACCAACATGTTTCAATTGTAAACAGTTAAAGGAGTCAGACTTATTTTGGCCCTGAATCGTGACTAAGAAACAAAAGAATATGTTATACCCTTCCTTTTTTATCCTGACCTTCGGGATCTGTTTCTTCAGGCAGTTCTGCAAAATGAGTGTTTGTAAATAACACATGAACCACCATAGTTTGGTGTGGGGAGTAGGGATAGGAACATTGCCAGCACACTACACATGAAAGGTAATTTGGTTAAATAAAGTTAGTAGATTCTGGGACTGTCTGAAATAGAAGTAAAAAGAAAGTAACTTTTGCTAGAAAGCTGACCATCCTCCTCTCAATGGATCTGTTCTTCCAGTAAAAAAATAAGAAAATTATTAAAACTTGCAAAAAAAATTCTGAAACTGCTGACATAATAGGCTGTGATTTATATGAAAAGGATCCTTTTAACTTCTCCAGGGCATTAGAGTTCCTCATCCATTTTTCTAGACTACATTTGCTAACTCTGAAAGAGCTCAAAAGGCTTGGAGAATTTTAAAAGCATTGACAAGACTGCAAGAAAAAAAGTGAAGCAATATTTTTATCTCTTTCCCACCTGCTTTCAGCAGGTGTGTACAGTCAGACTACATAGCTTTTATGCATTGTGAAGCTTGTATAATTTAGACTTCATGCTCTATGCACTTCAAATTAGTTTGACCCCTTCCTCTCCTAGGCACACACAAGCACACAAATTAATTTTAACTGTATTTTTCACATCAGTATATCCTCTAATTTATTCAGAATTGTGTTTTAGAGTGGTTAAAAAAGCATTTTAATTAATGTTTCAGTCAGAAACCTTCCTCACAATTTTGTGGTGAAGAATCAAGCATAAAAGTGACTCTGGGTGGATATTGCATATTTTGTTGCAATATTTTGTTGCAATGCTCGTATTTCTGGATGTAAGCTGACTGCCTGGAAATTTGTTCATACCTCAGTGACTGAATGGCAAAAATGCATGTATTTAATTCTTAAACCTTACTTTATTTGATGACTTAAAACAACACCCTCATAAGTAAGTTGCCACCAAGGAATTTGAAGGCTTTTTCTGCCTTACCAACAAATTTCTTTGTCCAACTACCATTTCCTATGTACAAGGGGAATTCTCAGCTGATTGTGCTAGCTGAGGATTGCACCATCTTCCTCATTACTATTTGGACATACGAGAAAGACAAGAACAGAGCAGAAAGCAGACACACTCCAATATGTCCTGGCTAATTTAAGATTTATGCAGCTAAACTGAAGCTGAGAAATCCCAAGACTATTTCATACCATTCTGAGCCAACTTGGCATATGCATTCCTGTAAAGGAAAAAAAGATGTAATCTCATTCTAATTATTCCATCATTTGCTCTTTGAAACAAGTTTTTGAAAAGAACTTGTATCAATAATTGCACAGGTGGCTTTGATATTCCCTTCCTCAAAAGAAAACACTTTCCATTTACTTGGATTAAAATTTATGTTTTAAAAAACCCACATACCTAACAAGTGGAAATTGCTCAAAGACTGTCCATATCCACCTCTGAATAGAATCACAGAATCACAGAATTGTAAAGTGGCTTGGTTTGATAGGGACATTAAAAATTACTAGTTTGACCCCCACCATAATAATCAGTTACAATCAGTAGTTACACTGATTCTTTTTTCTGTTATGAAATAAACAGTAGAACAGTAAGAAATAGCATGTTACATTAATTAAGACATACAGGTGTTTTTTTTAAGTTGGTAGCATCGTTAGAGGATTGGTTTTGCTGAGACAAGTTTTTTTTGTCTGCTGGAAGGTTAGCAGAAGGTTAGAGAAATTCAAGTTGGAAGGAATCCCCGTCGATCCAACTCCTTTTGCCAAAGCATTGCCAAAGTTAGTTTCAACTTCAAAGTTTTATCACATACTTCAGGGTAATATCCTGTCAAGTTCTGAATTTTTCCAAGGACAGATACTCTAAAACCTCTTTGGGCAGAATTAATGAGAACTTTGAATCAGTCAGTGCAAATGAAGATTATTTGGTCAATAAAAATAAAGTAAAAAGGAAAATAAAACAAAACTGCTCTGGAGAAGAAACTGTCTCGGCTTTCAGATCAGACTTGGTCAGCATTACTTTTGAAAGTATGGACCAAAGTCAGACTCAAAAAACAGGTTTCATCTGAATTAATTCTAGATTTGTTACTCACTAGGTTTTAGATTTGGACAGGAGATTGCCCAGCAGCAATTTTGTGAAGCCATCTATATACATAGTCACAGAAGGGTTGAGGTTGGAAAGGGTCTCTGAAGGGGATCCAGTTCAATCACTCTGATCAGGAAGGGAAACCTGTTGTCATGGCTAGCTGACAGAAAGGAATGAATTTTATATTTCTTGTGGAGTGGCTTCTGTTTCAGAGAAAAGAAATGGATATTAAATCTGTTTTCTATTGTTAATGAAAATCTTATATCTAGGTGCATTCTCCAGAAAAATCACTGGAAAAACTTTCATTATATTTGAAGAGAATGGGTTCAGATTCCAGGCAAGGTGTGTTTTTTTTTAAAACAGGAATCTGAGCTTAGATTCCTAGATAAAGGCAGTGGTACTTTTTCTTAGACTTTTGTCCAGAATAGCTTTGCAGACTGAAGCAGATAGATATATGTGGTTATAAATTTTTCAGTTGGGAAACAGAAAATGTTCTAATAACCTTTGCAAGAGGTTTCATATCACCTTGCAAAAGAAATAGGAGGATCAGGAAACCTAACTAGTTTTCAGATGGGGTTTGATGAATTTATTAAAATGATTTATGGTCTTTGCATTACAGTGGTATATCCCTGCTATGTTGTGAAGGAGTCAGTTCAAGTTCAAAAAACCTGGATAAAACATTACTGAAATACTGAAAACACCATTTTGACACTGATTAAAAGAAAACCTTATGTGGTTTAGTTTTAATCTCAATGAATTTATTTCAGGAAAGTGATTTCTAATGTGAACTGAAAGATCATACCAAAAAGAGGTGTTCAGTAGTTATGAAAATGAGTAAAAAGCATCCTAGGAAAGTTGACCTGGATCTGATTTCAGTTTTCTCCTGTTTGTGACTTTCTTCTTAACTGGGAGACTATTTTGAAATTTTACAAACACTTTTCTAAACACTGCTGCTGGACACATTCCCCAGAGTTTAGCAGATGTAAGTTCTTCAAGCTCCCTGTGGACAGATTAGTAGAAGCAGAGCACATATGGCCTGCAAGGTCAGAGCTAGAGGCACAGTTGCTGGGAGTAAGCTGAGTGAACTGCATCAAGGATGAGGGGAGTAGTATACAGCACTCAACAGCACACAGAAGTAAACACAGGCATTGTTAATAGGAAACATTACACACCTTTTGCAATATCTGCTTTTTGAGATGAGCTTTGTTGCAAAAGAATTTTGTATAAACCATCTTACTTTCAATTTCAGAATAAAACATGAAAATATTGAAAAAATTTCTCAGATGCCCCTTAATACTTTTCATCAAAGTTTTTACTAAAAGAAGTGTGAGACAATACACCTCAAGAAATAAACTGGCTTTTGATTTGCAATACATTTCTTTGTGCTGAGGAAGACTAATGATACAATTGTTATATTTGGAAGTTTCTCTACTACCTTGATGTAAATTATTTTATTCTCAAACCCATTTTTGTGGGTTTTGAGGGTTCTCACTTCAGATGAAAACTACCAGCTTTTACGGAGACACAATTCAGGGCAGTGAAGACTCTCTCACTATGAATTTGTGCCTGTAGCATTCTCTTCTCATTCCTTGTGTTTCTAAAGGCTGCCATGGGCCAGATCCCCACTGCCTACATTTGACAGAGCTCAGTCTAGCTTACTTTGGAGGTTGTGAGGAGAGGGCTCAGCTCTTCCTGTGAGGAGCTGCAGTTCTGTCAGCCCTGCATCTGCCTTCTTGCTTTTGTCCATGAAGATAACCTTCTGCTAACCTTCCAGCAGAGAATCAGAAAGGTACCTTCTCATAAAGGTTTTGCAGGTTCATTAATGAAAGAAGTTATCTGAAGTCTCTGTACTATTTCTTGTTTTCCTGAACCACCTGCTGTGAATGCACTGTATGAAATTAAAAATATTTAATTACCCAAATTATATAATTGCAATATAATGAACTTAAGCATTTTTAGAGCAGATTAATGTAGTATATAATTTTACTAACAGAAGAACATTTTAAAGTTTTGAATAATGGCTTAGAGGGAAAAGTAAAAGACATTAAAATAATTTAAATGGTCTACTCTGAATTAAAATGATGTTAAATCATCCGATAAAAAATAAATTGTTAAAAACCGTGTTGTTCCCTCAGTTTTAAAAAAAGTTTAATCTATGCAGGGGTAATTCAGGAATGTTTCCTTCCCACTAAATCTAGAGATTCATTCTGGGATATGATCCCACTGAGTTAATACTGGAACGACTCCTGAGATCACAGAAAGAAGAAACCAGAGGTGTATTTCCAAGGATCTCAGAACTGTGTGATAAGGGGGCCAGCGCTGGGCAGATGTCACTCTCACAGTAAAAAAAAAAAGCCAAACACTAATATTTGCAGTTGTGGTGATGGGAATTAAGTGAGCACATTTTAGAAAGTGTCAGACCAGAGAAAACCAAGAATTCCTTTTTGACTGCCTTTAAACAAGTGACTCAATATTTTCTGACTGTTGATCATATCCCACCTTGCTGAAATACTCAACCATTGCTCAGATTTTATTTTTCCACAAATATAAGTTTGTTGGGCTTGAGTTGTTTTCTTTTCATTAAGCACTGTTTTTCATTGTGTGCTTCTTTATTACAACCCAAAGCAAAGCATTTAAATACTTGCTATTTACTCATACAAATATTTTAAATAAGTAGAGCAAAAATCAATAAAGCCTGTTAAGTTAAAAGATTAATATACATTGTGCAAAATTTAAAGGATAAATAATAAAAAAAAGGATAATTAAAAGGAAAATTGAACTGAAAAAAACCCAAACTACTAGAGCCCAACCCCAAACACTTCATTAGGTATCACGTCTTAATAAAATATTCAGTGAAGTCAGATTGTGCAATTTACAGCTTAGTTTATATCTAGCCACCTTTGTCTAGAGAGACTGTAATTGTTTAGTGCTCGAATATATGATTCCAAAGCAGATAAGGCACATAACAGGTGTGAGACTGTATGTGTTGGCTGTAGCTGAGGAACACATCATGGAGACACATAACATGATTTCACACCAGGGAGGTTCTCTGTACATTGCACAGCACAGATGGGAAAATGTTGTGGCTTAGGATGAACAGATGAAATCAGCCAAGCTTTAAAGTCCTTACAACAGCTAAAAAGAGAAGCAAGAGTACAGACAGCTGTGCATCGCTAGTCATTGAATTTACTAACAAGAGCTAATGGATGTAGCAGAGCGTCACTATGTATATGCACATTAATGCCATTGTTTGATGGAAGGCCGTAGTTCTCACATCAGTAGGTATTATGGTCAGTACATCTTTCCGAGCCAAAAAATTCAGAGATTTAATATATTCTGTGGTTTTTATGGCTTTGATTTCTGCTAATCTCCTGTGACTGTGTGACTTGAATGGAATTTTATCTATTAATAGACAAAGATGCAGCAGCTAGATACTGTTGGGTGACACAACAAAAAACACTAGCTGCAAAAGGGACTAAATAACCAGGTGCAGCATCTCTTCCCATATGCTAATTCAAGCAAAGATCTGGCTGAGTCATTATATGGTCAGTCACATACTCAAGCTTTTAACCTACATACTGATGAAACTGAATGGAAAAAGATAAGATTAGTTTTGTATAAAGTTAAGCTAGATCACCTCAATTAAATATCATCTTCTCCTACTTAGCAAAGAGCAAAAAGTTTGTCTGCCATAGAAGCTGTCAAACTCACAAGATGATTTCTTGACCTCTCTCTGGTGTAGGCCCCTATATACAACAGTGTACAGCATGCCTTCCGGAACTGCTTCTGCATGGAGACATCACTCAGCCACAGCTCCTCTGCAGAGAACAAGTCCATAGAGCTGATAACACAATTCTTGGAAGAAGACGGCTCTTCAGTTGGTTTACCCAGGCCGAATGGCACAGCACGCCGAATGGCTCCAGGTAGATGCCTCTGTGAAGGAAGAGAACTCCTTCACCCCTAGTCACGTGTGGAAGTTGAGTAGGCAGATATTTACTGAAGAAAAATGAACGGCTAAAAGGGGAAAAAAAAGCCCGATAACAGTCATAATTTGGTGTTAACTTTTTAGGGTTCTTACACTAAAATTCAGAATATGCTATGACTGGCCACATAGCAAAAAAAGATATTAATACACCAATGTTCACCTTAATTTACTGCAATAATCAGATAATAGTTTCTTTGGAATAAAAGTGGTACATTCATATAGGGTTATTTTGGGGTTTTTTTTTAAAGTTTCATTTCTTTAATTCTCAGTTCAGTTACTGACAGGATCTACAGAAGGAAAACTGTGGGAAGTTGCAAGTACTGTAAACTCCAAGTTGTTGACACTTCCTCCTCCTTATGCTACTCACCCTATCGTCTGGTACCATGTACAGGACCTGAAGCATCCCTCATGGAATTTAGAACATAACTCCATTTTTAAATAATGTAAAACTCATTGAATAAAAATGAGAACCTGGCCAGCAACAGCTGAATTGTCTATCTTTTCTCTGTAGAGGAAGATAATGATCAAAGAAAAGGTATTATATTGTAAGTACTCCATCACTTTTCCTGATACTTTAAGGTGGCAACATATTATGTGACTTATTTTACTTTTTTAGTCAGACCAATGTCATCAAACTGGCATAGAGCAGTGTTACAGCAGTAGAATATTCAGCTTTAGAATTATGTAACATTAGCACAGCAAGGCGGCTGGATGTGTCTGAGTGCATGCCTCGGTGTGTGCAGAATCTTGACCACAATTCTGTTCAAATGAACTTTGATGGAAATGGCTTTGAATTCTTAAAAAATCATTTGATCCAGGAGCATGAGGGCTAGACAAAGTCTTACTGTCATCAGTGCAAACATTGTCCATTTAAGATAAATTGCAAAGAGTGTTAACAACATTGTAGCCTGAGAGCACTGTTCTGAGTAAACCAGGCATGTAGCTGAAGAGGGCTGCATTCACCCTTTGCAGGCCAGAACACTGCTGAGAGCACCCCCCGGAACACTTCTTCAAGCTGCAGTGGCTCTTTCAACTGCTACTGTATTCTGGTGCAATAGCTGAAAAAAATGCAGCTTCACCACTGAGTTTTGAAGTGTCTAGATTTATTATTATGTAATCCCAGATGCTTGTTTAATCAAGTTGCCTTCTCCTGACTAAAATCAGTTCCCTTGGACTTTTAAAATTTCTTCTTTTTCCCTCAGAGGTAGCTTAGCTTGAAACACAGTTATCTTTCCCATTCCATGAGATGCATGGCAAGAGTCCCATGGCAAGTCTCCCCCTGCCACGACTATACCCCTCCTAGTTTCTATTTTTCGATTTTGACCTCGCTGATTTCTAAAAACATGAAAAGAAGTAGTATTGTAACAGTGTGTGTGACTGAAAAGGAAAGGAGAGGGAAGAGCAGATTTCCACACTGAATACCAATTTTGGCAGCTTGTAAACTTTCCCTAAAATATAGTTTCTAGAATTTTTGGAAAATCAGATTGCATTGAATGCACAAAGAAATGCAGAAAAATAGAAAGTATTTATTAAAAAAGAGATAAAAATATGAAAGGATAAAATGAAAGCATACAACTTGTATCAGTTTTGAGGATATTTCGACTTTTCATTTCCTAATCGGTCTTTTCATTTCATAATCAAGCATTTCCTTTATTTTTCAAAAGTGAAGCTTTTAAGAGTAAAAGTAGGAAATAATAGTCAAACATTGTAAGAAAATCTTAATTTCTAGTAGAAAAAAAAATCATGTTGACTTCTATAAAACACAATTATATTTCAGGTTAGCCCAGATCAGATACTTCATTTTATTTGTTAAGATGTTAAATCCAATTCCTGTAATTTAATATGTGTAAGTAGAGCTCCTGCCTCTTGACGTCTTCTTGAGATATATTGATCAATAAAAGCCTTTATTAACTGTCTTGTTACCAATTTTCTTAGGTAACAGGACTAAAATCAATTAAATAAATATTCTTCAATAAAATAAATCTCATAATCTTTAATTCATTTATTTACTTCTAGGCTTTTTTGGGATTCTGTAAACCATGAGTGATTTTTACAGGAAAAAAAAAAAAAAAGGAGTTTTAATTACCTTTTTCTGCTCTTTTTGCTAGATTTTTAATAAAAATAGCAATAAATAGCAATATTTTTAAAAGCACATAAACCAGCTGTCTTAGTTGTTTAGGCTATAGTCAAATTTTATTTTACCACAGCAGAGAGCTAAGTGTGTATTTTGGTCTTCTACAATTAAACTTTTCTAGGTCAATTATTTATCTCGTTTGACTTAGTTATAAACAAATTTCATAGACACAAATGTTCAAACATTTGAAACTGCATTCTTTAGAAATCTGCACCAAAAAGTCAATCTTGCATCAAAAAATCAGGAGTCTGTAAAGTGAAAATGCCATCATTTTCTCCCAGTTTGTAACTAGAGGCAGTGCTAAAGAAAGGGAGAGAGCACAGAGGTAAAAGGTCAACCTTCCTGCTGCCAGCCATGCACAGTTTTGACAGAAAGTTAGACAGTGACCATACCTCTTTACAGAGTATCCAAGTACACAGAGGTATGATGAAGGAAAAACAAGTTATTTTGGTCAGAGACTATATGGGGGCAAAAAAAGTCGTACTTCTTTCTGCAGCTGGCAAGGGAAAGACAACTGTAGAAACTATTGGCAGAACCTCCTCTAACTAAGTGTTTTGAAGTGTTGATTATAAGAGAGAGTTACAGGCATTCAGCTGACTTCTGAACTGTCTGCTGAAGTGCTCTTTCAAGTCTGTTTTTACCCTTAAAGCAGTTTTTTGCAGCAAGTATCAAGATTTCAGGTCAACACAGCTGTGTAACACACATATTTCCCAATCATAGCACTATGAAATGAAAAGGTTCAGGTGAACTTTTCCCTTAATGAAAGGGAGAAAGCTAAAACAGAAACAAACCCACCATTTTTTCCTGTTCATACATACTGTGACCTTCATGAAATCATTTAAGCTCTGGTCTTCCTCTATAAAGCGGGGATTAACCTTCACCAGTAACCTAAAATGTACTGTTCATTCACTTGCTGAGTTACTAAAAAACTATGACAATGAAAGGGGTAGATTTAATAGGAGTGAATGGAAAGAGAAATGAGTCATTAAGGGGATGCTGCCTTTCCCCTAATGCTGCCCAACTTGGCACAATCTGCCAATGGCCTGGTACTGCACAGCTGGACAGACTCCATCACGCATCCCTGAAGGGGAGCACTGAACTCACACCTGCCTACAAAAGCACGTATAGCTGTCTAATGGTGTTGAGAGAGGGCATTAGACCTTACATTCACATTAATTCTATTATACCACTATAAGGTAGTTTCAAATGAGTGCAATTAGAACATAAGGGGGAAAAATCAACCCAAGTTGTAGAATTAGATTTTAATAGGGAGTTATCCTTGTCTGCATTTTATAGTGAAAAGCTATTACTGCAAAGGGACTGGCTGCTTTTAGTTTCCTTTATGTCTTCGAGAAAAATATGAGTCTGTATCATGAATGAACTAAATTGGAAACAAAAGTGTGTTGTCAAGACCTTTTATATTTTTATTTAGGAGCCTGAAACTGCATGCCTTAATAACAAGTATCTTCTTTTTGTTTTTGATGGCCAGATAAATATTGAAAATGTGAAATATGTTTGCATCCCTGACTGTCCACAGTCATTCTGAAAAGTAGCATCCTTTTTGGGGGGGGCACCTGTCTGTAGTCCCTATTATTAGCTTTTGTCAGCTTCACTTGGCACATGGAATAACTCTTGTTTTGAGCCTGCTGAATCTATTTGGAATAAATTATCAGGAAGAAATTAGTAAAGGAAACCTACAGGAGATAATTTCTTTACATCCTTTGATGCTTTTAAAACAAACTAGGCTGTCCTTGAAAACAGGCAGCCCACAGACAACTATTTTCTTGTGGAATTAAAGCCAGTCAAGTGATGCTCCCTTTGCACTACGAGTTATCCAAGTGGGATCTGATCCCATGCTCAAGCCCACAATCATCCTTAATTCGTGCTCCTTAACCAAAATTTCATATATGAATGTAGCACATGGCAGACTCCAGAGCATCTCCCAGAGAAAAAGTTCACACACTAGCATGGCATTTTGCCATGATACTAAATCTGATTTCATACAATCTGAATAAGTCTTGAATTGGCCAAGAAAAGCTGAAAGTCAAACCCTCTAAGTCATCAGTACACATATCTGGGGTCAACAAAGTATTCAGATCACACATTTTGACATACTGCCTCTAGCCAATCTCCAAAAACTCTTTTCCCCTTCACTTCAGTATCAGCATATACATAGTCAGAAGATCCCAAAGGTTGCTGTGTCTTTAGTAAAAGTGAAAAAGAAAACCAAACCAGAACAAGGTTGGGCATAAATCTGAAGCAAAGACCAAGATTCAGTGCACAAATTTTTCGAGGTTTCTCCTGCTTTCTACTCAGACATTTCAGTGAGCCCTTATAGCCTCTCCTCACAATAACAAGAAAGACAGTTCATGTTCCAAACATGGCAGTTCAGAAAACTCTGCAGTCACATTATCACTTGTTGTGCTTCAGCTTCTCTTCCAACAAGTCACAGATGCTATTCTCTGTACATTTGTTCCGGCCAAGGTATAACCCTCCATTCCCATTTCCCATTTATTGAAAATCCTTGAAGGAGATCACTTGAAAGCCCAGCATGTAGTGCCAAAAAAATAAAAGGATGCCCAGAGCAGACTGAAAATCTGGTATCTGAGTCACAGTTCAACCCTTTCCCAGCTATGTGTGTTCAAACAGCATTCAAAAGTTGAGACTAACCAAGTAAACACATATATTCTTAGATGAATCACAAGTGGAGCACCATTTGTCAGCTGGAAAAGCCATCTACTGATCTGTTTCCCATTACAACATTTTTACCATTATCATATTGTGTGCTATCCTACTACAAATCAAGAATCACCCCATTTGAATGAGAATAGAGGTGATTTCAGAGACAGCAGGAGCTAATTTGTTTAAAAAATATATATTTGATGAAAAATTATAGAGAACATTTTCTCTTTGAACCACAGAGCTTCTGGTTCATTTGGCTACACTCATATTTTGACACAGCATGTTTTTGCTCCTATGCACAATAAGGCACTGTAAGACTTCAGATTGTGTCTGTGCTAAGTGGGAACTAAAAGTAAGACTATGCTGAATTTCAAGTTAGTTTCCAAGGTTCTATCTAATTTTGGTACTTTACACACTTTACTGCTTGAAGCACAGAAACACAGTTTCCCTTGCACTACCCAACTTACCGGTCAGAGTTACGGAAAGATGTATGTGAATTCTGTAAAGGAAAAATGTAAAAATTCACCAAGTTCCTTACTGTAAGTGTTCTGTACACTGTGTGCCGGGAGTCTGGTATTCACTCTGCTTCAGATTTTGTGTTCCTGCCCATCCCCAAGTCATTGAAACCAACAGCCTCATACTCAGAGAAAACCCACCCAGCCTTTGAATTCCCAACCCCAGCTCTGACTAACAATGAATGCTTCTTCCTTCAAAACATTTTCAAATTTAAACATGCTTTTGTGTTTTAATCTGCTAAAGGTCTGCCCTGAAGCCATTTTCTTCTCCTGACAGCACTCTACAACTTCAGTCTCCCTGGGTTTTCTAACAGGAGCCTCATGCTCTACTTCCCCACTGAGCTTCACACTGACCAGAACTGCTTCAGCTTCCTGTCCCTTGCATTTGCTGCACTGTCTCCTCAGCATCATTTAGGCAAGGATTTATCTTTTAAAGCCCTTAACCTCTAAAGCCATAGATTTTCTTGTCTACCAGGAATCCATCCACTGAAACAAGACAGGGACTTATCTGTGTGGAGCCTCTCACCACTAATTATAATAAAGAAGTTGTACAAAAAGGGATGTCAGTAACAGTTGGTTATGAATTTTTAAGTAATCCATGATAGAGAAAAAAAATCTGAGGGACAAAAGCATAAATGACTAGAAGGTAGGTCCAAAAATCTGTAATTCCAAGACCTGCTTCTTTGTTTAAGTCAGACAATGACACACAGCACAAGCCAAAGACAATAGCCACTTCTGTTTACAAGAAGTCTAAAACTTCCCTCATTGCTTGTCTCTCTTGTTTCTATAGTGTTTGCAAGGTAAAATGGATGTCTTTGGTAATAAAATGATTAAAACAGATCAAGCTGGAGAATGGCAAGGGAAATCTCTCTTTTCTGGTGTTTAACAGTCACAAGTGTGTGACCTCAGACAGGCCTTCCCAACACAAACATCCTCCTGCAGACGACCGCAAATCTTCAAAGCTACTTCCTGCTTGCCCCAGCTGCCCGGCTTTCTCAGTGAAACACCAATAGCTCGCACTGACATATCTGCCAGCTGAGCTCCTCATCCAGGCCCCTCTTACACTGCTACAGCTGTAGCAAAGAGCCTGAGAGATTATGATCCATGGAGGCAGGAACAGATCCATCCATCCTAAGTGAGAATGAGAAAGGGGGTCATAAAGCAAAAGAGACAGAATATCCTTTTATATGATAAAAGTTATTAATAACACCCAGGTCATGAGGAGAGGAGAGACACAGAGTAGGGAGAACAGCAGCAGCACTCTCTCAATTGCGTTTTCTTTAAGAGAGGTAGAAGTAGCCCTTGCCTTCAATATCAATAAATTGCAAAGAGCACTGTATTGGAAAGCATATGTATGTACAGACAAGAACAAAATTTACATTGCCTATAGATACAGCACATTGTGGGGTATAGAAAAGTATGAAAGATAAAAGTGCAATCAGTGTCATCACATGTCAGCTAAAAAGATTTTTCACCAGAAAAAAATATACATTCATCCAACTGTACGTTTTATTAAGGGATAATGCCAATACCTAGAAATCAAAATAAGAGTGAAGATAAGGTACTAGAAAACTCTCTGAGCTACTGCTTTTAAGTCTTCTCTGCAACGTTTAGCATGCAGCCTTGCCTTGCTCTTTCCCAAACCTCAAATTGCATCTTTTTCATGAGCAAAAGTAAAAAAGAAAGGGAATTGGAGGTAAGAATAGTCCATTTTCTGCCACAAGTCAGGTAATATCTTTGCATTCTGGTAATCCTGCATCCAGTCTTCCCAATTCTCATGCAAAAACAGTAATATACATAACACCAAAGTTCCATCTGTTAGCACGGCTGTTACCAGCTGCCAATTATTTTATGTAAGATAAACTCTGGTTGTGACATGTTCTTAAAAGAAAAAAAATAGATGAGAAAATAATATTTTGTTTTATTCATCACTGTTTTGTCTTTATCTATTGAAATACAATAGTTTCTGTTTTCTCAGCCTCCAGCAAGTAGTGAGTATCTGAAATGCTGGAGATGGTTTCCCTCAAATCTTCTATTGTGTTTTGTGCTATTTTTCTATCAACAGCCACTTTTCTTGCACAATCCTTTTTATAAATATGGAACAATCTTAGGATTTTAGAGGAAGCAATTCTGCAACCATCATGTACATTTTAGCTTATAGACCAATCTGGGAAAGCAGAATGAAGCACTTATTTTGAAGAATAACAATTCTCCCATTACTAGCAAAAGATATCTAATCTGAAATACATTGACTTGTTTTTATAGTTACACAAAACATATATAAAATTTAAAATTGTTGTTCTAAATGGCTCACAGACACATATTCTGCCTTTTTAATTATAAAATCATTAACACTTTATCTCAAACTATTTTTTATTACACTATTCTTAGGTAATATAGTAAAAAAAAAATAGAGAAAGTTTTTTCTGGTAGAAAAGTTAACTTTTCAGTAAGTTTCAAAGAAAATCTAGATCCATGTGGAAAATATTTTCTCTCATAAAAACAGTACTTTTTGAATCTTAAACTGCTTCTTCCAAATTTTAGCAATTTCAGATACAGACAGGCGATCTTGTCATTTTCCATGTTGTCTGCATGTATTGTACTGATATTGGGGGGGGGGTTTTAAATATGTTCTTATCCTTAGTGTCTTCATAAATTTTATACCTTTGTCTCCTGTTACCCAAAACCAGCTGGCCATATCAGGTCTCAGACAGAAGATTATTCCATGGTAGTGGAGTTATTTCCACTTGATTTCCCTTTCTCTCTGCTCATGTCAAAAGAAAAAGTTTATTTTCACCTGTTTCTGAGCAGACTGTTATAGTTTAAAACTAATTATAATTTAAGTCTCCTCACCCCGCTTCTCTCAGTTAAAATAAGCAAATATATTTTATTTTTAATTAAAATAAGACGTTTAACAAACCACACATAGCCAGGTTAGCCAGGTTTTTCGAAAGATTCAGTTTATTTTTAGAAAGAAAATGCATGTTGTTGTGGGTTGACCCTGGCCAGATGCCAGGCACCCAATGAAAGCCGCTCGCTCACTCCCTCTGTAACTGGACAGAGGGGAGAAAATTTAACAACGGGTTCATGAGTTAAGGACCAGGAGAGTTGGCTCAAATACCTTCACAGCTAAAACAGGCTCAAGCTTAAAGATACGAAAGTGAATTTATTACACTAACAGAATCAGAGCAGGATAGTGAGAAGTGAAGTAAGCCCTTGGAAACGCCTTCCCCCCCCCACCCCACTCCCCTCCTACCAGCTCCACCTCCTACCCCAGTGGTGCAGGGAGACAGGGAATGGGGATTTTGGTCAGTACACCACTGTTGGCTTCTCCTGCTGCTCAGGGAGAGGAGTCATTTTCCCCTGCTGCACTGTGGGGTCCCTCCCACGGGACACAGCTCTCCAGGAACTTCTCTGACTTGAGTCGATCTCACCAGCAAGAGCTCCCTGTGAAGGGCTGCAATGTGAGTCCATCCCACGGCAGCAGCACCCCTCACACTGCTGTGGCGTGGGTCACTCCTCCACGGGGTGCAGTCCTCCAAGGACAGGCTGCTCCAGCCTGGGAGCAGGGCCCCTCTCTCCACGGGTCTCCCACAGGATCACAGCCCTCTCCCAGGTATCCACCTGCTCTGGTGTGGGCTTCTCCACGGGCTGCAGGTGGATCTCTGCACCCCCGTGGCCTCCATGGGCTGCAGGGGCACAGCTGCCTCACCACGGCCTTCACCACGGGCCGCAGGGGAATCTTGGCACCTCCTGCCCCTCCTTCAGCACTGACCTTGGTGTCTGCAGAGTTGTTCCTCTCACATGTGCTCACCCCAGTTTTAGCTCTGGCCAAAATTAAAACTGTGCCACCAGTATTGTTTTTATTTTCTTCTTAAATCTATTATCACAGAGGTGTTATCACTACTTCTAATTGGCCCAGCCTTGGCCAGTGGCACAAGAGCCACTCAAGGATTGTCACTGCTGGACATGGTGGAAGCTTCCAGCAGCTTCTCACAGAAGCCACTGCTGTAGCCCCACTACTACCAAAAACCAGGTCTTGCAAACCCAATACAATGTCTCTTCTCATTATTAGGCAGAACAGCACAAGCTTACTCCATACCATCCATATATGTGAGTACTTCAATTTGGTGGGAAAAAAACCCTCTGGACAGGTTATGTTTATTGTCCCGAAATTTGTGATCTTTTGGTGAGACTGACACTTAGAGAGGTAGCTTTGATATTGCTTTGATGTAGCCTGTAAAAATATTGGGTCCTTTATGGATACTTTAGATCAAAATTTCACAATCTAGTGAAATTTTAGATCACAAGTTCACTGGGTCTAGTTATCACATGTGTGATAGAACCTGGACATCCCAATGGTGGTCCTCATCTAAGTCAATAAATTGTTTTTAAAAACTGCATGAACTAATAGAAACAGTTTTTTTCTGTTTTAAAGATCAGCAATAACTCTAAAAACAAAAGCAAGTATCAATGACACAAACTGAGAAGTGAAATGATGACATCAGTTCAGACTTTAAAATTTACAGAATACCTGACAACAATGAAAGTATTCTCAGTTTAGACAACTATTTCACTGCAAAGCCATCAAAGCCTTCACATCAACAACTCACCCCGTAACACGCTTGAATTTGGGGAAAGTACAAATCTTATGCTCACTATTGATGGTATATCAATGTAGCATGCTGTAAATCGAAAGCTGGTTGACAGACTTTTCAGCTGAGGATTCCTTGTTTTCTTCCTCAAGACATCAGTGATACAAAAGCTCTGTGTTATGGTTTGCACTGTCGAATGTATCTTGGAAGCATTTAGCCTTCAAGGCTCAAGCAAGCTTCTAAATGTAGTCCAGACATACTCTCAAGTCTCAGAAATGAGAAAACAAAATTTTAAAAGAGACTTTAATTACCTTCTAAAAAACTCATAGCTGCTAAGTCTCTTGGGACAACATTCTTGATTTCAGAGCAATTATTGTTTTTTCCTATTAGCAAAAGGAAAGTACAAAAGCTTTCAGGAATTCTCATGGTACAGAGATCCCTTGGGTCAACACCAGGTGTGTAGTTGGTGTCCACAACAAGGATTTGATTGATTTTTATGAGCTCTGAGGATTAAGGTTTGAAAGGGAGAGACAGGTTCACCCAACTGCATGGGACAAAAGCATCTTTGCCAACCAGCTGGCTAGTCTGGTGAGGAGAGCTTTAAACTAGGAATAATGCAGCAGGAAGACAATAACACACAGTCAGGTGAAAAAGCAGTGGATGTGGCTGGAAAGCAGCCATTCCTCATGTGCCTCAAGACACGTAATCAGTAATGAAATTTATGGTAATTCTTTCTCTTTCTGCAGTGAGTCTCAGCAAAGCTTCTACAGGGTGAGCAGCGGTCAAAGTTTAGGATTTCCTAGTTTGACTTTAAATGTGTACACAGATCCCCAGAGTGTTGCTACAATCTAACACACAACAAAAAAAAATTTCAAATTCAATCCACAAATTGTCTTTCTGTTCAGACCTAGGAGACTTTCAGTTAACAGCCACCAATGCCTTCATATGTTGCCCTAGTTTTCTTAGCATTTCTTGCAGTTAGTCAAAGTTCTGAGACTTCTGCTCTTATCACATCTGATATCAGAGACTCCATCAAGTCATCTAAGGACTTCTTTTTTGGTGATCTGATGCTCAGATATTGCAACTGTTACTAGCAACATCAAATCAAGCAATAAAAATTAAAAATAGAATGGCAAGATGGTCAGTGAGGAATGGACTTTCCAAACTCTGAACAGTCATGTGGATTGACAGTTTGCCCCTTTCTCACATACAAGGTCATATACAAAGAGCTAAAGGTGACAAAATTAGTATGGCTTAGGCATTTCTGCAGCTCTCTGCACTAGTTCCGCTTAGACATGGGTGGGACAAAGGACATACACTGTCATTTTCTATCAGTTATCCTGGTTCTTTGGTTGCTTTCAACCATATGACCATTCCCTATCTTTTCACAAGCTGTCATTAGATGCCTGTTTCACAGTACACCCAGATCTGACTTTTCCAACTGGAATATTTTTTAATTTCTCTTAAAAGAGAAATTAAAATTAACTGCAGATTTAACTTATCTGCAGTTTTTTTTTCAATCTTTGAAGACTTTTAGTTTCATAGTATCGCAAGCATTTTTTAAATAGCTAAAGTACATTACTCCTCCCCTAATTTTACTTCCAATAAATTAAGAGGTTTGCATTTTAGAAATTTCAAAGCCTCTACAAAAAAATATAGCTATGCTTGAGAACTGAATAAGACCATATATAACAACTCTTAAACATGATATAAATCTTTGAAGCAGAGATTGTCTTCAGTAAGAAAATGTTAATTCATTTGTGTGTTCTGAAAAGAAGAACATATTTAATCCAAATACTCAGAAAACACCCAGGATACCAAATGGCAAACTAATTTATGCTCTCAGTTTCAACCATGCCAAGCACAGCAAGAGTTTTTTGTTCCTTTTAGGAGGAATACTGTTACACGGAAATACATGACATTTTCACAGTGAAAGTAAACACAATAAATTCTGTATAAACTGAACAGGTCCTACAGACTGACAGTTTCAGACTCTCAGTCATTCAAATCAGATCATATGAGCTCTACCTCTGTCTCTTTTTTTTTTCATAGCACATAAAATAAAAGATGCTGATTGATCTGGTACCCTCCAGTGAGCAGACTTATAGTAACAATTTAATTGTATGCAAAGACTCAATTAAAAACATCCTGCTCATGTAGATAGTAACTTATTCAATGTAAATCAGCACTAAACAATTGACTGTCTTTGAGTCTAAGTTTTCCACACCCTTTCTGCTGCAGTAGAGGGAGAATTGGGACAGTTTAAAAAAACCCAAACATATCTTGAAACTAGAAGATGGGAAAACAGAGTGACTACCATTTACACTTAAATATCACATATTTTACTTGAAATTTCTATAATAAAACACTGTTATCTTCAAAAAGTTATATATTACTCACAGGAATCTCTTCTTTTGGCATATATATGTGTTCAGGAAGATACAATTAAGCAGTTACATCTCTCCCTTCTAAAATCTGTTTGACCACTTCCTTATTCTCTTAGCATCAAAGTTCCAAACTCAGGAAAAGCATCACTCAGTTCACTGTGTACAGAGGAGAATAATGGAAGAAACATAAAGATTTAGGTACAGTTCCAAGAACTCCATGTTACAGTTATAAAAATTCCATGTTACTTCTTTCTTATCACTAACTAAAATAACCCACTAAACATACCATATTTGCTGATGTAGACACAGAAATTATTGCATTTATTTCTCATGCTAATGCTGATACTCAAACTTTTTTGTACATTTAGCTCTTGTAAATCTAAGGAATATATAAAGATGAAGAAATAATCTATGGAGGTAGCCTAAGGTTGTGAGTTAAAGTTGGTTCAAGAGGGGCAGTTTCTGTTTATGGTGTGATCTTTAGTATGAATAATTTAAAAATATTTTTTAATATAGATCACATTTTAAAATGTGGTGTTGTAGGCAAAATGTGCAGGTGTTTGGGGAATTTAACTTTTGTTGTTCAATAAATGTCTATGTGTCATGCCATTCTTCACCCTACCTCAGAGCATGACAAGCTGCTCTCTGGAAAACAGTCAATGTGCAGAGGAAAAGACTGATGTCTGCCTCCTTTCTTGCAGACTTTCAACAGGAAATGAGTAAAAAAATAAATAGAACTGAAAGGACAGAAGAAATAAAAAAGTTTTAACTTCATGGTCTGAGTGATAGAACACCCCCTAAGGGAATCATAATTGCTGGGCAAGTTGCTTTGGCTAAAGGTTTTGCATGTGTGCTTTCTTTTTCAAATGCTTGACTTGCAATATTTGTCTAATGTACCCCTGACAACGTTTGAAACCTTGTTCTTGCCATCATGTCAGTTTAGCAGGATTTCCACCTGTTCTCAGCAACATGTGTGTTGTCTGGGTGGGTTACTGAGATCACAGTAGATAGAAACTCCCTGTTTATGGGTATCACACGAAAATCCAGTTTTACACTTGTAGCCCTGGGTTTGCCTGATTGCTCTGGGAGGTGGCAGATATGCAATTCAGTCATGTGTAAAACCATTGTTCATTACTTGAGGTAATAATAGGATAAATTTTCTTAGTGAGATCTGATTTTTTGGCTGTTTAACTGTACATTCAAAACCTGTGATTTATAAAGGGTAAAAATGTTTTAAACTTGATGAAAAACATTGTTGTACAGAGGCCAGACTGGAATTTAAGCAGATGTGTCCAAGCTGTTAAATTGTCTTAGCCCCCAAAGCAGGGCTGCTGCACAAAAAATAGCCGTGGTCATGGTCCCTGACCTGTGCTAGTTGACACAAGCCAAAGTCATGACAGACACTGTTTTAAGGGATTGAATTCCAGTACTTGAGGATGTCTCCTGGCAGAGTTTAAGTTTCTGACATGGGAGGAACCCCCAGTGCTTGGATTTGGACCATTACTTCCAGGACCACAGAAGACAAACTGGCACCAGCCCGCCTCCCAGATAAAGCCCTGTACAAGTTTGTACCCAAAATGGGAAGTTTAAACTCTTCAAATCAAAATTGATCAGCTTTATTTGTTACATTGCTAAACATAACTACATTTTTGAGCTTCTTTCTCAGAAGTGAAGAAACCATTTCTACGGTTCAAGTTTTCAGTCAGGGCTACAAGCTGAACCGCCATTGAAGCGCTCTGGAAGATACACTCAGCGTGCACATATTTAAAATTGCCAATAGGATGATCAACTGAAAACAAAGTTGTAATACACAGGGTCAGGCAAATAGTGACCTGTGCTGTAATTCTGTAATTTACATTATTAGTCATAATCAGTTATTTATGATTAGATTTAACCATTTTCCTAGTCTACTAAATTGTGAAGATAGGGTGCCTTGACACATGTCAATAATGCTGTTATTTTATTACAAAAATGAGATCTAAATTATTTACAAATCCCTTGACTTCTATTGACTCACCAATAAGAAACAGACTTCAACACCAGGGTCTGGTATTCACCATTCTGTTGTGGTCCCTTCAGATACATAAATTAATTAACCTTGATGGAGTCCCACATGCATTGTCTTCACTTGAAATAGTAAATTAATTACTTCCATTTATTCAATTAATTCTGATTATGACTTCAGCTGTGTCCTTAGAAGCAGCTTTGACTTTTATTCTTTTATTGTTGACACATGTTGTATACAGGGAGTCCAGAAATAAGCAAGCCAAAATAGAGCCATGAACTGGCACTCACCTCTTCTCCTTAAAAATTCCATTAAGTACAATGAGACTTCTGTGTTACATCCATTTGACATATTTCTTTCCAGCTGTGCCACAGTAACAATCATATATTTGATTTTTTTGAAATTTTAGTATTGCTACTATAAAATTTTGGTATCTCCAGTGTCCCTTTTTCTGTTCAAGCTGATATGTTTAATAAGCCTATTATTCTCATAATTATTCTTCAAAAGTAAAACCAGATTCCTATTTTACGCTGTTAAATTCTGCAAAAAGGCAGTGACATCATTTTAGACTCTGGTACTTCCTAAAAAACAGAATATTAACAGATTATTTTTCCTTGTCATTCTCAAAGAACAATGGGTTGAGTGTCATGGGTTACCTCCACACACACCATAGGAGCTGTGACAGGTAAACTCAAAGATATGCTTTTGACTTCATAGTAAACACTAGAGGATGTGCCTTCACTCACTGGAACTGGAACAGGAGCCAGGCATCCCTATTCTGTTCTTGACTTTCACACCTCCTTTGAGTGTGAAAAGAGACTTTCATCAAATAAAAATGGGGCTTTAGAAGAAGGAATAAAGATAAAAGCAGAAGAGATTGTGAGAGTGATGCAAAACAGAATAATCTCTGTAGAGACAGCACTCCCTTAAAGTCTAGAAAGAGATCTTTGAGTTCAGCTTCAAGATTTGGCTATAAGTCACACAAAATAGAACTGAAAATGTGAATGTGGCAGCTAACAGCAATGACTGGGCTGTGCACAAAAATATTCTTTTTAGATTTGAGAAAGTTTCCAAATAAACTGACATGAACTGAAATTACTGACATGAATATAAATACAGAAAAAAACCTCATTTCTAAGTAAAAGAACAATTCTTATCTTAATTATAGAATTATTTATTAAGTGATCTTACACGCTTTTTCATTCACCTTTTCCACCCTATCACAGAGTTCAAGCAAAATCTCTGATGTTTAAAAAGGTTTCTAAATTAAAAATTCTACAACAGCTAAAAGACAAGTAGGGAAAAAAGCTGTGAAATTCTGCAATAATTTTTAATCCTTTCTTTTTGGAGTGCACAACCATGGTGTAAATTTTCTTCTGAGTTCTGAGACTCAAAAACATTTTATGAGTCATATAAAATGCAAAAGGTAAATTATCAGATGACAATCTGCAGACAGATCTGTGATTCAAAACTTCTTAAAGCCTGTGTGAATCTCCTATTGATCTTTATCTTTCACTGAGATTTTTTTTCTCTCGTGCTTACCCTCCTCATAACACATGAGGAGTGTGTAAATGAGTAGTGAGTTGGAGAAGATGAACTATCAGCTCTATTTCTAAAATCTCTTCTGATTGCTTCCATCTGCATTCTGTCAAAATTGCTTAGTAAGAAGAATTTGCTGTCAGATGACCATGCAAAACTTTATTTAAAATTTAAAAATCTCTTACAGATTCCAGCGTGTAAGTAATGAGTTAGGCAGAAACTAAAACAGCACAAAATGACCTCCCTTCAACTGCTTAACTGAAAATCAATAGTTATTTGACAAAAACATTGATTACAACATTCAAGATAAATCACTTATTAAAAATTTGGAATGCTAAACATGCTAAGCATTTTCTCACATTGTTAGGGCCTTGATGGCTAGATGTGAGTTTACTGAGTGAGCCCATTCAAATCAACATTTCAGTTAATTTTATTGGTTTGCAGCAAGCTAATTATTTTTTAAAGTCCAAAACTTTTACTGCTCCTATGCTTTATTGCCTTGCCAACTGAAACTTACATCAAAGCTCTGAATTCTGCTCAGTGAAATGGAGGGATATTCAGCACAATGTGTTGATCCACTGCAATCTATGTTCAACACCACAATGCAGGAGAGACAGCAGAGGAGGAGAGACAGCAGAGGAGGAGAGAAGTGATATTGCTGAACATCAGACAGGAGAAAAGATCTTGTTTCTGAGCAGCAACTCATTCCCTCAGCAGATTATATCAGCAGAAGGCACCTACTCACTACAGAGTTAGGAAATTAACACCTTACTTTCAATGGATTCTCTGCCAGGTCTTGTTCCTTCACCAGCAAGGGGATTATGCCTTTTCATTACCAATGTGCATTCAGCTTTCATCATACAAATGACCACAACATCTTGACTATCACAGCAGGTTTATGTTATGTGCATGTAAATACCATTCACATTTCCTTGAAGTTCCTTTAGTCCCATGC
This sequence comes from Atrichornis clamosus, assembly GCA_013400975.1. Classification (NCBI taxonomy): domain Eukaryota; kingdom Metazoa; phylum Chordata; class Aves; order Passeriformes; family Menuridae; genus Atrichornis; species Atrichornis clamosus. The sequence continues at coordinate 23,620 of WBMZ01002104.1, forward strand.
TTTTTTACTCTTAAACTCTAGCATAAAATAGCAATCAGTGCATTCTATTAATCCGTCTCATGCATATTATCAATGAACCCAAACATATTGAGGAAAACTGAAACAGTATTCCTGTCTCATCTGGATTCAGAAAGAAGAGAAATTGGTCTGATTCAGTTTTGGGTAGGAAAAACTTCCAAAAGAAAGCATCTTGCTGGTTCTTTCTCCATTCTTGCTTCCCTAAAACATGGAAAACACCATCAACCCAAGTAATGGAAAACAGAATATTTCTGCAGTAAGTTTTGACCCTTACGGCCAGTAACTCAGAAAATGATGTACCACACGCATGAATGACATAAAAGAGACACATTTAATTTCTTATCTACAGACTTTTAGAGAAAGAGACAGCAGTTTCACAAAGAAGTCATGGAGATGTCTCCAAAGAAAAAAAAGACCCCAGAGAAAGTCTTTAGAAGTCATTTAGAAGTCTTTAGAAGCCAAAGAAACATACCCAGCCAGTTACGCTTCCGCAAAATATTTCCACCCCACCACAATTCTCAAAAGTGTACATGCTTAAATATGGTTAAAGTTTTTTTAATTAAAAGAAAACAATATTTAATTTTCTGTCTATGTATATATATTTACTTTTATAAAGATACATTAATAGTCTTGAGACAGAGCTATGACTCTGCCAGAAACCAGCAGGGAGGAGCTGAGGCGCATGATCCATGGGTAAGTATCCAAACAGGAATCATGAAGAAGTGTTTGCAGCAGAATCCTGAATGGGAAGCTGTAGGAGTGCCAAAAAGGAAAATAGAGTCTGGATGTCCCCTAACCTGTGGTAAATACATTTTTCATTATGTTTTATGGACAGTGCATCTGTGACTTCATACATTTGCTGTTTGAAGTATGGGCTAAAACAGTGCTGTCAGTTTCTTTTCCTGGGACAACGAATGGTGATAATAATGTGGAGCACATGCAGCATATAGATGGTTTTATGCATATACATTGTCCCAGAAAAACTGCAGATCTGTGGCTTGACACTTTATGATAGAACTGCAACTGTTTCCTTCTCCTCATCACTCACTCTTGTAGATGAAAGTTATTCGTTACAATTAGCACCACTTTCATTGCATATCTGCGCTCTAAAAGCATGCCTTGTACTTCCTCAAGAAGTTTTCATTCCTTTTTTTCTCAGATAATATGCCCTTTCTTGAAGGGCAATGCAAAGCAAAAAAGGAAAAGATTACTTTAAGGTGTTAGGGTCCATAACAGCTCCTGCCATGAAGGCTTTCAAAATAGCTATTTTATGCACTGAGAGAAAGCAACATAAAACTTTAAGGCTCTTTTTCATCTAAATGAAATATGCCTATTTCTCAGTCTGCTGCTGATTTATGAATGGTAATAGTGAGAGCATTATAGTGGCAATGAAATGTCTGTGATGGCTTATTGACAGGAAACTCTCCATAGACAGAATCAAACTTCGAGACTCTAATCTGTGTCATCGGCCACAGGAGACAAAACTCAGGAAGAGTTGAGGTTTTCTTTTGTTCAGATAGGGCCTCAGAGCAGGTGCTTCCATGGCCTCTAGCTGTCATTAAGCAAACTGAGGATATGCTTTGTATCACAAAATAGTTGAAGAAAAAGAGGATTAGGACTTCAGACCCAAAAGAACCAGCTTGGTTAGAAATTTTATATTCCCATGGCATGAGGCAACAGATATGAGCTGAGGGGTTTCACCAGTGAAAAGAAAAAGGCCACTGAACTTTGTTCACTACCCAGAAAAGCCACTCTCCACTGTCCTTTTTGAGAGTATAATTCTATAAACAGTTCTATGCCTTTGTAGTTTTGCTGTTGTTTTCATTCTCCTGAAAAACACCAAACCAAGTGAATGCACACTGACTCATGTAATGATAAACTGACCCACTTCAAAGTCTCAACACTTTTCTTTCTCTGCACTTGTGAAATAACAAGCCCTCATTTTCTACAGTTGTTTATGTTAACCAGTATAAAAAATACAGTCATATAACAGTTATTTGCAGTTCCTGCTTTTTTTTTCCCTACTACCACAGAAGAACACAAACAGAAAATTCCAAACAAACCAAATCATTGAATTGTGCACGTCAGCTAAATAATATTTGTTAATTGAAAAGGATGTGGAATGGAAGCTCAAGAAGTAAAACTTTAACACTATTCCTCTTTGGCTGAAGGGTTGTTTTTTTAGCTCTATCATTCCATGGTGAATTTTATGAAGAAAATCCAAGGGTTTTGAAAAGCCTGTGAATGCAGTCAGTTATTCCATACTTTCACGTCTGAATCCTCAATCTTTAAAATCCAAACCAATGTTGCAAGAGGAGGATGGATGCTGCATGTGTTGTATGGGTGCATTTTAATAGGAAACATCAATAAATGACAGACTGGGAAAATGATGACTGAGAGCCTAGAAAAATGCTTAGTTGAGTTTGCATGGTAATTGCATCCTGCTATAGCTAAAGTGTCCCTTGTGCAAGAAATATCTCTGCATTTAAATTAAGTGTGGAAATAACTAGATTCTTTTCTGCTTTACTCTGTCCTGCATATACTACTCTGCTCAGTGTAAAGTAGAACCAATCTTACTCCTTTTGAGACTACTCACATCTGTGGCAGTTTTGACTGTTAAATATCTTTTTCAGAATCTGCCTGTGTAACCTGACCAAAGGAAACTAACCTTGAAAAACAGCGAAAAGTTAAAGTATGAATAGGAGGGAAGGGAGAAAGAAGGGAACAATCTGGAAGCCCTAAGAATCAGGGAAAACTAATGTAAATACTGTTTCACAGATACTTACCATCTTTTCTGACTTGCTACAGAACAATATATGAAAACCACACCAGGGTTCATCCATGTGGTCTCAATTGTATGCGGTTTAAGAAACAAGCTTAATTTTCTTCACCATTTGACCCTTTCTCTGCCTTGCAGCCACCCTCAATATTTCTGCACTCCACTACAATACCCAACCATAACGGTTAAAAAATTCTTCCATGTATACTGGTGCCACTTTGCACCTTTTCAGGTTGGAAACAGAGTGCGGGGGGACGAGGTCGAGGCACAAGGCAGCCTTCTGAGAAGCGTCCCTCGTGGAGCCACTCTCAGGGGTTCAATAACCCCGGCACATGCACCAGGCACTCTCTGCTCGGTAGGTGCAGGCACGCACGCACACACTCACAGTCCACGCGAGCCCGTGGAGACAAAGACGTGGGAAGGTCTCCTTGTATAGTGTTCCAAGGTTTAATGGGGACCCACACCCAAAACAATCCAGGGACAAAAAGTCCCTGGATAACTCGTGCAGGTGATTTTATACTGGGGTGAAAGAGGTGGAGAGAGCATCAGAGTCCAATGAGGTGAGGGTCCAGGGGCGGAGATAAGGTGGAGTGACAGGGTTACATCCAATAGGGGAAGGAGTGGGGAGGAGAAAGGGAGCCAGCACCAATGGGGAACTGAACAAGGGAGAACTTTCCAGAACTGGGGTAAGGGTTTACAAGTGATTGACAGAGGGATTAACATCATGGGGTGTACACCAACCAGGAGGTAAACCATTACAGTAACTTAGGGGGAGGACCATAAGGCAAAACCATAGGATACACCGAAGCGGGGGAAAAACCCCAAAACAGTGACAATTACAACCACCACAACATACTGGTAATGATTTTGAAGTGTCGAATTCTTCAAAACTGCCAGAGTTACTCAAAGCTTGAAGCACTGGAAGCCTGCTCTGCAGCTGTTTATCAGTGTTTTACAAAGGCTAAAATTTTAACAAAATGTGTGTGATTGTGTAATGTTTCTATGGAGACAATAAGAAAAGAGAGATGTTTCTCTTTTTTTGTGAAGGGAGATGTTGTGTGTTGTTTTGCAAGGCCCAAAGAGCTCCAAAAAGTTTTGTATGTCTCCTTATCAGAATATTTCCAGATATCTCATTTTAAGTCTTTCATTAAGCTATCATATATTTTCTTACCGTAAACAAGGAATCAGTATTTGTGCTTTGCTAAGTCAATAAAACAAACAGTGAAGTGTTATCACAAACTGTGCTTGATGTCAGGATGCTACACATTTCATGCTGAACCTAGCCACATTACCCAGGGAATGTAGGAAAGGGCTCCATTCAAATTGTCTCCAGCATGAATGGGAACAAGCTGTTCCATTTATATTCCTGAAGCAATCTGAACCAAACTGGCCCTTCAGTCACGGTGTCTCACAGCACAAGATATGACTGGTGATCTGACTGGCAGCATCTCCCTTCTAGGACAGATCAGTGCTCCTTAACCACCAGTCCCAGAGGGCTCCAAGATCTTGCCATTATCCTTTTGACAGCAGCAGGGTGGCTGTGATGCCACTGGTGCACCAGGGATTTAGGACTTTGCCTTTGGACTGGGAGAGACACCTCATTTGCATTCAGTGGCCAGTCTCTAGCTTCCCCTCCAATCTAAGTCCATGAAAGGAATTATCACTCCAAGATGGTGTCAGTAACTTGAGAGGGGGTATAAAAAACATAGTTGGCCTCTCCATCCTAGACCCATGGGGACATTATCAGTGACTGCAACTCAGTGACTTCATGGAATTTCTTCCTCTATTTATTTCTTCTCCTTGTTTAATTAGAAATTGCATACCCATAATCTCTCTATAAAATTTAATGTTGTCTGGAGGTAATTGAGGTTTATGTAATTTTTTATGACATACTAATGGCTTGAATAGAACTGAAACTGAATACTTTTTCATAAAGGAAACTGAACGCTGCTAATGAAAGGTCTCTCTAGAGTCAACATGCAGAGAGACAAGACTGCCTTTCACCAATATAACTCTGAGCTGAGCTAGTCTACTTTCAAATATAACATTGAAACCTTTGGCTATTAAGAAAAAAACAGTATATATCTATACTCTCCCCTACAATTCCTGAGCTGGACTGGTAGTAGAAGGAAAGATTTCAATATATTAATTTTTTTCAACATTGTGAACTTTTTATATCACAATATGCTCAGACCATTTGAAATTTTAATACCTGGAAATTATGGCTTTTAAAAGTGCCAAAGAATTTTGGGGAATTAATTCCTACTAGAGCAGGTGAGAATACAGTACCCTTGGGAAGGATAGTGTATAACAGTTCTTTGCTTTTGGATTCATCTCTTCATAAGAAACCCATCTGATCACCATCTTAATGTTTTATTATACAGTAACTAGTCACAGAAATTCTTATTTATATGTTTTATACTGCTACTGAACTGAGCAAGGATCAAAACCAATCACTTTTAAAGGAACTGCAGTCATTTCACTCCCACAATATTTTATCTTCTCTGCTTTCTCTTTTTCCTTTCTTCTGCCATTAAAACACCACTATTCTTGGACTTTAAAGCTACTGGTTTCAACTAAGTAAAACCTTGTCTTTTATCAGAGAAAACTATTCTCTTCAATGACCTCAGAATTTTTATGATGATTTATCTATCAGAAGAGGGGGAGAGGAAGGAAAAGGTATTCATTTAGATTTATAAAAGTGAGATTCAGTATTCTGGACATCCTTAAAACAACTCTCAACAGACAGATTAACTTTTTTTGATTTCAACAAGCTTTGACTAAAGCCCTACATGAGCAACAAATATGTACTGAGTATTTATTTTCTGGTTCCAAGTCTTGATGGAATCAAAACCTTTCTGCCTCTCCTTAGGATAGCTTTATAGGTAATGAAAAGTTCTCTCTTTTGCACTTCAAAGATTCAGTTTACTTGTCCACACAATTGCTTAGCAGCCTTCAGTGTGTGAAGTGAGTTGATAATGTTGGCATTGACCCCAAGAAGGAAGACTTGGCAGCTGTCAGAGCATTTAGAAACTATAGAGGTAAAATAAAGATGAAATAGAGAGTAGAAACAGCCATTCAAGTAGCAATAACATTTTTGCAAACTAGCTAAATTTCTCCTTCTACTGGAAAAATTCCCTTTGAAGCCGAAGGAAACCATGTGTATTCACAGGATGGAAGGGCGAGAAAAAGCTTTGAGTGTCCCAGAGACCTCTGAATCAATAACTGAATATGTGTGACCATTATTGGGCCAGTGCTTGCAGTGAAATTGTAATGGAGCTCTACACTTCATATCAGAGCACTCCCAGGCAGTCTTAAAAACCCATCAAGAGAGGCTTTTCTGCTTCTGCCTCCATAGTTAAGCTATTTCCACTTTAATAACTGACAAGACATGGAAAATTTAAAGATATAATTTGTTTGCAAATGCATGCAGCCAGAGGAAATGTCAACATTTTACTACAGAAAAATTCTATTAACAATATAGTTAAGCAAAATATTTAAAATAGAGCAAAATAGCATCAGGTAAGATTTAGGATTTGTGCAGGACTCACATATATTAATTTTATTATTATAAATTATCACTTATATGGGAAGAGATGAGGTTTGGGGACAGGACATGTCTGTGGTGTTTTCAGATTTTTTTTTTTTTTACAAACCTTACAGAAATTTGGTTTACAAAATGTTTGTTTCTGTTTAAGGATTCTCACAATACAGAAAGGAAGGTATGTCTCATACCTGCCAGTATGAAGAGAAATTAAACTAATGCTTCAATAATAACAGATTCTGCTTAAAGTGTTTCAGAGAAAACATTTATATTCATTTTTATATTAGTCAAGGAGTAAGGGGGTTTTTTATACTACAAAAATAAGCATAAGCATTTCTCAGTTTTCTGGTTAAAAATATGTTTCAGCAATGAAATGAGGCAAGTGAATCCTTGGGATGCCAGTACCACAAGGATTTTCTTTTTTCTTTTCAAACCACACACACACACGGGTTTTTCGATTTCTTTAGAATTTGAAAACCAAAGCTTAAACCAAAGAGGCAAGACACAGTAGTAATTACATCTTACTATTTCAAATTATTAGGGCTATTAAGACTTTTTTCCTTAGGATGCAGTGTTCCCATGTGACAGTGTTTTGCCATTAATTCAGGTGGAAGAACATGTGCACCTGTTTGAACCCATGCATTTGACAAGAACTTTATTGCTTCTGCCCCTAACAAATCCCACTGGCTCACACACAGGGTTGTAGGCAATAAATCCCTCAGCAGAGGTAGCTGGCTGACTTCTCAGAAATTAGCACCCAGTTGAGTTGATTTGGGGGGCTTTTCTTTGCTTGACTGTTATGATATTACTACTGACTGTTAACCTGACTCTCACAAGAAGAGTTACGCTGGAGGATTGTTGCAGAACTATACTCAGATATGTTACTCTTATATTTTTGCAAAATCCGGTTGGGCTTGCTTAACATAAGTATCTGAGTTGTTTGGCTTTTTTTTCTGTCTTTCTAAAGTTTGCTTGGTCCTACAGGCAGTTAATAAGGTCTATTTAAGGCCAGTTTTGCTACAGACGTGAATTTTTCTTGCTATAGTGATTTCAGAGTGCCTATACTATCTTAAATATAGAGGTTTGGGGGAATATTGAGAGTTTGGGGGAAGAGGGTGTTTATTCAGTGGCAATTTCTTGGGGTGAGTGTGGGGGTTTCAAGTATTTTGAGTATTTTATAGTTCTGGACATCTTCTACAATATAATATAACAGAGGCATAGGGATAATGAGGTCTGCAGGATATTCTGTCTATGAACATAGTAGAATTTTTGTTTGTTGTCTTATTTTGCTACAGAAAATGATTTTTTTTCTTTCTTGTGTAAATCATAAACTACCTTTATGAGGCATTTCTAATTCTAAGCTTGCTTTCTGATTCTTACTAGCTGAAGCCAAGTTTATTCAACAGACTTTCTGTGATACGAAGTATGTTTTATGCAAAAAAATACATATAGTTAAAAGTCAATGTAATAACTACAATAGTCTACAATAGTTAAAAGTCAATCTAATAACTTTTGCAATTCTAGAATAAAATTTTCAATTAAAATTAATGCTTTGTTTTATTAACTAATTTAGACAATTCCTTGCTTTCAACTGACTCATATATTATGGACAGGGGTTACATCATTAGTTGTAATCTAGCAAAATTACAAAAATAAGTTTTGAGTTTTACATTCTTGGCTTTTAGTACTGCAGTAAGCATTTGAAAACATTAAAGACTAAATCTTATGTAAGAGTAACTGATCACAAAATATTTATAAAAGAGTCTATGCCAGGGGTATGTGAACAGATCATTGCATCAAATCCTCACGTATACAAAGAACATGTTGGACATAACTAAAACCTCCTGTGTTGTTTCTGAAGCTCTGTTAATTGTTTTCAATCTTGTGGCATAACCAAAACTTTCAATTTTGTTTCTGAATTTTTTTAGTCTGTTTGACTCTAGTATCAAATGCCTTTTTCTCCATGGTTATCTATTCAAAGCAGAAGTATCTGCCTTGAAACTTGTTCTGCAATCTAGGACTTCAGTCCACCCACAACATTTTATGTGCTGTCATTATAATGATCTGCTCAGAATTATACAGGAAAAAAATGTGCATTGCCTTGAAACTGCCAAGGTTGTCTGCAGGAGACACAGGACACAGTTACCAGTAGTATCTGAAAGAGTCCTGTATACAGGAAAAGGGAAAGTAAATGCAGTTTGAAAGCTGTCACAAGGGGTTCTCTGAAGCCTTTATGGAAGCTGACAGTGTTATTACACATCTCCTGCCTCTTGGTGACAATGGAGTGGATTGGCCTTTTTTTTAGAATAATGCAATGCATACTAAAAAGGTACAAGTTTACAGCTGAAAGTGAAAAACATGAGCTGTGTAGTTGTGTAATAGGTGACAATCTGTAGGATGTATATGGACAGATTATGTTCTCTATACATAGCTTCTGTTAAAAAATAGATATTATTTCTGTTTCTATAACACAAGAGCTGAAACACTTCCATTTAACCATACTCAGAAGTACTGCCTGCAGCAGAATTTTCAGGAGCAGCCCACAAAATGGGGGCAAAGGTGGAGGTCTTAAAATGAACAGCTGACAACACAGCAGTCAGTGTTGATGCAAGGAAGAACAGGAGGTTCCTGAAGATTTTTGGGAACAGGAGGAAGAGCAGTCTGTGACTTTCCAAGAAGCAAGGGCTGTGAAGACCCTCTAGCTGAGGTTGCTGAGTTACCAGGTGCATCTTAGCCTTTCTTCTGGGAATAGAATTTAGGTGGTGTGTGTGATTAAGGGCTTGCTTTGGAACAGATGGAGGAAAAATGGGATATTTCATTGACTTATTTAGATAAAGAAGCCATTTGGCCATCTCTTGCTGAGAATGTGATTTAGATGCTGAATGAGTAGAAATAAACAAATATAGTTTAGCTGTTGATAATTTCTTAATCTCTGTTGCTTGCTGTATTCAGACATCTTAAATAATACTCTAGAAACCAAGCTGAGAGCTTGACAAAGTTCATCATTCTCATAGTCTGGTGGGTCCTGGATAAAAGAATTAAGAAGGTATCAACATAAATTATAGGTTGTGTGTAAATGCATGCTATAAATCCCTTCATTAGCACTTATTCAGGTATTCTGTCCAAGAGCTTAATAGAATAAAAAGAGATAAAGGAATTAGAAATCCATAAGATTATCATTTATTTACAGTCAAAAAAAAAAAAGCCTCTACACCATATACATGAGTGATGTGTCTGTTTCCAGCAATCAGTTCTCTTGTTGGTTTTGCAGAGGAATATCAGATTCCAATGTATGATTACAAGTTCCCTGGAGGGGGCAATTTCTGCAAAGAATTATTTAATGTTGTGTCTCAAGTTAAATATGGAATGAAAGCACATTGACAAATCTAACACTTTGAAACTCAAAGCAAACTATTTTGTCACAAAAATCTTGATTCTTATGTCAGGTGTTATCTGGAGATACATTATTTTATATTATTGCAAAAGAATTTTGCAGCACGCACTTTGCTACTTTAGAGTCAATATTTTTTCAATGAACACTTGAGTGCCTAGATACAAAATGGCATAGTGGCATTTTAAAGACCTTTTGATACATTTGGATATCCTACCTCTTGCTGTATAGGTAAAAATTATAGGAGTCCATAATAAAAAATAAGATGAAAAAGAGCAGTGGTCAGAATACAGAACAGCCTTAAGATGCTATGAAGTGATTTTTTAATTATTTTATGTTTTGTGAGTTTGGGGTAAATTAGGACTTTTGTTTAGTTGAGGTTTGTGTGTCGTTGGTGACTACTTGTTATTTTTGGGGTTTTTTTTTTACTTTTTCAGAATAACATGAAAAATGAACTACCTTGGGCAGGGGGCAGGGGAAAGAAAGGTCAATAAAACAGAGCAGTATTATAATCTTAGTGTCAAAGTCAGGAAAAGAGTTCAAGTATCATGGGATTTTAATTTACTTGTTAAACCAAAGCATCTAAATAAACCATTTTAGAGTTCCTTTTTTGTAGTGTTTATGAACAAGAAAGTTTATTTGTGAGGAAAGACTTATTTTTCTACACAGAAGTGTTGACTGGTCTGCTTGAAGAATGCGAGCAGTATTTTACCTCACTTGGGAACTCTGTATTTATGCACAATGGAAATGTGTGCAGCAGACATGCAGTCATGGAAACTGCATGTGTCAGTCTGGGATGAAATTATGCATTTTATGTGTGGATGGGTGAGTTTTGCATTCAAATGAAGAACAAAGCACTTTATCGATGTCACAGGACGTACCATTGCAAAGCATCCATGTTGGTTCCTCATTATAATTGCTTTGTTGGCACAAAGCAATTGCTTTTCATTTTGAAGTTTCCAGAAAATATTTTGCATGTGTATACTACAGATGAGTCTGGTGGTATTTTTCCTGCATATTTTTTTTTCTGTAGGGTTACAACAGTTTCCATAGGCTGATACTACAAGAAGAATTTTACTTGCAGAAGGAAGGCTGAACTAATAAGTCAAGACATTAAGCAAGGATTTGAAAGGGTTGAAGTAAAGCACAAATCTGAATTTGACAAAAGTGCAGTGTTAGCTTGGACAATAAAAGAACATGTGGATGTCTTCCAGGTCCCTCTGAGATGCAAATATTGTGTCTTAAAACAATTGCCATTTTTTTTTCAAATAACACCTGGTTTTTGTCAGTCAGGGAAAAAAATAAGGTCTAGAATCTGACAGTGGTCTGGGTGCGTGAAATTCTGCTCCAAAAAGCTCTACATGGAGCAAGTTATTATCAATAGTTGTTGTTGACAGTTATAAGGTGCAATATTCCTGTGGTTTGAAAGTTTAGAAGCAGGACCACATTGTTCACATTCAGCTACTTGTGAGTTCCCTGGGGAAGGAAAACTTTCAGGTTCACCAGTGAAGAGAAGGGGCCGGATGGTCCTGTTTTCTTAAAATACCAGAGCCTTGAATGCTGTACCTCCTGCTGGAAGATGAGCCAAAGTCCTGCATTTGTCACTGAAGTCACTACTGCAACCTTGGTGATAAGCAGAGAGTAGCTTCAAGAATTGACACCTTTCATACTATGGACTCAATTGGGAGTGTGTTAAAGGAAGAATCTTCATGTGGTGAATTAGATCACAATGATTGGCTTTGAGTCAATTTTCATAGAATCACAAATATTTGATAGAGAATGCAATAGACATGGATCACTTCAAGACTCTGTGGATAACATTACCATTTTTCCATAAGTTGCATTCTTGATGAAGTGTTTCCTTGAAAACTTTAATACCTTATTTCCTCAAGTGTGCCGTATGCCTCAGGTGTGCTGGTTTTGGCTGGGGTAGAACTAACTTTCTTCACAGTGGCTGGTATGGAGTTGTGTTTTGTATTTATGCTGAAAACAGTGTTGTTATTGCTGGGCAGCACTAGCACAGAGCCAAAGCCTTTTCTGCTTTTCATACTGCCATACTGCCACCCACGGAGGTGCAAGGGAAATTGGGAGGAGACACAGCTGGGACAGCTGACTTCAGCTGGCCAAAGGGATATTTCATACCATATGGTGTCAAGTTCAGTATATAAAGAGAGGGGAAGAAAGGGGGAATATTTGGAGTGATGCCATTTGTCTTCTCAACTCACCACTGCATGTTTTTGTTTTTCATAGAACATGCTTACCTGGAAGGGACCCATCAGGAATATCAATTCCAACTCCTGGCCCTGTGCAGGACACCCCAAGAGTTACACAAAGTGTCTGAGAGTATTGTCCAACACTTCTTGAACTCTGTCAGTGGCTGTGATCACTTTCCTGGGGAGCCTGCTCCAGTGCCCAACCACTCTCTGGATGCAAAACCTTTTCCTGTTATCTAACCTAAATCTCCCCTGACTCAGTTTCATGCCATTTCCTTGAGTTCTGTCACTGGTCATGAGAGTGAAGGGATCAGTACCTGTCCTTCCACTTCCCCTCATAAGGAAGTTGTAGACTGCAATGAGGTCTCCCCTCAGTCTCNGTCTCCCCTCCATCTTTTCCAGGCTGAAGAGATATCAAGTGTCCTCAGTTGTTCCTCATAAGGCTTCCCATCCAGATCCTTCATGAGTCTCATTACCTTCCTTTGGTGTTCTCTAATATTTTAATGTCTTTTTTATACTATGACACCTAAACCTGCACATAGTACTTAAGGTGAGGCAGCACCAGTGCAGA
>WBMZ01002105.1:0-39691 GCA_013400975.1 Atrichornis clamosus
GGGGGCGCCAGAGCTGCGGGCACGCGGGCCCGTGAGGCGGCCGCGGCCGCAGCGCTGCCGGCCGGGAAGCGTGGTCCCGGCGGGAGGGCGCCGGGCCGAAACGTTCACACGGGGTAAAGTACACCGCCTGCGGCCCCACCGCCAGCACTGCCCCGGCCGGCTACGCCAACCGGAGAAGCCGGCCACCGGCCGCACATCCCCCCCCGGCTACATGTTTCACTGGCTTTCGGGGAAAATAATCCTGCTTCACTGCTGAAAACAAACTCTGGAAAAAGAAAGAAACATTTTCAGCTGGATCAACCAGCTATAATTTATACGTCTTTATACATATTTATATCAACCAGATATTAAGACAGTACTTTGTCATGAGAATACAAGACCGAGTGTGTGTGTGTGTGGGTTGAGCTGGGGTGGTCAGAGGGTGTATTTCCTTCTTAAAAGAAAATGATATTAGAAACTCATGGAAAAAAAAATATAACCTCTACATAACCTCTCCCCAACAGTTCTGTAAGAAATTACAGCTTCCTTACATATACACTCTGGTTGCCTTCTCCAATCAGGAGAGTCTGCAATACAGAGAATGCACCATTTCTCTTTAAGAAGTAAAGAGAAGAGAAGGATAAAAGGACTATTAAACTTTTCTCAAGAATATTTGGGGGAGAAAAGGTAATTAAAGTCAAAAGTTAATGGAAAATGACCTAAATTATCCACTGGTTTACCAGTGAAACACAACATTAAACTATCCTAAGATATTTGACCAGATGGCAGATTTTCTAGACAAGAAAAGGGAAGTGTATCTGCATTATCTGATCTTGAGATAAGTGCTTTTTTTAGCTGCTACACAGGGGATGGTTAGTTCTTACTGAAAAAGACAGATTTTTAGAGAGGTGAGAGGTACAAAATAAATCATTTATAATGGTAACTATGAAGCTGGAGAAGAGTTACTGACATTTAAAGTTAATTTAAAGTTCTTTTTAGATCAATCTAATTTGCCCATTTCCTAATTTTTTTTCTGTATTGGTGGTAATTCAAAATTGGCTTAAATCTTGGAGCAAAAAGCAAAAATGTTCTTATAATCTTTCTTGATCTTCAGGAAAAAAAAGGGAAAGCTCTAATGATGTTTGAGAGAGGTATATTTTAAAAAGCACATTTCAGACAAAAATCTCTGTATTTGTTTAGCAAAGTGAAGGAGACAGGAGAGTGATTGTGGGGTGCTAAAGACAGAAGGGAGGTTTTACATGCAGAGGGAGATGGGAGCTGCTTCTTTCTACTAAAGGCAGCGCACTGCCCAAAAAACAAACTAGATAGAAATTCGGATGGCAAATCCAGAAAAACGTTAACCATCAGTGAAATTCTTAAGCACCTTTCCAACAGGACTAAGCATGCCTCAGAAAAATGTAATGAGCATGTGGGAAATGACTGCTGTACTTAGAATACCTATGGGAAACAACCACGTGGCATCAAACAGCTGAACCAGCAGGACTTGCGAGCTGCAGCCAGGCTGGGTCGTGCTCCCGAGCAGCCCAGGGACCGGAGAAGCAGCACAGACTGGGACAGGTGGATGGAGGCTGGGAGGGAAGCAGCCACAGGAGGAAGGAGAACAATGAGCTGGGAGGACGAAGCCCTGAGATAACCCAGAGAGCCATCACAGAGGCCAGCTGCCACACACAGGGCCTCAGAACAAAGTCCTGGCTGGCAGCAGCTTGCAATTACGAGCAGGCAGTCCACACGTGTAGTTCAATACCTGCCACAATTAAATCATGGGGCTTTTAGTATTTGTTGAGGCTGAGTCACAGATAAGTACTGGTCTCCAGTACCCTGTTCTCCATATGTCAAAAAGAACTCCTGGTGACAAAGACATGGCTGTTTATGGCTTAGAATTCAACCTTTTTTTTTTTTTTTTTTTAACTTAATGCAATTTAAGGAGAGTCAGTCAATAACATACGGATCAGGAAATACTTTTTAACTGAGAGAAGTTCAAATATTATTAGAAAATAAAAATTTTTCTGCATGAGATATTTTAAAATACTGCAGTTACTGATACTGATAAAGTGAGTATGCATAGGACAATAACAGTAATTGAAAATACTATTCAAGAGACAGAATAAGATTTTTTTAATCAGTGCCTTTTCAAACCAAAAATCAAGAAAAGCACTTTTGCTGTATTTTGAAGTTATGAATAACTTTACTACTCTAAGAGAGCTGATGGAAAGTTTGGAATTAGGCCTACTTTTAAGTCCTTCAGTAAACTTCAGCTATGTTTTAATGAATATAATAAATATTTAAATACTTTTGTGATTGCTAGAAAGATGCAATGAAAAATACAAAGCTTAAAGACAGCCTAGAGCTCTTTTGTCTGTAATTTAGTGTTTCATTTACTCACTGCACATGACTACAAAGCATGCATCAAACTGGAATACACCTACACAGAAACAGTTTTCATGCCTATGGTTTGATTATAAAAAAGCATATTAAACAGGCATTCACACCCTTTCGATGAAGAATTCTGTTCTACATGCTTCAAGTACAGTGACTTGTGGAATATATACAGAGAAAATGCAACTCCTCCAGCATACTAGCCAAATGAAACACATCACAGATCCACGGGACTAGAATCATAATATGTCAGGAGAACAGTCCCTGCGCAAATGCGAATGGTGGAGGAAAGATGCCACAGTCTTTTGAAAGCACTGTCAGAACTATACAAGGCTGCCTTGAAGGCTTTTATGGTGGAAATATTCTTGCCTCTATTGTCTTACTTAAATTACTGAGTTGTTAGTTATATGCTATTCCACAGGATGTTACGATAAACTATGAAGGACAGACTTCACAATTTTCCTGATTTTGGACCCAAGGTAATGACAGTGGGATGAAATATTTTAAAATATGCAAAAGGTGTACTAATCTATGCTACATAATAAAATATATTTAGCATGGACTTATGAAAAAATGTGGAGATTTCTAGTTTCTTCATTCTCCTCAGGAGTTTCTGTGTACACTGAATACGACCTGATACGTACCAAAAATCCTCCTGTTTTTGAGTTCTGTATCAGAGTCAAGCCAAGGTTCATGTCTTCCTTTATTTCAGTCACATTTGGAATATTTATTAAAGCTGAAATAAAATGAGATCAAGTAATGACAGAATAATAATTAAGATGTAGAAGAAATTTACTAAGTTAGAATTCCTTTCCAAAAGCTTGATTTCTCAGAATCTAAGACATCTTTTTCAAATGGCTGCATACAGTTCTGAGACAATTGAAACAAAAGCCAATCTTTGTAAAAAAATTGCCAACCGTTAACTACAGACACGAATTAAGTATGGCCATTTAGAGTATCTGCCCTCAAGAGAGCTGAAGGCAAAAGAGAGGAAGAAACGATCTATCTATCGGGTATTTCTGGCTGGCTGAGTAGCTGCAGCTGAGCAGCTACTGTTACATTCCTCAGGACATCAGACTCCTCTGATCCAGTATCAGGCTTTAGACAAAAACCTGGAAGGGGCGGTGGAGGGCAGAAATGCTCTGCACCACAAAGAAGCATAAAGGAGGTATCTCAGCACACTCTGCAGCCCCATATTTACACTGTATCCAAACGCGAACTCCATTTCATACGTGGTTTGCAACCCCCCCCGCACACCAGGGGTACCCCCTGGCTGGGGTAAGACACAGTCGCCCTCCCAGCCGCCCGCCCCTGGATGCCAGCACAGAGCCCTGCAAGGCCACGGAGCCCTGGTTCTGCCAGCCGCTGGCTCTGGGGCCTGCTGTGTTCCTGACCCACGGCTGCAGGTTAAAGACCAAAACTGCTCCAGTGGGTAACACTTGAGACCCCAGTCTCCAGCAGCTGGCACCACCTGGCCTGACTCCAGTGGCAGGCACACATTTTTGCTCAGACAGACACAAGTCTCATCAGCAGCTGGCACTGGGCCCTCGCAGCACACACACATACACACCCCACAGAGACTGAGATTATGCAGACAGCTAGTTAAGAAAAGTTTTAATAAGGCAGACAACCTCGTACAAACACAAAGGAAAACTGAGCAACTGCAGCAAGGCATAATTACAACTTACCTTGTAAATTCAGTTTTTTACATGTGGTTTGTGATACATCAACAGGACATGCATATATATCTCCAGTTCTGTTATCAGGATAGCCACTCCAGGGTGAACCAACCAACAACCTAAAGTAAAAGGAACTTCATTAGGTTCTTAACAAAACAGAAAAAGTCCAGCAGCATCATCCGCATGGCACACTATAGATAACAAGTAAAGAGACTTTCACAAGTTATAGCACCTAAGGCATTCAGGAGTAGGAGTCCTCTCCCGAACTTTACTGAGAAGCTTTACTTGCATGTCAATACACTGGATTCACCAGGGGCAGCTTTGGTGGAGAAGAGGAAGAAGAAGAAGAAGGAGAGAGCCTTTGGGGACTCAGCTGCCTCAAACATGTACTGTTTTTAATGTGATATTATGTCATGGGTCAGAAGAAATGCAATGAACCTATATAGATGCATAAAAATTTAGAAATATGTATGTTGGGGATTGAGAGACTAATTACTTCTTTTTCTATCAGTTAATGGTTAACTGATTCCTTTAAGGTTATTCTTTTAACTGATAAGAAACGTTTTCTACAGGATCTGTACACCAACAGTCAAACACTTATGTCTGAGCTTGAACACTACCACACCTTGATAACACTGAGTCAGAAAGAAAATACTGCAGGTGGTAACAATCTGCTGCATAAAGTCTGTAATCCTGAACAAGAAAGTTAAGACTTATGGTAATTTGTGCCTTCAAGACACAGTGATTCATGTTCTCTGACTCATTCCTTCATCTGCCATAAGGTATCTCCTCCAATACCTTCTCCTCAGGACTCTTCTAATTTTTATCTGAAAGTCTTCACAAAACTGTTTAATTCACCTTCTGGGAATACTGTTTAAGAACACCTATTTTTCAGCACATCTCTCTGAATGGTGACCTGAAGTGAAATGAAAAAATGAAACAGATGATTGAAAAGCATGGACTGTAGGTATTTGCTCCAGCAGCAATATTACTTTCTTTTCAAACAGAACAATTCATGGTAGTAATTAATGCATTTTGGGGACTGTAAAAGGGCAAGCAGTGGGGGCTCAGTACAGAATACGGAGTTCCACTAGAAACCATCTTTTTTCAGTTGGTCAATAGGTTGATTAAAGCAAAATTGTTATCCTCTAAAATTTTATAGGTAGCTAATGCAAATATACCTTGCACTATTAAAAAAAAAAAAAAAGTGAAAATATTTCAAAGCAATTCCTGTGTTTCATATTAACTTTCCATGGATCACCTGATTTCACTGCTGTGATTTTCTTACTAGTTTTAAAAAAATGGTTATGGAAAAAAAATACATAGTTTTAGATGCACCTGAAGGAAATTTAGACTCTTCTAGTTTTCTCAAAGAAAATACTGCTAATTACATTTTCTTTTTTTTTAGTTTATTTCACCTCAATAAAACACAAGTAACATTATTTTGTTTACCAGTTCAGCTGAGTGTTTGGTTTCAGATTCTATTTCTTGTGTGTGTCTGAGTATTTTAAGAATGCCTAACTCCTTCTCAATTACCTTGTTGAAAAACAGTGATTATGCATGCAGCAGGAACGGGATTTTGTGTACTTTCAGCATCTCTAAACATGCAAATTATGTTCATATAAATACCTCCCTCTATTAAAAAAACGTACATTACAGTAGCTGTGAGATCTCTGATTCTCTTATTATTTTCTGAGTCTTTCTGAGCCTTTTCTGTACCGTGGAAACCAGAAACACCACAGCTCGGGACCAAATAAAATAACCAGAGCTCATAAGAAACTACTCCACCGGTCATGTGCCAACTGATAACATAACCTGCAAATACTTGCAGTGACACAGAGGGCTGGAGCTGGTCAATAGTGGGAGGAAGAAGGAGGAAGACCAGGAGGATCACATGGTGTTACAATTTCCCACCTAGCTAGGTACTACCGAATTAAGTACAGTTATAAAATCCTAGGTGGGCTGAAGGGAGACAGGAAGGGCTAAGAATTTTTGTGGAAAGAGGACACAGTTTTAAAATGAATAGCAGCACTGCATGTGCAGTATCTGAAACTGCTTTTCAGCATTAACTGTCAAGCTGAACATTGCACTGCGTACATTTATAAATACTTGTCTGTTTTTGCTAAGTTTCCCAGAAGGCAAACATATTTCAGAGTCCTTGGAGAATGCCAGCTACTGTTCAAAAAATGACCTTGTACCTTGGAAATACTCCCTGCAACCATTCCCATCTGGTCATGAAACTCACTGCGAATCTCTGCATTTGCTGGCACTGCTCTGCAGCCACCGGTTATACTGAGAGCCCAGAGCACACCGTTTCACTCGTGAGCAATGAGAACCAGAGGAGGAGAAGAAGAAGAGAAGCATGCCTGAGCACTAGCTCTCCCCAAATCCAAGCCTAACTCCAAGCCTCACCCTTGTTATTGACATAAACTAGAAACACACTTAATCCACAGCGTTTGCTAAAAGCACTTCTCTCCCTTTAAGCATGCACACTTGAGCTCATTCCATGGGCTTTATTTGGCTCCCATTTTCCCTTAACATTAACAGCAACCCAGTTATCTGCTTATATCAAGGAACCATCACTTCTAAAACTTAATATTAACAAGATAATTTTGCTACCCCTGAAAATAACCTTGTAGCTGTTCCATGGTACAAATAGGAAAATATAAGACGAAACAAGATAAAGTCTTCCCATTTTGAACCCAAAATTAAACCTCTGCCAAGGGTGCCCAAAGCAACTTGGTTTTGCCTTTCATTTATCTTGCACTCCTCATAGCTTACTGGGAGTTGTTTGACTTATTTTTCTGTATTTCTTGTAGATTTGAAGGGTCTGTGAATCTCAATGTCATACCTATGTTGTAGGCCAAAAAATGCCACTCCATACACAGAATTCAACACTTGAACTGACTGTTGCTGTGATTTTCAGAAACAAGCAGAGCTATTAAACCCATCCCATTATTTGACTTAACTAGTCTAACCTGCCATCAATACATGCCTGAGAAAAAGTTATTAACTGACTTACACCAGGCTTAGCCCTCTACTTTTAACTGGCAACTTTAAAGGCCCTAGTAAATACTGTAATTCAAATTTCTCTCATATTCTGTGCCTTACATAAATTTAATACTAGCCTTAATCTAAATTAGAAATCAGAGAATCCTTGCCTTTCAAAATTAGCATAAACCATTACAGTAGAGAATTACACAACACTCTCTGGGAAAATGCATGTGTATCTTTCTGAAACATCAAAAGTGAAGACAGCAAGAGAGTATCTGGCCAGCATCCTGCTAACTAAAAAAATATTTTTTACTGTAATTAAACAGGATGCATGAGGCAAAGTGAAACGGAATGTAGCAGGAAAGAATGCAAGAAATTTGTACTAAAATACTTGAAAATGCTTGTTTCCAAATAAACTGTATCATGTATAATGTATTAATTAAGGGTCTTTTTCAGCCATGAGTTAAATATTTATTTTTGCAAAACTTCCTTTTGTGTCCTTGCAGACTGTCTTTACACAATTCTACAGTGAATATAATGCAATATTCCTACTGATTTTATTATTCATCTCCTTAATCAGTCTCCAACACTGTATACAAAGCAATGGAACTAGAAAGTCAGATCAAGTTCAGCAGCAAAGTCTACCACACAAGCTGCAAGGGTGGCAGATCAAAGTGAAACAGGAATTATTTCTGTGAAATTACACCATGACAAAGCCAGTAATCAGCAAACTGTGATGTAGCAGAAAGCAAAATCAGAATTCATAGCAAAGGGATGAATTCCCAGCTGTTGTCAGAGAATGTTTTCTATTTTCTAGGTTCTTTTTTTAAATCTTTTCATGCATTTGCTCTTCATACTGCAGTGCTTTGTTTAGTTTTGTTTTCTAAACATGAAGATGGCTAATAGGAAAATAAAAGTAGAAAGGACCTCTTAGATTATCTGGCCCTTTTTCCTACAATTACAGGAAGCGATGAGTAGATATGAAGACCAGAAAACTCTTCACTCTCAGAGATGCTTCTCTGCATACACTAAACTGCTTTTCACCATCTAAAACTTTTGATCCTTTCAGTAAGACTCCAAACTTCAAAAACTACAGCAAGCCATGACAAGAGAGTTTGACTGACGAACTCAAAAGTCCTGGAAAAAAGCAGCCAGAGCTTCTCCAAGCAGGAAAAGGGCAAACAGTAGTGCATGAAGTCAGGGAAAACAAAAGCTGGATAAAGAACTCAGCATTAGCTGTGGTGCTGACACTGAAAAGATGGAGCTGTAATAACAGCAGATTTCTGTTAGGGAAAAAAAAAATTAAAAAATTACCCTCCTCCAATGGAATGGCCCTTCTCATTAGAATCAGAAAGCTTTGAAAATGTACTGATTTCAATAGAAGTTGATACAGAAAAGTGCCCTTTTGGCAAAATACCTGATTGGTCTGAAGAGGCAGCACAGCTCAGGAGAAAAGTTGCTGTATTTGATGACCAGTGAGCAGTATGCACTGTTTTTTGTACTGCAATAATTATGTGATACATCAGTATCTGTATATTAAAGTGTCATTACTGACATATGGGATGAAACAAAATACTTTAAGATAGAAACATCCCACAATATAAATTCAAAAACTAAAAAAAAAAAATCCTAAGCACACAGACACAGCTGAGACAGATATAAAACCAGATCTGAGCATGGAGTAAGTACTGTTATCTTTGAAGAATGCACTGTCAGCTGCTGTTCAGGGAAGGCACATTCAAGATGAACTTGAGAAGGTACAATCTGGCTTTCTAAAAAATTATGTTTATAAAATAACAGAAATTTTGGTCTCAATTTAAGATTCAAGTACAGATGACCTCATGACAGGGAGGACCAGAGCGTAAGCTGAATCGTATTTCTGTGGTGGCTAATTACTTGTATGGTGAACTGCTTACACTTTTCTAATTGATGAGTTTCATTGATATTCACAATTTTCCTTGAGTTCATTAAAGAGCCCCTGTTTTGAAATTCCCACCAGACATTGTGAAAAGCTTGAGCTGTGCTTGACTTGCAAGTTTGTCCTTATTTATGAGCATCACATGCCATCTGTGCCCATTAGAGCACAGCAAACCAGTGCCCAGTTATCCTGGATCATCTGTCTCTACAGAAAAACATCTCCCTTGCTGGTTTGCATCACAGCGCCCCAACGTGTACCAGACCCTTCACCAGTCCTGCATTCCCATTTGGACTGTCTGCCCTCTTCTCTCCGAACTTATCTTTAAGCAAAAGTGAAAACATACTGCTGCATGCAGAACCATCTCTGCAAAAATTATTCTTTATCATTTCTATAGTTTTTACGGATCAGGATACCCACCTGTCAGAAACACAGCGGAATAATATAACTAGTATCTGCTCTATTTCTGTATCTCTCTTTTCTACTCTTTGAAAGAGTGCGGAAGTATTTTTAAAGCTGTATTTTATACAGAACCTTGTGAACTTATTAAGCAAAGTCGAGGAAGTGATGAAATTTCTGGTGGACCTCAGATTCTGGATGACCCCTCTTGGGGAGAGATGGCACCCCAGCAGCAGCTGATGCAGTGAGCAGCCCCACTCACTGTGCCTGGACAGAGTTTTCTAATACATCACATTCTGCTGCACAGTGACGATCTCTTCACAAAAGCGTATGATGGTAAATGCTCCCCTTGGACAGAAAGTATCACCCTGATCTCATCTCAGACTGTTTGTCTTGTTCCCAGTTCAGCCATGTCAACAAGAACCCTGTGCATGGACTGCAGCCTCTACACTGCTCATAGGAGAAAACAACTCTACTGAACCCCAACTGGTTTGGGGGATTTTTGTCTGTTTAGCTGGGTTTTTGTTTTGGGTTTTGGTCGGGTTTTTTTTTTTTCTGGGTTTTTTGTTTGTTTGTTTTAATAATGCATTACAGGAAAAAGCTCTACTCTCCCAAGAAAAGAGAAATAGTCTAGAAATTCAGAGAACAAGAGAGTAAAACATGACTCACTTTTTTTCAAGCTTGCCTAATGACCTTACAGAGGGAGACTGAAAAAAGCTTTTCTTCACTGAGGAGTCTAACTAGTCCTAGTTACTTGAACACAAGCTGATGAAGTTTCCCTGACTTTTGGAGCTAGGTCAGATACCATGCAGTGAAAGAACTAATGGTGAAGTGCCTATATACAAAAAAGTTTACGAGATTCAAAATATTCATATACTTAGAAGAAGACTGGTTGAACTCCATGGTCATATAGGACTTTTCCAACCTAAATGATTCTATGATTCTGTAGCACAGCAATTGCTAAAACAAAGTTACTTTTTTCCCCCCAATCCAGCACACATTATCCAAGAAAGTGGTAGTGGAGGTGTTTTTCTACCAGAAGTAAAAAAGTAAGAGGGAAATATAAAACATAAACAGCTTGGGTGAGTTAGGCACCTCTTGCTTCTGCTGCAATCTTACAGAAAAACTCACAAGAAGTATAAAACACAAGGCAATTTCTCCATGTATGAGGTAAAAGCATTCAATTCACTACAGGCACACATTCTTGTTCTCCTTCAATGGCTTCACACAGAAGTTGTTTTCTTTTTAAAAAAAAAGAGGTCTCTGATCTATGGGTGACTAAACACATAATTAAAGCAGGCAGAAACGCAGTGAGAAGCCACCACAGCACCAGATGAGGTGTGGGGGTAGGCTATAGCCTACTCAACTGAGGGAGAGGAAATGCCAAGCTTTTAATTCAGAGGATCCAGCTCTGCTCTCCTCTTGCTTTGTCTCCTGGTGACTGGAGGTAAACCCTGCTGAGATCTCGGGGGTCGTACCTTTGCGTGCGCAGCCAATTGCAACTGCACAGTGCCTCCCAGCAGCGCTGTGCACAAATGTCTCTGCTGGCTCAGAAATTTTGTATCGGCTTTCCCAAGCTTTAACTGTAAAACACATTTTCATGTGCATTTCCACGGATTTCAGATTTCAACATCTTACTTTCTTTTTACTGAGAAAAGTGCAGTCACTGAGTACCCATCTGTTGTCACTTAAGCAAACCTGCCAGTTTGTGACCTTTTTGGTTTCGACACAGTTTCAGGCTATGCAGGCTGACACGTCCGAAATGTCTCATCCTACCATAACATATATTATCTGTTGTGGCTTTCCAATACAGACTTAAACCCATGGATACACAAGTAACCCCTTAAGAGAGTGGTGCTCAGCTACTTTCGTAGAGATATCGTCCTTACCAAGAAAGACGCTAGGCTTTATGACTGCTGAGGCTGCAGATGAAGAAACTGTGTCTTCCACTAAATGTGCTTACTCGGTGTAATATATTAAAGCTCTTTTTGAAACCAACATTACTAGAAAACATATTTTACTAATTGCTCATCAAGCCCAATGTTGTGGCAACAGTGGATTTCAGGTCAAATTTTATGGCTGAAGGGACGTAGCAGACACAAGGCTTTGCTAGGATTCTGTCATTACATACATTCAAATATGCCATCCCTTGAGAAATAAACAGTTGATACTGTATCAGACACAAAATTATATATATTTAATTTAATTTTAGTATTAATAATTGTAACTCCCCAGCCCTAATAATTCGTTTTAACCTCAACAATGTCAAAATGGAAAAATATCCCATGTATATGGAAATTGTAACAAAGATACTACGGATACACAAAGGAATGAAACAAGAATTAAAATTCTACAGAAATTCTAAGCTTGAGGAAATTAGCATATTAGAGATGAAAATAAAAGATTACCAAAAGAAAGATGTCGAGTCACATAGAGTTAAGGAAAAAAGCCTGAACCATCACGTGCATACATCTTTAGAATATCAACTTTTGTTTTAATAACATAATATATTTTTTGTTAACAAATACCTCATATTTAAAAAGGAATTAGCTGTAATGCATTTAAATGAAATGTGAAATTTTAAAAGAAATATTAAGAGTTGCAATACTTTTTACTTAAACTTTTAGTGGGACATAAACCAAACCATTCCAACTGCTTACCATTTGCCTTGTTCATTTACAAACTGTTGAACTGCATATCCAAACTGCTCTCTTGGTGGACCAGAAAATATTTTTGCTTCCAGGAGCCCAACATTGTAGGCTTCACAGCAGTTATGAAGAATGCCTGTTAACAAAAAGATTATGATTATCACAGGAGCAATTAAAGAAGAATTTTGATTCTAGAGAAAAAGGCTCTTCATCTGCGCCAGCTCCCCCAACAGAAGAAAATAAATATAGCCTTTGACACATGCTTGAAATAACAGCCTTTTTGCTACAGTACCCTGCCCATGCGTAATGCCTCTTTAGCACTCTTTACATGTGTTATAATTCTGTGGGCAAAGATTAATGACTCATTCACTGTTTGCCTTAACAAAAGCTGCAGCAGTGCTAATGGGAATGTTTTAGCTGAGTGGAAGCAAGATATGTGATTCAGAGGTCTGCTACCCTCTTTTACCTTTAGGCATGAGGTAAGGTTATGGACAGCAAACACATCAACCGTCTGCTGAGGTACATTAGAATCATAGTATCTTTTAGGTTGGAAAAACCTTAACCCATCTCTGCCACATCCACCAATAAACCCTGTCCCCAAGTGCCCACTTCCCTGGGCAGAGTGTTCCAATAGTTGACAACCTTTTCCAGGAAGAAATTTTTCCTAATATCCAGTCTAAACCTTCCCTGGTGCAACCTGAGGTCATTTCTTCTTGTGCTTGTTACCTGGGAGAAGAGGCCGACCCCCACATGGCCACACCCTCCTTTCAGGCAGTTGCACAGAGTGATAAGGTCACCCCCGAGCCTCCTTTTCTCCAGGCTAAACACCCCCAGCTCCCTCAGCTGCTCCTCACAGCACTTGTGCTCCAGACCCTTCTCCAGCTCCACTGCCCTTCTCTGGACACACTCCAGCCCCTCAATGTCCTTCTTGCAGTGAGGGGCCCAGAACTGGACACAGGATTTGAGGTGTGACCTCACCAGTGCTGAGTACAGGGGGACAATCCCTGCCCTGGCCCTGCTGGCCACACTATTGCTGATCCAAGCCAGGATGCCATTGGCCTCCTTGGCCACCTGGGCACTGCTGGCTCATGTCCAGCTGCTGTCACCAGCACCCCCAGCTCCTTTTCCATTCAGCCACCCTGTCCCCAGCCTGTGGTGCTGCCTGGGGTTGTTGTGATGCAAGGGCAGGACCCAGCTCCTGGTCTTGTTGAACCTCACACCTTTGGCCTCAGCCCATCAGTCCAGCCTGTCCAGATCCCTCTGCAGAGCCTTCCTGCCCTCCAGCAGATCCACACTCCCACCCAACTTGGTGTCATCTGCAAACTGACTGAGGGTGCACTCAATCCCCTTGTCCAATTCAATGAAAACATCAAGCAAACCTGGTCCCAAACTTGAGTCTTGAAGAACAACACTTGTGACTGTCCATCAGCTGGATGCAATTCCATTCATTTTAACTCTCTGGGCTCAGACAAAATGCCCTGACTGTAACTGCTAATAGTGTTTGTATTTCAGTTTGCAGCACTGGAATAAAAATGAGATTATCTTCTGCACTGGAAAACCTAAATTTTTGAGTCATTTCATTATCATGCCACAAGCCTTTGTTTTCAGTCCAAACAGTCTGAACAGTTGTCCAAACAGGAAAACTTAGAAATACAAACATGCAAGGTAGAACAGCATTAATAAGTTGTGAAACTTAACATTGCAACACTACTTAGGTGTGGTTGTGGTATTGCTTTTCCTTGGGCACTTGTGTGTCTAGGAATAAGGGTAGGCTATTCCATGCCATTTTGGAGGGAACCAGAAATGTGGACTGGGGACACAGTACTAAGAGTCACGATTTTGTACGACATGGGGTCCTACTTCTCATTCATAACGGGTTCTTTCCAATCAAGAACTGTAGGCCGATATCTAGGAGAGTATCCACTGGAGAGGCTGCAGGAAAAAGGTCAGAAGCCCTTGAGGGATCTGTTGTGAGTAGGTAACTCCTTCCCCAGCGTGGAGGTGGAAGGTCTGAGACAATGGTGAGATCCCAGGAACAAGCTCCCAGGTTCACAGAGTTGCTCATGGGTTAAATAACATCCCTCATGCTTCCCCTCCCTTCCTGTGTGCCCAGACAGAATGAGTTTTATCTGCTCTACACACAAATATGCCTCACCACAGTTATTTAGTATGAGTCATTGTGTAGTAAAGTGGCAACCTTTCTGATATCCCCTTCTAACAGGGACTCCTTGAAGGAGAAGTGGCATCTTAAAAATATAAGCTCAAATTCTAACAATTTTTCTAGTTTTGATGGGCAGAGAACTTACTGTTGGTATCACTCTCTTCCAGGTCCTGGACACAGCTTTGGAAGAGAGGTTAACGGGGCTTATATCAGCATACAACAGCCCATCATGGTGGCTTAGCTGTAATAGTAATAATGATATTAACATCACAGTGATTAAAATCACAACCACAGGTTTGCAGGCAAGGTTCACGACATGTAAGAAGTGTCAGTGTACTTTGTACCATTGCCCATAGGATTTAAAACAGACACATCACTAGCAGAAGACTAAATACAACTCTTTTAGAGTTACTACTTTTTTACCACAAACTCAAAACAGGAAATCATATATTACTTATCTCAAACATCCACTATCTACAGCCTGCCTCTGGAAGGCAAGAAACTACCCTTTGCTAAAAGTATAGTTCCTTGAGAAACATCCTTAGAGATAAATATATTTCCTGAGTCATGCTATTTAAGACTGGAGAAGAGAATGTGTACAGACTCATTGCTCTGTGTTTTGCAATCCTTTTGACACTAAACACAACCTCATATAATCACAGTTTATGTCTGCGTTTTGAGAAGAGGGAAAAGGTGAATTGAGATAGAAATTGACAATCGCCAGTAATTATTCTGTGACCTATTTTATACAAATATTTTTCTCATGTCACATCCTGGGTTTGGTTTTGTGTCTATTGTTAAATTATATTATCCTCAGTCAGAAATCAAGCACAATTTAGCAGTGCCCCATTCTCAAGAGGCCACAGGAGACCTTATCACAGTGCCATCTGCATGTAAATACAGAAGAACTCTCCACATTTTATGGTGCACATGAAAATAAACCTTGGCTTTCGAATTAAGAGACAGAAGTAATCTAGAATGATAAAGAGTTCCAATCTGCCCCAAAATCCCATGATATCTAGAGAAAAACTCTTGACTGCCTGGACTCTGTTACACACTTGTTAGCAAATCGCACCGCAAACAAAATGGTAACACTGCTAAATGTCTGCTGTCTGAGTGCATTAGCCAACTTTGGTGCAAATACATGGGAGATGTTTCTGATTATGTCCAAGGTGAGAGCTTTGTTAGATGCTACAGGCACAGCAAAAATTTCCTTCAGAATTGGATAAAACTACAGGGAGCAGTTATGACAGCCAACAGCCTGAAGGAAAGTCCCCAGGCTGGTTCAAATTCCCCTGGGCTGTCGTGGCAAGTCAGACAGGGTCAGTACAACATTTGTTGGGTTACGTGTTGCCTGTTCATATTCACCCCCTGTCCTCCCACAGGTGATGCAGCATCCATCATCCCCGGACCTTGCAGGGCCACTCTTGGTGGTTCTGCTTTCTCCAAGATGGGGACTTATTCCACGAAGCAAGGACATTGCCTGTTCCAGCACTGGGAAGCATCAGCTCCTTGTCATTCCTCCGGGCTTCACTCACAGCTTAGAGAAGCAATGCTCTTTTTCTCTTCCCAGCCTCCCATCCCTTCTACTCACTGAACCTTTTCACCCATCCTTCCCATTTATCACTGGGGCTTGATTTTATTCTTTTCTAAATTTGCACTACTGCAGCAGCAAAGCACTGCTCTTTAAGACAAAAATGTTCAACAGGAATAATGGAGAAGTGTCTGCCAGATCACAGGTCTCTTCAAAACTTCCTCTATCAAGTTCACTTTCTGGACAGGCAGCCCATTAAGGAGAGTGAAAAGAGAAGAACAAAAAAAAGCAATCAGTAAACCCAGCCTTTGAAGACACACTGTTGTCTGTTATGGATCAGTTTTGCCTCTCACACATGACTGCTTTGCAAAAATCAAAGTAGAAATATTTAGTAGCAAATACAATGTGACGCAGCACAAACATTATCCAGCAAACCATAGTTTCAGCATTTTTCAGTCACATTTTAAATTCCACATTTTTATAATTGTTACCAGTTTTGTTAGATTTAGTCCACACAAATCTTGGTTGGTTTGAGCCTAGATAGCATATACTGGCAAATATACTAGGCATTTTTCCTGCCATTTTCCTCCATCTTATATAGTGCTTACACTGTGAGAACATCTTTTATCCATTTTGTATATCTATCTTAATATAGCACCCAGAAAAAGAAACTCAAGCATTTACAGCCAAAAAAAGAGAAAATTCTGTTTCCTTTAAACCTATTTTAAGCCTGTGCAAAATAAGAGGGTCTCTTATGTATTAAAAGGGTGCCAATCATGGAATTATCTAGGTTCAAAGTACTGTATATTCTAGGCTGGAACGATTCAGTATCTGTTGCTGCCTTCAGGCAGTGAACTTTGATAATTTAAGAATCTTGAAATAAAGAAAACTAATTCATGATCTGGATTTTAATAGCTTTTGGTGACAGACTTCTACTTTGTGACTTAATGATCATGATGAGAGATTAGTAGGGCAAGTAAAAATCTACTTCCTAACTTCTGTCTGTAAATGGCACTTTATTTACAGTCAAGTAAACAGACTGTGTGGAACAGAGGAAGTCAGATAAAGCCTAAAGCTTCTGAAAGCCCCTCAACTTCAAAAGCAGCAATTCCTCTCCACTGGGAAGGGGGCTTGCGTGCTTTGGTTTAAAGAGAACACCTTAACTAAGCAGAGTTGCTCACAACATCAAGCCTCAGACAGGAAATGCAAGAAAAAATCCTAATGGGATAAAAGAAACTGTAGGCTTTCTAATAAACTCCAGTATCTGTTTGCATTTTTTTTTTCCTGGGAATTCCCGTATTTCAGCAACTGTATTATTGCAATGTAAGCCATGGCAGCTGCAGTGTAGGAGCATAGCTGGTTTTATGCTTTTGTACCAGGACTTTTTTGCTCTTAGCAGAATGACAAATAATACATGTTATGACTGGGCACCTTTAAGCCTCAACGTGTGGGAATTCTTCTGTAACTATAAATGACATGTCAAATGATAGCTCTAATGCCTTGTTTGCTTCATTCTGTTTGCAGTACAAGCTGAAGCAAGTTTTACTGAAGTAAAAGCTCATGTTTGGTACACCCAATTCATAATTGTTTTGTTTTTGTAAGCAAAGCTCACAGCTTTAAGTGATCAAGCAGGAAATGTCTGTTTGGTAATCAATAGTTTAATGTCATGATTATAATAGTTGTCCGATTGAAACTTCCTATCCAGATTAAGCAGCAAAAAAAAAAAAATTCAACAGGATAAAAAAAAATTTAATCAGATTTTTATATATTTGATTATTTGGTTTTGGTGAAACAAATTTATAGAATTCTAATAAAGTATACTGAGCATATTATTAGTCTCTATTTTGTATCATAAGCTACACATAATAAATACGTCATTTTGTTTTCACTCTAAATAGCAAAATTGACTTTTCAATCACATTTTACTACATTGTGAAGCTGATGTTCCGATTTAAGATGGCAATATATTACAAAATACTGTAATTGTACAGATTCAGTTTTGCCAAGTCTCACCCGTCTTTAAAACACCCCATCAAACAGAAGCATTCTCTGCTGCTGTTACTCATAGCTTTCCATCAAGCAGGTCTAGCAATGATAGCATCCATAACAAAGAAGTGACAATGGACTTTGACCACTGAGTCTGTAAGGATCCACCACACACTAAGTATTAGTTTTAAATTTATCTAAGGTTAACCTTGTCAGCAGGAAACTTCATGACTTTTTTTCCTTGATGGTATGATGTTCACGTATTTAAACAACCATTAGCTGTAAACCAGAAAAAGTTTGTTACGTAACCCAGCTAAGTGACCCTTTGTCTTTGTGAGTGAGCATTCGTGCCAGTCATGATGCCAGGAGAGCACCCTTGGCAGCTTCCCTCTGCTTGGTAGCACAGCCACAGCTATAACCACTGCCCCTTGTGCCACCTCCAGCAGGGCAGCAGACCCTGAGAAACCCAAACTCAAAGTCAGCAGCATGCTGAGGTGCTTTGGGGTGGAAGGAATAAGCGTGTAGTTGCTGAAGAAAAGCAAGGACACGGACGTGGCAGTATGCTAAAACCAAGATAGCACAACAAGCACTTTTGCGTGGGTTTTTAGTCTATAAATAGTTTTTTTGGGGGAAAATGAATCAAGAAAACCCCACTGGATTACTGTCTGCCTTCTGAAGTAGTTTCTTAGATAGGGAGCCAGTAATGTGTGTACTGCTGACATTGCCTTAATTGCTCAGTCTAGCATTTTTTAAAACACCTATTCATTCCAGAAGAGGGCTTTACTTTGCTCTTTATGTTGTACTGCTCCAAGTGAGCCACTACAAATTCCACGAAGAAAATTTTTCCCTTGGTCTCAAAGATTTCCAACTCCAAAGAACACACATCAGCAGGGCCCTGAAGCCTGTCAGACCCTGCTGAGGGCAGAGAAAAGAAAGGGGTGGGAGGGATGAGAGAGCTTGCAACTGTTGTTTTCCACTGACTTCATCTCACAGTGGATGCACACTCTGGTTCAAACTTTCTCCATGACTGAAATATTTCTAAGGGCTCTCTTTGGGGTAGATTTTCTGGTATTTTTTATTGTGCAAGGTCACACTGGATCGCCTTAGTTGTCAGGGAAATTGTAAAAGCACTTTTGTCTCACTCGGATACCCAGCTGGTTATTTTTTTCATCCCCCTGCAATACTTGCTGGAGTTGGCTCACAGGTTCCAAAGTTAGTAAGGGAGTACAGGCACCTACAGATACCCTTCACACTATAATCACCTACTGTCCTTGAAATATTAGTCAGAAGGTGGAATGAAGGCAGGAGGGGGAAGTAATAAAGTTATGAAAGAGGGCAGTCAAGTAGGAGTTGCTTCATATTAAATGTATTTAGTCTTTACTGTTTTTTACTAAATGGCAACAACATTTTGGTGTAAGAGTAAAGTTACTCCGTATTCAGAACCTATGTTATCAAAGTGATAATCCAACTGGAATTACTCAAGTATTCCTTCAGAAAGAAATATCCATAATTTGAACAGCTTTCATAATACATTTTGTTTTGAACACTTTATTGACAAGACTGTGAATACATAAAGAAAAAAACCAAGTGACATGCAGTTACTTTAGTCTATTGAATTGCAATAAGGATGGTCTTCATTGTGGCTTTCAGAAGACACTGAGCAATTCTCACTGCAGTGAGCAAAACCTTCACAAAAATAAACTATTTTTTCCCTTTTGCTAATGTACTAGTCTTCTGTGTGATCCACTTTACTGTATTGGGATATGCACTGTGTGCATGCGCATGTGCACACATCAAATCAAGTTCTTCTCATGTAAAAACAGTAATTCTATATCAGTTTCACTGTTTGGTACTTTTCTGTAAATGAACATAAATATAAGGTGTCTTTTTCATCTATCTTTAGTATACTCAAGAGATGACTACATGGAATCCAACCCAACTTGCAGGAAAAATAAAGCACTAATAATTCAATCTGGAAAGGTGTATTAACCTTTACCCAGTACAGTCAACATGCCTGAAATTTTTTTTTCATTACTTTTCACCTTTATATTTAATTCTCTATTTTTTGTAGTAATTTTTTATTCAATATGCACAACCGTATCAGTAGATACTCACAATGGCATGTAGACACCTTCAGCTTTTATACTAAACTAGCAGTTTTATAATTGCAGTTAATCTGTTTTTATTTAAAATTGAACAACCTTCTAAATAGATACAATGTGAACCTCTGTCAGGAATTAAAAGGAGCAAAGAAAGTGATTGACAAGACACTCTATTTTTTGTATGCGAAGTCGAAGCATTTTATAATCCTCACTTCAATTTCTTTGTTGCTATTTCATTATGTTTACAGGAGCTTGAAAAAGGCAAGTCTTCATTTTGCTACTTCGTCTATTTGATTTACTTTCTGTTATCTTGGGACCATTTCCTTCCTCACAACAGCTGCAATATCTCAAACAACTTAATAATTAACATTAATTACAACATTTAGAGTAGAAATAAATTATAGGTAAAAAATCCTCCCTCAAATGCACCACTCAGAACAAAGGAAGAACAATGCCTCATTTAGTAACAAATCTTCCCTCCCACCCTTCTTCCTCCTCTCTTTTCCAGCAAGTTTTCTTGGCTTGGTTGGCTGTCTGCTTCTTCCTGGAAACAGGTCAGGTTCCAGCCTGAAAGCCTCTGAGTGTGTGCAAGCCTGAGTCACTGCCTTTCACTCGTAGTGCAAGGAGCTGCACTGAGGAGTGATCAATAACCTGCTATAAAAGCAACTCAAACATGATAGGACACATGAATAGTGACTGAAAAGTTGGAAAGACTGTGATAACACAACCAGGAGCTATTTTATTGTTCTGACACTGCTGAGAATAAGAGATCTAATTAAATTTACCCACAACTTCATTAGTTACTCTACAAGACTTGTCTTTCTCCTGATAATTCCCTACTTGCGGCCCAGATAATGCTCCTAGAGCAGACAAACTAACTGCTCTTCGTCTGGAGTTAAAAAATCTAGACAACCTACAAAACACACAGGGACTGATTCCAAATAAATTCTTAGGAGCAGTTCCTGCAGGACTGACAGCTTCCTATGAGTTTTTAATAAAGACAGCAAGTGTTCAGGCCTACTCAAATGTATTATCCTGGCATGTTTCCATCAGTGTTTTCAGTGGGAAAAACTTCATTTTACAGAAAATTCACATAAATTACTTCCTTTTATTATGACATGCAGTTTTTCTTCTATCTTGGTACAAACAGGGTTGTTCAACATTGTCCTTAGAGTATCACAATTTGTTCTCAATACCACAAAGAGATTAAAAATAGGTAACAAGCTGTACATATATATTTGTTGTTTATGCAGTTGTCACTGGCTTCACAAGAAATGGTGATAAACACAAAAAAATTCGCATGCTTCCCCATGATAAAAACTGACTTTTAAGTGGCATATCACTCCAGCAATTTCTCTTCCCTTGTGTCCACATTATCACTGGTTGTGTTTTCTCTTTTTTAAACCAGGAATATTTCCAAATATAGTCAGAGAAGCGTGAGTCACATTACAACTGTAAGAGAGGAAATGCATGTCATCACATTGAAACCAACGTGACTGCTATCTGTACACCCTATTTGCCATATTGGCTCATCACAGCTGCTTTGAAAACATGTTTGTACACACAACAAATGCATGTTTTCACACAAGTATTGAGAAGATGGGAAAGCAAACACAGGCGTCTGTGCTTCCCTATCCATATCACACCGTAGGCTATACAAAAATCTCAGAGTATTATGACATATTTTGTTGTGTGTTATATCATATTATATCACTGTTAAATGTGACCTGAAAGGCTCAATTAGAAAAAAGCTGAGGGACTTGTCATCACCATCCATCCCTCTGCCACTTCAGTGTCACAGCCTGCAGACTGAGGCCTGCAGTGGCACCAGTGACCCTGGCATCATGCCATTTTTAGGGCACCATGTTTAAGACCCTGTTCCTCCCACACAGCTTCTGAAGCTAGCTGGGAGCTCAGCTTTCTGCACTGTACACAGCCAGCTGCAGAAATAAGAACAGCCTCAGCTGTAAAAAGTTTGCTACATCAGCTTCCTGCAACAAGAAAACCTCCAAAGCACCACAGGATATATAATACAATACTTGGAAGAGCTATAATTATCAGGGCATTTGTTCTTCTATGCCAGACGTAATGACTACTTCTCTCCTTTGATTTTAATGGGAGATCATGGCTGGGCATCCTGAATGGTAGGCAGGTGGTCCCAATCACTCACCTGAAATTACACCTTAATGCACATTGAAATGATCAGTTCTGGCACCAGATAGTGCCTAGGCAGAATTTGGGCGCATTAAAATCAGGAAAACAATCCAGGAAGCCCAGACTTTAGTAGCTGCCTAACCCACAATGAACCTAAAATTACCTGTCACTTAGGTCTCCTAGCATAAAGTTGCACGAAAGTTTAGAATATGAATTAGGTGTAGAAGCATCCCTGTCTAAGAGCAAAGTATACCTACTGTCCTGTTAACCCACTCTGATACAACAGTAAGAGGTGATGAAGGCTTTTCAATTTAATTATTTCTACTTGAAATAATTAAATGATTTAACTAAATATCTAAGTAACTTCTTTTTATGCACAGCCAATTTACCAATTATCATGAATTGCAGAGGTAGTCAGTCCAAAAGAGCCGACTCAGGACTCCTTCCCTCCCAGCTAAGTGCCCCAGACACTACGCCACAGACAAGACGCATCTTTGCCTGCCTGTCTGGAAACAGTGTGTATCCCGGGATGAGCTGAGACCCAGTGCCAGTACAAGGGGTAGAGGCTGCTTGTCTGACTGCTTTATTGCCTGCTAGCAAGGACACTTCTGGAAAATGCTGAGAGGTGAATCTACATCACTGTGAGCCTCAAGGGAGAACTAAACCCATGTTTTCCAGGTGACTATGACCATTACTTCTCAAGCAGCCATTTCTAGAAAAAAGCTGAACTGGATACCTGTCTCCCAAAATTTTTCTCCATCCTTGACCTCAGTAGGAGGCACCTCATGCAGGGCTTGAGAAGGATGGATTTCAAACACCCTTGATCCACTGCTTAGCTGTAGGAGTCTTCCTACTTTGCAAGGAAGCTGTGGTTTTGGGCATTTTAAAGGTACCTAAATGTCCCTGCTGAGTCCAAGGCACCTAACTCTGCACTCTGGGGCAGGAGGACCATGTCTCAGGTGAAGGGGGGCTGCAGCAGGCACTCTCCCAGTCCTCAGCCCACACACCACACTTGGCCTGTCCAGATGCCAGTGGACAGGTTGGTGACAGGCTATCTCTACTCAGAGTTGGGAAGGAAGTTATCGTCTTTTTTTTGTAAAATGCAGCCATTGTACATTTTGGGGTCAGTGAGAAGGGCCCATGTACATTTAAGAAGAGTTTTCTGGAGATAATACTTGCTTCCACAAAGGCAGAACAGTTGCTTTTTGTCTTCACAGAACCAAAGTCTATTGTAGCTGTCAGCTTCTCAGAAGGACAACTCCAGAGGCTCAAGTGCATTTTTACTGTTCAATATGATGAACTGGCTTTTGGCAGCTTGGAAGAAAAAACAAAAAATCAAAAAAACCCCAACCAAACAAATCCCCCCCCACCCCTTTTCCCCTCCCAAAAAGAGAACAGAGACAGTGAAATGAAAGGATACTTGGCCAGAGATAAATGGATAACTATTATTAGCAGAGCTACTGAAGGACTACTATGTAAGTAGTGCTGCTGGATTTTTTCTCTGTTTATTGTTTTGCCCATCTTAGTAAGAGGGTTCATTCTCAGTCATTTCTTCTATTTTATATTTGACCTATATGTATTTCAGGCATGTTTAAATGGGAACTCTATTTGGTGAACATAGTTAAATGAAGTGTCAGGTCACTTAAATTTTTTCTACTTAGTAAATGCTAGCTAAATTATCATTTGAGCAATTTCAGCTAAATCTGAGTTTAATATCTAAAAATCCAATCAGTTCTATCTAAAGTACTGCATATAAAGACAACTGAATTTTACATTACATGGCAGGAATACTGGATTAAATTGTTTTTATGTTCATTATTAGAGTACTATTTTCACTGTCTTATTAGAATTTACAGGTAAGAAAATAGAATCACTGAAAAACTGTTTAATAAAATGTTGTGCCGTTCTTTAGTTAGGAATTAACATTCCCTTCAAATTGAAAATTCTAATAAGGATACAG
Source organism: Atrichornis clamosus (assembly GCA_013400975.1). Lineage (NCBI taxonomy): Eukaryota > Metazoa > Chordata > Aves > Passeriformes > Menuridae > Atrichornis > Atrichornis clamosus. The sequence goes on from WBMZ01002105.1 coordinate 23,909, forward strand.
GCACGGAGACATTTGAGTCACACATCCTCCTCTGCAGTGGTATTTGGTAACTATCTAGGATGCACTAGTTGCCTCAGGACACAATACTCCACTTGCTTCTGCTTTCAACAGATGCCTCAAGGGGATCCTTCTGTGTTTTTCTTTCCTTATTGTAGCATGTTTCTAGTAAGAAACCAGGACACAAATTGTTGACAAAGGTTGCCCTGGCTTTGACACAAACATAGACATTTACCTAACTATGAGAACGCCAAGAATAAATGTAGACCTAAAGTCCAGTAATTCACTGTTTTGTTCTTTTAGCAGAATATGGAATGAAGTAGAATTTCCTACCCAGTGTCCTTTCAGAGCTGAAGGGACACTCGAACACAACAATTACAGAAACGAAGAAATTATGAGAAGGGACTGCAGGGCACGTGGAGAAGTTAGACACACTGAAGCGAATTCATCTGGTTTACCTGTGGGCGTCTGCTTTACTTCAGGCAGCACAGAGCACAACACAGGCATATCCCCCAGAAAGTGCTGGGTTGACAACTTCTAGTAGTAGCATCCATAGCTGCACAAAACCCTTGTGGGCCTAGCACAAGTCAGCTATTCCTCAATCAGGTAAGAAGACTGATCTTACAGTTGGCTGAGGTAGTTATTTACCAGATAACCCAGTGGGTGAAGCAGCCTGGTCATCTCCAGTCTTGTCACTACCCACAGAATAAGGTCACAGGGTTACTTAATGGTCACTTCTGTTTGAGACAGATAGCTAGGCAGGCAGAGAGATTAGCTGTTATACAGATAAAAGGTAAAAACCTAATCAATCTTTTACACCAATCCACCTCCCACCCACCTTCCCATCCTCAAATACCACCACTTCCTTAGGTTGTTCTACTGTGTAGTATGCTCCCTCCCTGAAGTGTGCGGTTGACAGTAATTTTCCTCAATATTTCTTTAGTGTCTGTTCTTTAGAAATAACTAACCATATTATTCAAGGAGATTTGTGATTTAAAAAAAAAAAAAGCAAACAACTGCATGAAATATGAGAAGAATGATAAACTTGGAAGCAGGTTGCAAAGGGCAAAATAAATCAGGAATAGGGCAAGAGTTCCATCAGGGCTGTGCATAACTTCCAAGCCCTTCACCCTGTCTAACAGCAATTTGAAAGGGACAAAAGAATCCGTGACATTCATCATGTGTGACGTTCAACCATGCAGATGCCATTCAGTTGCACACAAAACGTCTTTGCTCATCCTCCATTTAAAGAGTCTGTGTTGATACTACTTTGCCTGCTCTTTTAAGTCTTGAATAATATGCAAGTTTTACTATATTTTTAAAGCATATGCAACTCCAGGAGAAAATAGAATTTACTCCTCTGAAGATCTCAAAATGCTGCTAAGGGAATAATTAAAAATAACAATTACTACTGCTCGGTTTATTTGGCAATTCAGAAATCACAGCCTGATTTGGAAGTGATGGAAATGCTTATGCCTTTAGTATTCTCCACCTCCAGAAAATTAGTGCAGCATGAGCAGGAAGAACATTACAGCATATTGTTTCACAAAGATACATACTCACACTCAGGCAATATAGACAGAACATCTCATTTGTCCTGTGTAATTCATATTCACTTATTTTTATTATACTTTTATCAGTGCCTTGAAAAGGGGTATGTTCATATAACTATTTAGCACAGATATCTGTTACCCTTTCACCTAAAGGTTTATCAATGAAAATGCTTCTCTGTTAGCTTTTTTAACAGAAATGAAAACTAAGGCTCAGACAGTTCTCTGATATCCTTGACTGATATAAATTGGAACAGTACAGCCAAATTATTTACGCAGAAAATAAGCTTATCAACTTTCTCTGTCTTGCCTCACAGGGTCTGAAATCCTAACACTGTGTAGTATCGCAGGGCCAGAGATTGCTATGTGAAAAAGAAGTCCTAAACATGAAAACTGCTAATGGAAATGTCCTAAGCCAAGCAGATAACATGTGTTGGTATGCAAGTGCATGGCTACGCCGATGAGAATCCAGCCTGTGTCCTGTCTGCATTTCAGCACGGTCACCATGGAAATGGGAACCAGCCTGCACGGAGCCTAACAAAGGAAACCTTTAAATGAAAATAACAACACTGGATAGAGGCTGCCCAAGATTTCTGCTGGGGAAAATGACTTGCTTTACTCATCTGATGTAGAAACTCCCTTTCACCTGCATTAATCCTAAAGGAAAGTACTTTATTCACACTTAACTGTTTTGACATTCAGACATTACATTGGCAGTTCCAGTTATTAGCCTTCATGAAAATACACGAAGTACACGCAAACCCCACTTTCATTCATTCAAAATGAACAATAGTCAAGAAAGGCCACAATGAATAATATTTATATAGTGGCTGGAAAGCACAATAAAACAAGGAATAGTCATAATTTTACTTCTTTAACTTCTTAAATTAAAGTTCTTTGACACTGAATCAAAAAAGCAAAGAACAATTCATAAGTTGTTCCAGAGCAAGGCAGCATACAGTTAAAACTTGTTGGTAGGGTCTCATGTTGACTTTGACCAAATTATGCACAAATAAATATTAACTGTTAATGTGTTTAGGTGTCTGATGGTAATACCCTGTATGCTTTCTAAAATAAACATAATTTGTACAAAATACAAGTCCTGTAATGTAGTATGAATGAAGCCTTACTTCAATGTGCAGTGCTGTGAAAGGCAAAACTCCAAAAATAATATGCAGTAGTGCTCCTACTACTTGCTACCTACTACCTCAGAAAGAAAGAAAAATTAGAGATAGTTTTACTTTAAGAAGAGTTCATGCTTGGGCCCTGCTTTCAAACCATCTCCAGATTATAGAATGATTTTTATCATTAACATTACTCACAAATATGATAATAAAAGAGCACAGTATCAAAAGATGATCACAAAGAGGGAGAAAGGCAGAAATCAAGATAGGTTGTAGAGTTTTAAGTTGGTGTGTGCCCATGCATGTTACAGTCATACACTGCATTTTCACCCCAACTGCATCAAAAGCGCAATTTTCATTTGCTCTTCAGGAATCAGTTTGGTCCTTTCTGCTCTGCACATTGCCATATACTTTTTTATGTGTATGATTTTAACTTTAGCAGCTTCCTTGTGGACTATTCTCTACATATATTCACCATGAGCAATCAAGTGCTTTACATGTGACAGAGGACTTATTTTTCAACACTCACTGAAATGAGACATCATCCTCAGCTCAATTAAAAAAAAAATACTTACCACCTTTGGATATCTAGTGATACAGCTAAAACCTTATTTTTTAAGAATACTTAGCACATTCAAAATACAATTTCCATTGACTTGAATCACAGCTGTGAATATAGAGCAGTTTTGCACGTCAAGATGCACTTCCACAACCAGCTCAAGCCAGTGGAAGCGATGGCTACCAGTGAAAGGGACTTTTCCAGCTGTCCTCCCTCGTACGGCCACAAGTTCTGACTGTCCTGTATGCCAGCACCAACAAATAAATTGCTCAAGTGAGCAGGATCAGTTTAGTTCATCTCCAGAACTGACCTGGCTCAAAAGGGTGAAAGTATTATTCAAGAAAATGGGTCCCTGACCTCTTCCCCAGACCAAGCCACAGTGATAGCACAGAGAAGCTGGTGGAAACATGCCATCAGGAGTGGATGCAATGTCCTTGCAGTGTCAGCTCTACATTCAGGTCAGCTTAACCAGATCGTGAAAACGCAGCTTCAGTTTTGAGAACCCCTGGCTGAGCAAAGAGAAAGAGAAGAACACAAAAGCTCCAACCACATGTCAAAGATTTGATTTAAATGACTTGTCTGAAATTGTACTCAGCTTTTGGGGGGGGGGGGGAAAGGAGAGAAAGAATCCACTTTTGAAAAAAAAAATTATTTCTCTTCATCCTACCTTTCATCCTCATTCATTAGACTATTTTCTAATTTCAAAACTAAGCAAAGCAGGAGCCCCAGCTCACTCTCTGGCCACACTACCTTCTTCTGTTCATAGGTGGTGACAGCATGATGCATTGATGTGCAAAAGAGACAAATACAGGTGGCTAACTTTTGGGCACTTTCTAACTTTTGCATGTTAAATGCCATTATCATAACTTTAATCCCACTTTAAACAAAAATTTATTGAAGAAAAAAGATTTGTAAGGGTCTCTTATCTCTCTATACAGCTCTACAGCCCATGGTTAACAAGGTTTCCATCACTGGAAATTCTCTATTCCATCTGAACTTTTCAGAGAAATGCACACACACTCCCCCCAGCCTCAGACAGAGCTGTTTTCTCCTTCAGTCTGCCTGGGTCCCAGAGGAAGACTTGAGAACTCATGGCACTCAAGTGGTACACCTATAGTCCAAAAGGCTAAACCCTTATTTAGCTGCAATTTTTCATTTCAGTGTTCAAGGGATGTGCACTTCACAGAGCGGGGATTTTAAGATTGAGTTAGAGTTGCATCATTCGTGTCCTGCGCTGCTGGAGCAAGGTGGATGGTAGGCTTCAGTGTGAAGACCAGCTGCGACTGAACAGGTGAGGTCACCCTAAATTTTACTTCCTACACTAGGTATGGTCCTCCAACACTATCACTTGATAATTGACTCTGAAGTGAATTATTCTTATAAAAAGGAGAATAAGCTGATTAATCTGAAGCCCAGGAAACAGTTAGGAGCATGCAGTACAGACATTCAGTGAACCAGCATCCAGAAGCAAAGTGGAAAGCAGAGTGATTTAATCAACAATGGATATTGCTGTAAAAATAACAGATAATACTATATATCAAGAAAATCTTTGTGTTTGCAGGTGTAAACCTTAGATCTCACACAGAAACCTCTGACCAAGGTGCACAGCAAGGATGGACATTTGAGTTAGAATCTAACTGATAAAAATGCATTTCTTTCCAGAGAAATACGGTTTTCCAAAGACTTGTTACTTGGCCAAATTTAGGTAGACAATGCAAATAGCGCCTTCCTGCCAAATTTCAAACATCTCCTCTGAAGCATGAGGGCACTAGAGCTTTCCAAAGAAAATGTTACCAGAACTGAGCCCAGGAAAGCTACTGTATTTTCCACTAGCTTCACTCTCAGAGAGAGCTGGGCTGTTTTGGCTCTGACTTTTAAGAACAGGGTAAGGAAAAAAACCTGGATGCTTAATATGTAAATTTAAAGAACTAGATGTGGCAAATATATCAGCAATATGTAACAACAGAAAAGCTTCAGGCTTTGATGCCTATTTGGCCTCTTAAAATAATCTACTTCTCTATGCCATATACATTTTCGTCAACAATTAATAAGGTTGGTAGCAAAGTTATATTATCAAAATGGTAGTTCTGTTTCGTATCTCCTCTTCCTGTAGCATACACAAAGTGTTAATGACTTTCCAGACACAAAAGTACACATCAATAAAGAGTAACCCACTACTTCACTGTCACACTAAGTTTAGTTGAATTTGGAGACACAACAAAGCACACCATGTCATCCATTTAATGTAGCTGATAATTCAGAAGTTAATACACCGACATTAAATCAGGTCTGGAATAACTTGGAATATTTTATTGAAGTAATGACTAATTCAGCTAAGATAGCCCAATTAAATTCAAGAATATCACCTTTGAAAGTATACCAGTTCATCAGAATTCAAGTGAATTGAAAATTATTGTGGGGCAGCTACAACAGTACCACTATAGCAGAACTCCAAAAACACCTAGGAAAAATGCTCCTGTCCTGAAACTTTCTTTTCCTTACTACTTCTACAAGATTAAAAACGCTTGAGAAAGTATTAACTGAGTAATTGCATCTGCTAACATCAAATGTCATGACACATCTGAAATCCAATTTATGACAGCTTTCAGATGTATAAATTAAGATAAATCATGCATAATGCCTGAACAAAGTAGACCTACTCCACTTCTGTCATTTGCAATGCCAGGGAAATCCTCCTGTCACAGTTAGTCCTTATCTTCTGCTTTCAGCACTGCTCCACGAACCTTTGCAAGTCTTAAGACCCCATGAATTACAGGGAATGTTAATGGTCTTGGTTTGCAGTGGCTGTAACCAGGAGAATAAAGGATAGATTAAGCAAAAGTGAAGAGTGAATGTTTTGCCCACTGGTACTTTTCAGAATTTTTCTTTTTTAAAAATATTGCCAGGTTGTTTGTGTACTCTATATCACATCACAGGTTAATATTTTTGTATTTTATTTCATACCCTGCAGCCAAAAATTCCACTGCAGTGTTTGCTATAGTTACTGAAAGAACAAGTTGGAACAGATCATCAGTGAAAACTTATTTTCATGCTGCCTCTTTGGTGACTTGCTAATTAAGGGTTTGTGAGAATATACAGTAGTCTTAAAACTCTGAAAGTGCCTGGGAATTTGCTCACGGCAAATGAATATGATTGCTTATAGTTCCCAGGAAAATATATGTAATGGTAATTAACTTAGCCAAGAGAAGGAGGAGATGGTTCAAGTTTCCTTATCCTTTTCCAAGAAGCTACATCTGCCCAACAGGGTGGTAACAGATCTACAGGACTCTTGCAAATTAGGAACAGCATTCACAATGAGAACATCATCTTCGCGTTTAAAAAGGTATAATCATCCTATAACCGTAAATTCACACACCAGACTGCTCCTGTTCCCTCCGCGCCAGCGCACACACACTCCATTTACGGGAAGGTGAAATCCGTGCCAGTCCAGAAGTTTAACCTGCTTTAAAAACGCCGCCGATGCACCGCACTCACACGCAGCCACAGTCACAGGCACACACGCCTCTGCCGCCGCAGCCGCACCGGCGCTCGCAGCCGGGCACCCACCGCGCGTCTCCGCCCGGCCCCGGCGGCGCGGGAGGGGCGGCGGCCGCAGCCGAGGCCGCCCCCTGACCCGCACCTCGCGCCCGAGGGGAGACCTTTCCTCCTGCCTTCATTCCTTCCTTTCTTCCTTCCCAGAGCGGAGAGCCAGACCGACCTACCCAGAGCGAGGAGCACGGGCGGCAGCGCCGCGCCCGCAGAGCCCATGTCGCGGCGCGGTGCGAGGTCGGGCCGGTGCCGTTCCCGAGCTGGCCGCTTCCCAGGGCGACACTGAGCGCCACCTGCTCCGAGCTGCCCCGAAATACTCCTCCTCCTCCTTCTTTTCCTCCTCCCCCTCCTCGTCCTCCACGCCCCCTGCGGTCCGCGGCCGCGGAGGGGCCGGAGGCAGCTCCTCCCGTCCGCTGCCCCGTTGCCCCGCACCCGCGGCGCTGGCGGTGCCCGGCAGGCTCTGCAGTAGGGTTGCGACCGTCGGTTTTCCCCCAGTTTCATTCCCTGGAGGAGGGGAGACCGCTGCGCTCGCCCCGCCTGGCGCTTCTCAAGGCTGCGTGCCCTTTCCTCGGCGCTGCGCTGGAAGGAGGGCTCCGGGATCGGGACACCCACCCCGCCGTGGGTACCCTGGACCACAGCTCTTTGGAGGGGTAGGGATACTCTTTCCGGGTTTTGGAGGCAGACACCTGTAGAATAGTCGTAAAACCTGTATTTATTGAACAGTGTAGAGTGGCTGTCTTTGCACATTTAATAACACTGAGTCGATATCTTCATCTTTAAATGAAATTCCTGTAGAATATGCCTGCAGCTGTGCAGGAGTGAACAGGACCCAGAAGCCTTGCCATACAACTGTCCCGAAGTTGGCAATGATGGTGAGGATGTATTGCCTAAGCAAAATTACTGCCTACGGTGGCTTCGGTGCCAGGCCAATATCCATGAAGACAAAGTGAGTTGAAGCCAGTAAAAATAGAGAGGTGAGGACTTTGACTTCCTAAGAATAAGAAGGAATTCTTATGCAAAGTGCTGTTTAGCTTTCAGCCTACCTAGCCTTGTCAGCACTATTTGAACACTACGTGAAGAGTATTTAAGAAACATTCATTTTCTACATCCCACAGTCCGGCAAATATAAAAATCGATGGCACTACCTTTTCATATGGAATGCATTTCGTTTTTTCAATGAATTCTGCTGAATAATTTGAACTTTTTGGCATTAGCACTGTGTAATGAAAAAGACAGTTTGCCTGGAAAACTGAACTAGAAATGCTTTCTTCCTTCACCCTTCGCAGCATCTAGGTCATGGTCCTTTAGGTGTGATACACTGTAGCTATTATTTCAGGAGTGCATGTATTCTCTCAGCTTCTTATTTGTTTTTAACATTCTGAAATTGAGCTGTAAGTCAAAATGAAGAAACCTGTCAACAAGTAGCGTTGTTCAACAGGTGTTTATGTGGACATGAGTTTTACATGGACATCATGTGGCTACAGAAAGCTCCACCAGGATGTTAAAATACACTTGATGAAACCGCAGCAGAGACCTGTCTTTGTATAACTTACATTGGTTCATGTGCTTACTTTGTAGGGCACACAGGCGTGTTACCCATCCTAATGCATGCGCTTGTACATGCACTCACTGGGAGCACTTCCCAAGACACTTCTGAGCTCTGAAGCCCTTGGGCAGCCATTACCAGGAAAGACTCGGAGTCTCTGGGAGCAGTCCCTGTGCTTTCTTTGCACGGTGTCAGAGCAGCCCTGCAGACACTTCAAGGTGCAGCTACGGAAGGCAGCAAGGCCAGCTTCAGCACCCAGGCTGATCCAGTGACCACTAGGCAAACTGTGATGGGAAGGGCAGCCATAGCTGCTTCTCTTTCCATTCGCACTGGGTGCATAGGTGTGTGTGCCACTCCAGGACAAGAAGGAAAATTTGTAGTTCCATGAGGACAAAGAACACTAATTAATAAATACTGATGAAAGGACAATAAAAACCAAACAAAAATCCACAGCACAGAGAAAAATGGTTTCTTAATAATAAACCTAGAATCTCCCTCAGCCCCACCCTAAAATAACCTACTCAGACTAATGTCTCAGTTTCCTATGAAACAATGTCTTTGATTCAGTTACATCATTCTAATTATAAATATACCCTTAGGATATGAAACTTTCTTTCTCATCCAGACAAAATGTTGAAGAATAATTTCTCACACACAAAGGCTGTCTCCCAGGGTGTTGCTTCTTAGATCAACATTTTTCTGTGTTTACAAAGAATAGATCATAGGAGAATAAATACTGTGACAATTACTGTATTCTTTAACAATATTCCCTTAGACGAATACTATTGTGTTAAATTATTATAAGCCTTTTGATAACAGCCTTCTCGTATAATCCTGAACTCTATTTTGCATATTATAGAACACCGGAGTTTCTATGTTACGCAGTATTTCACCTTTTAGACTAACTTCAGAATTATATACATATATTGCACAAATTCAGAAAAAAAATTATCATTCACTTACACTGATAATCAAATTACTCAGAGAACAGTTTGGTTAGTGCCCTTTATCTCTGCACTATAAGGTGGGGTCTGATAGACACCCTTTGCTCTACGTGTTTGTTGTTTAATGATATTTTATAGCACCTTGTTGTGTCTGCTTGTCATTGATCACAGGGACACTTGCCAAAACTACTATATCCGCCTGAGCTGGTTTGCAAAGTGTCAGACTTGGTTCTGTGCAAATGGGGATTACTTGCACATTAGAGGAAACTATTTTATTGGCAAGGGCCAAACAAACTTTCATATTCACAGTAAGGACTGTGGGAAGCAGGTCCCTTGATCACTATGAAAAGATCGCTATAGTTTTAGCATTTTTGAGAAAAAAAAAGTTGCAAGTGAAGATACTGAACAAATATTTGCTTTTAAAAGTTATTCTGGTGAACACATACTTAATAATCAGAGTTACAACTTATGTGTGTTATTCTAGCTTCTTAATGTAGAAATCTTTGTAGAAAAAATGTACAATTAATGCCAACCTTCTCAGAGAAATATGCAGGTATTTCCATTTTTGTCAATCATAGTTTCTGTGGTATGCAAAATTTAGGAATTCTCTGTTAATGTTTTTCTGGGAGGGACTCTTGGAAAGGTGACACAATTTACACACAGGAGACTGAGATGCATAGTTCCAGGTCCCACTTTGATGTGATTTATCTGAAGATGCTGGAGGGAAGGGCTACCAAATATCAGTTATTATTTTTAGCAGAAACATGATGTCTGTAAATAAGTGTTACATTAAGAGCTGCACTGAAGGGAAAAAGAACAAGCTGCTAAAAAACCCCTCCAAATCTAAAAGGAAATGTTAAAATTAGCTGTGAGGATGTAGTTTAGACATTAGTAATAAATCAGTTTTGAAATAAAACTGGAAAAGGTCAAAAATACACAAATGGCATTTTAGGTATCACATAGGCAATGCGTAGAGGACAAAACAGCACTTTACTGTGCTGCTGCCCAAACCACACATTTTTAACGCTGTGTGCGACTTTGGTGTATTCATCTCAAAGTGCTACGGAAGAACTCCCCAGTCTTGCCCTTGATGCACAGCACCACTTCCTACTCCGGACGTACCAGCACACATTTTCCTGTTTCTTGCTGTTTGGCTGAGCTATGTTCTACCTAGCACAGAATACATCCACATATTTTTACCAATTCTTTTTTCAGGTGAGGAGAGCTTATGGGGAAATTATGGGGAAGTCACGGGGAAATTATATTAGTGGGATGTAATGAATCCAGTGAAGAAGTGTTCCATGCACCTGTGATCCCAAAAGTGAGGCCCTACAGGGGAGCCTGCTAATGCAACCTATGTAGTTTCAGGGTCTCTAGAGCAGCTGATGTCCTTCTCCAGGAAGTTCAGCCCAATTACCAAAGTTATAATCTTCTTATAGCCATATGAAGTCTTAAAAATAGTGGGTATCTTTAAAATATTCATCAGATAGGATTTAAAAGCACCTGATGAGAAGATGGGAACCTCGGTCCTCAGAATATGCCTTTGTTTACATTTTTGACCATTTCTATTATGATAACATTGTAATTGTTTTCTATTTCATGTAATTAACAGCTATAAATTCTTCCTTTTTATTTGCTTGCCACCAAAAGTTGCTCAAGCATTTAGCAGGCATTTTTTTCACAAACCTGACTGCCTTAAGAATTCCCACTGAATCCCACTGAATTTTAAACTAATTGTATGAGAAGAATTTTGGTCTTAATGCATTACTTTGTGAGGGTTTTTTTTTTCTGATTTTTTTGCAATTTAAGTGTGTGAAACTAATCAAAAGTAATACTGAATATAAAAGAAGCCTCACCTTTTGGCATGTCTGTAACTGCTGATCTGAACCTATTCTCTACTGGTCATTTGCTACATTATCTAGGATTAGCTACAAACCTTGAGTAAAAGATTAAACATTATAAAGGTGGTGTATATAATGTGGCAATGTGATCTGTCTAGGTGACTGTATGTACAAAAGTGTTCACAGAATCACAGAATTAACAAGGTTGGAAAAGACCTCTGAGATCATCAAGTCCAACATTTGACCGAACACCACCTTGTCAACTACACCATGGCACTGAGTGACACATCCCGTCTTTCCTTAAAAATGGTGACTCCACCATCTCCTTGGGCAGCCCATTCCAGGGTCTAATCACCCTTTCTGGAAGAAATTCCTCCTAATTTCCAATCTAAATCTGCCCTGGTGCAGATTGACCTTATGTCCTCTCGTCCTGTCACTGGTGGCCTGGGAGAAGAGATTGATCCCCACATGGCCACAGCCTCCCTTCAGGCAGCTGTAGAGTGATAAGGTCTCCCCTGAGCCTCCTTTTCTCCAGGCTAAACACCCCCAGCTCCCTCAGCTGCTCCTCACAGGACTTGTGCTCCAGACCCTTCCCCAGCTCTGTTGTCCTTCTCTGGACTCACTCCAGCCCCTCAATGTCCTTCTTGCAGTGAGGAGCCCAGAACTGGACACAGCACTCAAGGTGTGGCCTCACCAGTGCCGAGTACAGGGGGACAATCCCTGCCCTGGCCCTGCTGGCCACACTATTGCTGATCCAAGCCAGGATGCCATTGGCCTTCTTGGCCACCTGGGCACACACTGGCTCATGTCCAGCTGCTGTCACCAGCACCCCCAGCTCCTTTTCTACTGGGCAGTTTCCAGCCACTCTTCCTGTAGCCTGTGGCAGTACCTGGAATTGTTGTGACCCAAGGCAGGACCTAGGACTTGGCCTTGTCGAACCTCACACCATTGGGCTTGGCCCATTGATCCAGCCTGTCCAGATCCCTCTGCAGAGCATTCCTGCCCTCCAGCAGATCAACACTCCCACCCAGTGTGGTGTCATCTGTGAATTTAGTAAGGGTACACTCAATCCCCTCATCCAAATAATCAAGATAGTGAACAGGATAATCAAGATATTGAATGGGACTGGGCCCAACACTGAGCCCTGTGGAAGCCTATCAGTGACCGGACACCAACTGGATGCAACGACTCACCACCACTCCCTCGGACAACCAGACAGTTTTTAACCTGGTGAAGGATGCAGCTGTTCAAGCCATGGGCTGACAGCATTTCCAGGAGAAAGATGCGGGAAGCAGTGTCAAAGGCTTTACTGAAGTCCATGTAGACAACATCCACAGCCTTTCCCTCATCCACTAGGTGAGTCACCTGCTCATAAAAGAAGATCAGCTTGGCCAGGCAGGACCTGTGCTTCCTAAACCCATGGTGACTGGGTCTGATCCCCTGGTTGTCCTGTGTGTGCTCTGTGATCGTGTTCAAGATGATCTGTTCCATAACCTTCTTGGGCACTCAGGTCAGGCTGACAGGCCTGTAGTTTCCCAGATCTTCCTTCGGGCCCTTCCTATGGATGGGAGTCACTGTGACCAACGTCCAGTGGTCTGGGACCTCCCCAGTGAGTCAGGACTGACAACAAATGATGGAGAATGGCTTGGCAAGCTCTTCTGCCAGTTCCCTCAGTACCCTTGGGTGAATCCCATCTGGTCCCATAGACTTGTGACTGTCTAAATGGCACTGACTGCTTCCTCCTGGATTGCAGGTGTTCCATTCTGCTCCCCACCCCTGTCAACCAGCTCAGGGGGCCAGTTGCCCTGAGGATCACTAGTCTTTCTATTAAAAACTGAGGCAAAGAAGGCTTTAGTACCTCAGCCTTTTCCTCATCTTCAGTAACTATATTTCCCCTACCGCATTCAATAAAGAATAGAGGTTTGTCTTGGCCTTCCTTTTGTTATTAATGTATTTATAATACATTCCTTACCAGATTGCAAAAATCTTATTCACCTTCTAAGAAAATTTATCTTGCAGGGGACAAACAGACCAGTCCTCAAAAACTGGAATGAGATCTGAAAGTTCTTTGCATGAAGGGCTGGTAGGATGGCCATGGAAGAGGGGCCATACCATGAGAGAGGGCATGCCCCCTCTGTGGGACAGTGATGTGTGACAGAAACTATGCCATAAGGCCATGTGCAAAGGTGTGCATGTTGCACCTTTTGTAGATTTCATCTGGTCACTAGTGTTGTTTCCCCAGGTCTCAGTACTGGGGCCAGTTCTGCTTGATATCTCCATCAACGACCTCAACAAGGGGTTGAGTGCACTCACCAAGTTGGGTGGCAGTGTTGATCTGCTGGAGAACAGGAAGGCTCTGCAGAGGAATATGGGCAGGCTGGATCAGTGGGCCAAGGCCAATGGGGTGAGGTTCAACAAGGCCACGTGCCGGGTCCTGCCCTTGGGTCACAACAACCCCAGGCAGCACCACAGGCTATGGGAAGAGTGTCTGGAAAGCTGCCCAGTGGAAAAGATGCTGGTGGCAGCAGCTGGACATGAGCCAGTGTGTGCCCAGGTGGCCAAGAAGGCCAAGGGCATCCTGGCTTGGATCAGCAATAGTGTGGCCAGCAGGGCCAGGGCAGGGATTGTCCCCCTGTACTCGGCACTGGTGAGGCCACACCTCGAGTGCTGTGTCCAGTTCTGGGCCCCTCACTGCAAGAAGGACATTGAGGGGCTGGAGTGAGTCCAGAGAAGGGCAGCAGAGCTGGGGAAGGGTCTGGAGCACAAGTCCTGTGAGGAGCAGCTGAGGGAGCTGGGGGTGTTTGGCCTGGAGAAAAGGAGGCTCAGGGGAGACCTTAACTGCCTAAAAGGAGGCTCTAGCCAGGTGTGTGTCAATCTCTCCTCCCAGGCAGCAAGTGACAGGATGAGAAGACATAAGGTCAAGCTGCTCCAGGGGAGGTTTAGATTGGAAATTAGTGAGAATTTTTTCCCAGAAAGGGTGGTTAAGCATTGGAATGGACAACACAGGGAGATAGAATCACCATCCCCAGAGGTGTTCAAGAAGCGACTGGACACGGCACTTAGTCCTGTAGTTTAGTTGATATGATGTTGTTCAAAGGCTGGACTTGATGACCGTGGAGGTGATTGTATGGTTCTAAGAACTGTGTCATGGCAGCATGTTATAAGGCATCTATTAGTCTAATATTCTGCTGTCTGCTGAGAGTTATAGGCAATTTTCCAAATACTGGGAATTCATGATATAGAGAAGCCAGGACTCTGAGTTAATTTTGGCAGATCCCTCAAATAAAGAGCAAAAAGCAATTCAGAAGTTTGTGGGGTTCCTGAGAGTCTCAAAACCTTCATCAGCAGTGCCACCAGAGCTGGATTTTTTTCTGGCTAATTGGGTTTTTTTCTGGTCATTGGAAATTTTAGCTGAAATCTAAAAGTTTTGAGATGTAATAGCATCTGTTCTGGCACAGTGTAAAATGCCTGAGGCCAGAGTAATAGGTTTTTGTCAGCGAGATTTTATGAGCTGGCAAACAAGAAAGTGAGTTATTAATGGCTGTTAATTTGGGAGATGAGAATACTCAGCAAGTTTTCTGTGTGTGTGTTCCCCAAAATGAAAAATAGTAATTTATGTTTCTCAGACTTTCTACTGTCGCAGAATTCCTAAACTTTAAATGCTTTTCAGGGAAAACTGAGGAGATCCTCTGTTTTTAATCTTATCCACACCAACAGGGTGAAAATGTGTTGCAACATTAAACAATATGAAAAAACATTCACTAGAGGAAGAGATCCTATTCCTTTACCCCAGGAATAAAAATAGTAACACCCTTAGCGTGAAAAAGCCTTACGGACCATAAGTAATACTGAAGCAGATATGTGAAGCTTTGCTATAAATACTAACTTCCAGTACCAAATCAAGCTGAACCATGACCAAGAAGTGTGATTTCACCACCTCTGATAGTGAACAATGAGTGTGCGAAGGGGATGGACAAAGTGTGCCAAGACAAGTGGCTCGCTAGGTCTAAACGTTCAATCCACTTTGAGTATTTCTGCTCCCTCTCCCATTTATTTGAAAATCCCCAGGAGACGCAACATTCAGTGAGCCCCTGAGGAATGTCTGTCCTTTCTGAGAATGCTCAGAAACTGAGAAAAGAAGGGCAGAAAGGTAAGTGCATGAGAGGGGAAAAGCAGTAAACTAGCTCTATGCCCCACTGTGCTACAGTCAGAAGAAAAAATCTGCCTGAAGGTCTTTCACTTTTTTTTTTTTTAACTGAATGAACAAAATTCAGTATCTCTGGATGTCAGTCCTCAGTCTTTGTAACTAAAACATGATTTCATTGACTATAGCTCATTTTATCATCCATTTTTTTTGAAAAGAATCCAGTTGTGCTGTCTAAAATGTCGTATCAACCAGTTGTTACTAAAACTTCATCAGCAGTGCAATCTTCACGACTCTTCATTGTAACAGGGCTCAAACCGCACCCTCTGCATGAAATGGTATCTCTGAATTGTGAAGGGCTAAGGGCTGCTTCTAATAAATACAACAAATTATAATCCAGTTCTGTGCAAATCACACATCACATTACACTTCTTGCTGTGAGAAAGTGATTCTGGTTATTCATTAATCACTTTGAAAAGCAATTTAAAACAAACAAATAAAAATAGTGTCCTAGGTTGCGGGGATGTAG
>WBMZ01002106.1:0-33655 GCA_013400975.1 Atrichornis clamosus
CAGTTTTGGGTGGCACAATATAAGAAGAATACTAAACTATTAAAGAGCATCCAAAGGAGGGCAACAAAGATGCAGAAGGACCTTGAGGTGAGGCCGTGTGAGGAGCAGCTGAGGTCACTTGGTCTGTTCAGTCTGGAGAAGAGGAAACAGAGGGGAGACCTCATTGCAGTTACAAGTTCCTTGTGAGGGGAAGGGGAGGGGCAGACACTGATCTCTTCTCTGTGGTGCCCAGTGACAGGACCTGAGGGAATGGCCTNCCTTGTGAGGGAAAGAGGAGGGGCAGACACTGCTCTTGTCTCTCTGGTGACCAGTGATGGAACCCAAGGGAATGGCCTGAAGTTGTGTCGGGGAAGGTTTAGGTTGGATATTAGAAAAGGTTTCTTCACCCATAGCGGGGTGGGGCACTGGAACAGGCTCCCCAGGGCAGTGGTCACAGCACCAGGCCTGACAGAGTTCAAGTGTTTGGACAGTGCTCTCAGGCACGTGGTGTGACTCTTGGGGATGGTGCTGTGCAGGGCCCGGAGCTGGACTCAGTGATCCTTGTGGGTCCCTTCCAACTCAGCATATTCTGTGATTCTGTGAAAAGAGGGATGGCCAGCAGATTGAGAGGAGTGATCCTTCCCCTGTTCTCTGCCCTTATGAGACTGATCCCAGCTGGAGTGTTGCGTCCAGGTCTGGGATCCTCAGGACAAGAAAGATGTGGTCCTGTTGTAGCGGGTCCAGAGGAGAGCCACAAAGATTATCAGAGAGCTGGAGCACTTCTCCTGTGAAGACAGACTGAGAAAGCTGGAGTTGTTCAGACTGGAAAACAGAGGGCTCTGGGGAGACCTTAATGTGGCTTTCCAGTACCTAAAGGGGCTTGTAAAAAGGAGGGAGAGGGACTTTTTTATATGGGCAGATAGGGACAGGACAAGGGAGAATGGTTTTAAACTGAGAGAGAACAGGTTTACATTAGATGTTAGGAAGAAATTCTTTGCTATCCAAGGGATGAGGCACTGGAACAGGTAGCACAGATGTTGTGGATGCCCCATCCCTGGAAGTGTTCAAGGCCGGGTTGGATGGGGACCTGAGCAGCCTGGTCTAGAGGCAGGTGCCCCTGCCCGTGGCAGGGGGGTTGCAACTCGATGATNCCTGCCCGTGGCAGGGGGGTTGCAACTCGATGATCTTTAAGATCCCTTTCAACACAAACCGTTCTATGATTCTATAATGAGGAGTGCTGAGACTCATATTGATAACTGAATGTTGTTCAATAGCTTTTAGAAAGTGGTTGGCCATATGTAGTCTCAGGCCACATGGAAGGAACTGCAAGCACTCTTGATTTGGAAAGCTGTAGGTTTATTTTCTCCATTGCTCCCATTGCTCCTTTCCCCTTGCTCCCCATTATCATGAATCCAGTGCACCTTTGTGCAATAGTATACTTCATAAGCGAAGTCAAAATGTGTGGCAGAACATTTAAACACAGCTGCATAGATTTAATTGTGTCATTCTGTCACCACACTTCAGTCAAACTGAAGGAAACTGGTCATTAGACAAACACCTTGATATCAAATGTTATTTGAAGGATGATTTTTTTCAATCATAAAGAATTTTATTAACTTATGCCTCTCCCATAAAAGCATTATAATTCAGTGCACATTGTTGCCTCTAGGGTTAAAAGCAGAAGCTGAGGTGAAGTTATTAAGGTAGGGAAAAGCAAAAAAACCCTTTATTTGTGTCATGGTGTAGGGTGGGGCACCCCTCCGCATGGCCCGACACGCAAAGCCCAGTGTACAAAGGATAGGTCTGGGTTAGGAAAAGGGAAAAAATCTGTGTGCCCCAGCACAACACACTCTATATATTATGGTCTAACAAATTAACATAGTTTACAAAGATTCTCCAATTAAGGGATAGAACTGGTGGCTCAAATCCTCACGGCAGATTTCTATTGGATTTTTCTGTTCTCTCTAAACTTTTGTCTTTCAGTTGTCACAACGCGATAACATGTTCTAACATGTTCTCAACTCTGGAATGCTAAGGCAATAAAATGGCTCTATTTTGTCTGGAATATAGGGTATTACTAACTAAGGTTACAGTGAAAAAGTTACAGGAGTTCTAACATTAAAACTAGGAAAAAAGCAAAAGCCCCTTGGCATCAACATCACTCAGCTAAGAAAATAATATTGCATCTCTCTGGCAACCTGCAATGAATAACATATTGACCATCTCCGAAGACACAGGGAATTGCATTATTCCTGCATGCGTTGTACTTATATTTCTTTACAATTGAAAAAAAAATTAAGAATTGTGAACCACCAACCTCCCAGCAAAATGTTTGATGCAAGAAGCACTAATTTTACTTCCTATAGCTCCTGCTTTGCACAGAAAAATTGTAACTTCATTCATGCTGCCAACATTTCTCTACACAATTCCCAGAGAAAATACAAAGTCAATGACACTATGTACAATCTTGATGAAAGCACAAAAATAAGGCCAACTGCTTCTCTTCCCCTTTCATGTCTGATCATTTACACTGTTCACGTCTCCTCAGCTGTTACAACACTGCACCATCACATCAGATGTTCCTTTATTCCTTGGAGCTTAGCTCAATGAAAGGGAGAAAGTGTGCATTTCAAAAAATGAGATTGGTCTGGTACAATCTAGAAAAAATCACCGAGGACACTGTAAAAGAAAAAGGCTGCAGAGCATGAGTGAGGCACAAAGATGAGTTGTGGGGAAATGCGGCTGCTCTGCCTGGAGGAGGGCAGCAGGCAGAAAGGAGAGCAGGCAGAGAGCAACACACTGGGAAAGGCAAACACTGAA
Source organism: Atrichornis clamosus (assembly GCA_013400975.1). Taxonomy (NCBI): domain Eukaryota; kingdom Metazoa; phylum Chordata; class Aves; order Passeriformes; family Menuridae; genus Atrichornis; species Atrichornis clamosus. The sequence goes on from WBMZ01002106.1 coordinate 2,800, forward strand.
AACACAGCAGTGGAAATCCATCTCCAAAGTCCTTTAAATGCTTTTCAGAAGGTTCATGGCAGGCTTACAGTGGAGAAGTGATTCACTCATAATAACATCTCTCAACAATATTGGGACTCTTTGGTCAGACACGATGACGTTGTATGCACTCTGCCTGGTTGTAAAATTGTAGCCTTGTTAAAAGTAGCACAGTTTTCTCCAGCTCCTTTCACATGCACCTCAATAAAGCTTCAAGCCTTAGGGCATAAGTCTCTGCCAAGTAATGAAAGCTAGAAAGACTCCTTCTTGGTGAACAGACTATTCAATTTCTGAGTGTGTAACAGTTTTTCTAATTTCTCAGAAGTGTATCAACCCAGGAGAGATGGTGCTGAAATAGGACTGCAATGTGTGTGTATAGTATGTTCCCTCCCCTTTCCTATTGTCGTTCCTACATAGGAAAGTTCGGGAGTTCTGGCCACATTTAAAATGTTATACTGCAGAATGCTGCCCAGTAAAATTAAGAAACAAAGAGCAGCAGAAGGTACTTTTAAAAAAACCCTTGGCAATGCTGAAAAGCAGTAACATGCAGTATAATTATGTGCCTTCAAATCCATATCCACGATACAGTGCTTGCCGCTGCGTCCAGTCAGCAGAGCACAGAAGGAGCTGCTGGAGCTGCCAGCGGCAAGCAGAGCCACGGGCAGCTCAGCCCTGCCAGCACTGCCAGCAGCAGCACTGCCAGACAACTGAGCAGAAAAGCCTTCGGTATTAAAATTCAAGGGAACTTCTGCTCTGTATCAGTTTGATTTGGTAGTTGATTTAACTTCTTTGTGCTCACCCAGCACTCAGTGGCTGAGTTTTGTATTCCATGTTCTCAGACAGCAGATGACCTACTTTTCCTGTATTATTATTCCTGGTTTCAGCAGCCTGGCTCCCTGGCAGCGGAGGAGGAGTGCTGGTGATGTGTTTGTGGAGGATATACAGCTGGGACTTGGTTGGTGAGTGATTTGGAGAGAAAAGGGGTAGAGCTTTCACTATGGTTCCATAGGAGGTGAAAATGTATTCAGCCTGCGACACCGCACCCTGCAATGGGGAGGTCTGTTTACAGAGGGGTTTGGAAAAAAAATGAGCAAGATGTAAAGTAAGCAAACTTCCTGGCAGAAATGGAGAGGAGGAGAAGGTGTGAAGGGTGGCAGGAGTGGGGTGAGGGGCAGCAGGTAGGGAGGGTGGTTTGGCAGTGAGTGGCCAAGAGGAAGATGTACAGGTTGGGCCAGCGCTTCCAGAGCCTCTTCCAGAGCCCCTGGTTGCTTATGGGGAGTGGGGTGTGCAGCAAGAGGCTGTCTTTGGAGAAAGGACATAAGGAAGGATGATGGCAAACGTGTTAAGGAAAAGGGGGAGAAGATGGAATAAGAAAGGGACAATATGCCTGAAAAACCTAACTTTTTTGCCAGTGTAGGAAGGTGAGTAGTTCAAATTCACCTCCTATTCAAATGAGCCATCCTTGCTAATTTTGGCTAAACATGACTCTAAACAGGCCCTGTGCTTTCAGGCCTGTTATAGCTGAGACCTTGTTGTGTGAGAGCAAGGCTTCATCCCACCTGAATGTTAGATGCAGTCAAAATCATCTTATGGGGTCCAATAACCAAGGAACTCCCATGAAAACACAGGTCACAGGCAGATGAGAAACGTCTTAGGTAAGAGCAGGATTTTTGCAGTCAGAGAGCAGCATCAGGAGGTCAGGCAGGGGAAGGAGAAGACATGGGAACATACCTCAGACAGAAAACAAAGTAAAGCAGCTTTCAGGAAGAAGAGCTGTCTGGTACAGGAGTAGGACCTGGGAACAGGAGCAATAAAACTGACCTCTGTTTCAGCCTCTATTCCTACCTCATTGGGAAAAAAACAAACCATGTGCATGTTCTTAGTAAGTAAGCATTTGCATCAAATGCTTAAATCCATCATTTTAATTGCCTGATGGAGCAGAGCCCAAATAACAGCCAACTTCAATGGCCAAAGCAAACAATAAGTTATTCTTCTCTTTCTTATTGCATCTGCACAGCCTTTCCCACAGGCCTTTGGACAGTGTAGGGAAAGGCTTTTTCTGCTGCTGTAACTGGAGCAAGGTGCTTGCAACCAGCCCCAGTCAGCCAGGTATAAAAGTCAGGTCTTGCCCTGAACCAGGAAAAGCCCACGACCTGCAGGAAACTATGTATTCCCTGAGCGCTGTCAGTTCCTCTTCTGCATTTTCAATATTTGCACATTGAAATGCATTGGCATTCATGAGATTTGATTAAAATAATTCCATTTAATACAGCATCTGAAGGTAAGGAACACTTCTCTGTAAAGGCCTGATTTGACACTCCAGCTTTACATTTTCCAGTACAGCTAGAGAAAGTGTCTGAAAAATTCTGTGAGCGGTCAGAATCAAAGGATCCTTGGTCTAATCCTTTCTTTCAGTGCTGGTCTCTCAAGGCACAGGCAGGTCAATAGGCCCTGACACATGACTTAAGTGCTTGAATACATATTATCTCACACTTTGTGTCCAACTTCTTGAGCAGTATGAGAGCTGATTACAGCTATTAGAAAAACACAAAATAATCATGCACCTAATGATGGCAAAACCTCGTCTGAACATTTTCCTTCACTTGAAAATGGCTTGTCTAGGTCTCAAAGCAAGAAATCAAATTACATTGTTGCTGGAGAGCAGGCAGGAAGAATGCTTGTAGCAAGATAAAGGATAAATGGCCATTTGTTTCCATGTCATCTGCTGAGCAGGTGGAAAACCCAAAATATCCACTGAAGAGGACAGGCAAGAGATGTGTTGTGTCTCTATAGCTTAAATACTTTCACGCTAATGAGCCCCAGATGACAAGCAGTACAGATCATTCATTAGTGAATTGATTGCTTATGACCCTTCAACACCAGGGGGGCATCAGCACTGCTCCCGGGAAAGCTCACCATAAGTTGCAATCTCCAGAGACCAATAAACACTTTGGCAAAATTTAAGAGAAGAAGACATTTCACATAATTAACAGGCAGAGAAAATGTCACTAGCTTCTCACCTACCCAGAAACTTGTCACGAACAGACAGTTTCATGTCTTGATTTACTGAAGAGGGGTCCAAAAAATGCATAAAGTAATTCTGTATTTCTGCCCCCCACAGGAAAACTACTCATTAAGAAACCAGAGGACAGCATCTTTAGGCAAACCGCAATTGCAAAGCAGCTGTTGATTTAGGTTCTGCACAGGAGTAACTGTGGCTGCTTGCTGTTTATCATCCCGCAAGGAACTGATGTCTGTTGCCCTGAGCTACAATAAAAGGCCAATGAGAATTAATTTGACATCAAACGAAGAAGAGCCAAGCCATATAAGCCTTCATCAAAGGAGTAAAGCAGACGTGTAATTGGGTGCTCAGAGTGAGTTAAGTTTCTGCTCACTCACCACAACCCTGCAGTGGATGGATCTGCTCATGTACCCAGCCCTGAAGTGATCAGCACAGGGGGGTTCCTGCCTGCCCCGCTTCTCATTTCCTTACTTCTCCCAAAACAGAAGCAATACAACCCTTGTGGTATCTACACTGTTATTGGCAGCTCGACTTCCTTGAGGTCCCTTATCAGTAGGAATAATTAGCACGAACACTAAAAGCCCCTCAGTGGGAATAAGGGAACAACCCCACATCTCCTAGCACAGAGCAGAAGCTCATTAGCTTGCATGAATTCTCCATAAATTGCAGATGCATATTCAGCATATGGCCTTCTTCTGTTTTTCTCTCCAAACAAAGAGCAAAACCCATATATTTTTGTTGATAATTTTCTCATATAAATTTGACTGGAAGTAAGAACATTTTTTTAATGGACTGTGTATTCTGCATCTGTGTTTCATGCGTTAAAGAGAAAATTCAATCATTTTGGTGTAATTGTTTTATTTACACCAGTTTAACCAGAAAATAAATGGCTGTAATAATCTTCTACTGAGTAAGAAATTATGCAGTTCACACCAGGAGGGTAATCAGCAATGAAAAAAGTTATATTTTCCTGACAAAGCTGGGAATTCATGAATGTTCCCATGATGGGCAAGAAACCAAACATTGAAATTGCCTCAAGTCACTTCACATGACAAAATAACAATATTTTATTCATCTTCCCCTTTGTCTTTTCACTTCAAACAAGTGTGGGCCAGATGATTAACTTGCATTCAAAAGCCTGGCCCCAGAAACAGAAAGTTCTTCACTCCAGTTAAGCCCACCACTGGGAGATCTCAGGGATACATGTTGGTTCTCTTGTAGGGTTTGAAGTAGAAAAATTGCTGAAGGAGCTCAATGAGAGGGAACATGAATGTCAGTTGTGTCTTGTATAAATGGGATTTGATAAAAGAAGGATTTGATTAGACACCACATTATAACATTTCATCTAATTAACATGCTCAGGAGGAAGCAAGCATTGCCAGAGCAGCACTGAGAGACCCCCGATCCCTGTAGCTGAGGTGGCTTGTTCTCAACACAACCCTTCATTTCCGTACTGCCCATGGAGCACATACCCTACAATGCCCTCGCTTTTCAAATTACCTTTCAAAACAGCTGCTGATGTAGAAATGCTGATGTTTAATACTACAAGCCCCTCTTGTGACTTCAAAATGGCACCCCAACATTTCCTGGAATGCACCAAAGGACTTCAGGCTGGGCAAGAGGGAGAATTCCAGGACCAGAGCTCTGGGGATAGCTCCATGGTCATATTTGACTTAATATAGAGGTATGAGGAGTATTCTCTTCTGAGTCTTTTCTTGGTTTTTTTTTTAAGAAACTATGCCAGCTACCGAGGAAGAACCTGTGCAATGAGGCAGGGATTAATTAAAATAACCCACCCAGACATATTTAATAATGCGGCCACCCAGCAAGAGACTCCTTTTGTTGAAGGCCAGAATGTGGTTCTCCAGAAATGAAGGAGAAGGTCAGAAACCTGCAGCTGCCCATGGGAATGGTGGAAGCGCAAAAAAGGAATGCTGTCACTTCCTGTGGCACCTGTGCCGAACATCCTGCAAGAGCAGCAACTGTCCAAGTGCCGCTGCGGAGGCTCCAGCAAGAGGTGAGCACTGTGCCACACATGGGAAGATGCAACGGCCAGAGGCACCATCACAATGCAGGCACATACAAGATCCCTGGGTCCTGGTGGTTTTCAGTGCCTTTCTCAAGGAAGTCTGATTGCTTTACTTTACTTTCAGCTTTCAGGTAAGAGCTCCTAACAAGAAACCAGAGAAATCAATAGAAGTTGCTCAATGCTACCACTGGAGTAGCTGTAAAACTAATTCAGCGATATGATGACCTTGAAAATCCACCTTATCTGAAGTGGGATGGTTATATCCAGCATTTTAATGACTTCGGGCATTTCTTTAGTACAGCAGAGAGCAGTACTGCAGAACAGAGCTAACTTAGGGGTGGATATACTGCCAGTGCCTCGACAGCTATAAAAAGGTTTCCATCTGCTTTGTTAAAATAAGGTTGTTTACTCAAAATGCCTTTGAAACAGAGACGAGGAGTAGTACAAATTGCTCTAGAAAGGAGCACTGCTATTTATAATAAATCTGGATGGAAATAAAGGTGATGACAAATGCTAGTGATTACACTGGAACCATGGGGACAGGTGGAACTGTGATGGTTTTGATGTCTCTGAAAAGAGCAGTTTATGGGCCAGACTTTGCTTTGCATCCAGAGACCTTGGAATAGCTTAATGACTTATTATTATTATTATTATTCAATGGTAGGATATTGAGATCATGCCCCAGACAAGACCTGGAAGCAGGGCAGAGAGTGGCTGTATGTACACACTTTATCTGTCAGGGCAGCCTAATGAAAAATGCAGTGCTGCCTCTAATCGATCAGTCAGCATTTTCAAAGCTATCTTTTCAATGGAAATGGGTAGACATTGATTTTTTTAAGATGACACATCTTCCCAAATCAGAGGAACCTTGCAAGGCTTGAAACCTGTCCCTTGCACAAGGCCTGGCTTAAGGACTTGTTTGGGTCAACAAGTGAAAATCACTTAGATGGTCCAGGCAGTCAAAACACGCAGTATCAAAGCCAAAGAGCTCCCGTGTGCAGCTGTGCAGCAGCCCTTGCTCCCCACTGCCCAGGGCTGAGCGTGGAAAACAAGGTGCTAATAGCTAAAGGTTGGGCTATACACCCCTGAACCCCTCAGAAGCACCTCCACACACTAGTCCCCCCTGCATGAGATGTGTAGGAGCTTACAGGATTTTCATATCCATACATCCAGATATCAAAATGTGTTTTAAAAACTGAACCATTGCCACACTGCAATTAATATACTCATTAGTGAAATGGCAAAGGAACACATGCTGATGGAATTGCAGTGGCCCTGCATAGCTCTCTCACAGGAGGTGCCAGTGCAGCATGTATTATGAAGTGTAAGATCCATGAATTTACAAAGCCAACATCCTGCCCTTGGGAGTACTTAACAAAAGGCTTTAAAGCATAATCCAGGAAATTATTTGAGATTAAAAAGCTCAAAAAATGTTTTGAATTGTCAGTGCTGTTTTACTCCTACATTTGCCATGCTCCATATCCAACTTGTTTCATGCTTAGGCAAAATAAATTAATCAGTAGGGCTGCAAGGAAAACATTGCTAATTGAAAGATAAATAGACTCCAGAGAAACCTCCTTCAGGAAAGAGCTGACAAAATAGGAAATAGCAGCATAGGAGTAACACAACACTTGAGGAATAAAAATAACGGAAACATCAACAGTGTTGTAATAAAAACAAATATATCCAAATGTTCCGTGAACCACATAACCATTCAGAAGTCATAATTTTTTCATCTATTTAGGAAAAACTAACATGTAAGCATGCAAAGCCTATCTGCAGGGAAGTAAACCAGGTTCCAACCTAATATTAATAGACAAGCATGATAAATATCAAATTTCATATCTGAAACAGTTAAATCAAGGAAAAACTGAGTAAGTAGCAATAACAGAAATTGAGGGATTCTCTGCAAGGTTGTTTCTTTCACATCCTCTCTCTCCTGCTCTCCGCCAAACAGGAATATTTCACCTTAGCTTCATTTTTTCCAGACACTGATACTTTCATTCTTAAGCTTTAAATCCTGTCAGTGGTTTTTGCACACACCTTGTTAGTTAACAGACCTGTTCACACAGCTGAAAGATACTGTTCAATATTTTGCTGACTTAGAATTATTAGCTCAGGTCGATGAGGCAAAACACCCGGCTGCACCTCCCTCCGTGCTGCGTGTGGCAGCAGAGAAGGACGTAATGGCTTTCCTAGGGCAGAAATGGCCCAGAAGCCGGACACCTTCCGACCTAGGGTGCTTTCCTGCACATTGCTGATGCTGGGCAAGAGGAGCCGTGATTCCCCACAAGGCTCCCAGCAACACACCCATGGGCAAGGATCCTGTAATCCTGACATCAATCAGTCAGGTTCAGCACCTCATCAAAAAGTATCTTTTTAAACTGTATCTTAAGGAACATGTGACAAACATCCAACACACTGCATTTTTCACCATTTAGCTAAAGACATGAGCTAGAATAGGGTTCTCTGCCAATTTTCGAGTTTCCAGCACCTGCTACAGAAACAGGAGGATTGTTCATAAAACATCTGTGAGAGAAAACTCAGCTTGGAGTCAGAAATGTCTTCTTCCCTCACCAACAGTTCTGCCACTATGGCTTTGGCATGTACTCACACTTCAGAAACTCAGAAACTTCAGAACTCTTGTGACAGGAATAAATGTGCAAATAAAATAAATAATAACTACAAAAGGTTGGGTGAGGAAAGGAGAGTGACCCATTAGACTAATGACTTATTACAGCATCTAGAGTTTACAGAGGCTGACAGGTGTAAAACCAGAGTACTTAGCAGTGCTTGCCATTGGGCACTGTTTAAAAGTAATGCAGGATGTGGTCACCCTTCCTTCTTGTCAGCTGCAGAGTGTTACAAAAAATTAGAATTTATTACTGTAAAAGAAAGACACTCAATTAAGCAGATACAGAGGTAAAATTCGTGATATTAATTATAAACATGTAAACATTTTCACTTGCAGGATCCTTCATTTCTCCTCCTCTTCACAGATAGATTTATATACACACACACATTTACCTATAGAGGGAAAGGTAAGCGATGCAATCACATACTGTATGGCAGTACATGCAAATATATACACATAATTAGTGTGTAAACATATGAATTGAAATTTAGAAACATAAAATGTATGACTGAAAGGGGCACACTTAGCAAATCTGCTACCTTGCATTGTGGCTAATATCTTGCAAAAATCCAGGTTGCATTTTTAACAGTTTAGGCTGGCTGCTCTGATACTTACCAACATGCCTCTAACGTCTACTTTATTTACAGCAGTTCATATATAGATTGTCTTGGGCCAGCCTTGTACTTTCCCATACAATTGTTCATGGTGATCTCTGACCTATTTCTGGACAGTGTCAGTGTCCCTGTCACCTCCTGGCCTCGGTGTGACTGAGCATTCGACCTGGTTCCCTCTATAGGTAAATATGTGTGTGGATATATGCATCTGTCTGAGGACATGAATCCAAAATTATTGTTTAGTTGCTTGGTTTTCTTGTTCCTGAGGTGGAAAACAATGTCCTCTGCAGACAGTTCAGCACTAAGGGTGGGCTTTATGACTGTCACCAAGCAGTGCCCAGACCCTCATACTGCTCTGCAAGCTGGGATCTCTGGCCAGATTTCATCTCCCATGCACCTGAGTGGAACCAGGCAGATGTCAAAGGATACCTCCCTCCAGACTGAAACCAGAAATTGCATCCATTTTTCATAATTATATTAAAGTCCTGACTAGACAGATCTTCCATCTAACTTCACAGATAAAAATAATGTTTAAAACACTATTAACAGCATCCCCTAGGAACCATATTGCAGAGCTACTTGTGCATTAGGGATGCAGATAACAAAGAGTTTTGGCTACAGTTATGTTGAAACATTCACTTTTAGACTAAAGTGATCCTCCTCCTGCCTCTGATCCTGATCCTGCCTCCTGCCTCACACATCAGTTAACTAATAAATACCCTTTGTTTTCTTCTCTTTGTCATGTGCTGATGGCTTTGTTAGCTTCCTTCATCTCTTTGTCTAAAAAATTAATAAAAAGAAATTAGTCCATTCAGGAGTGAGGGAAATTTCTCCTTTGAGAAAAGAATTACTTTAACTTGACTTTGTGGAAAAAAAAAACTTAGCTAAAGAGGAGATGGTTGTGATGAAGCTAGATAGGGTTCTACCAAAGACTGATGCTTCTGAAAATTACTGAAAACAATGAAAAATTAGATCCTCAGGTTTTACAGGTGCTTTCATGATTCAGCATTTGATATCAAGAATACTTCTAAAAACTAAAGCAGATGATATGCAATTCCCCAGCAGCACTGTGGTAGAAATGATTCCCACCTGCTCCAGCCGGCTACCACACCATTGTCTGCCACTGGGCTGCCCCCCAGCTTCCCTCACCCCCACCAGGAACCTTCCCTCATTCCCTCATTGCTGCCTGCTGCATGGATGGGAAGCAGCATTTCTGTGTCAGCGTTGTCTGAGGTAGACACCCAGCCTGCCGGGCCCTGAGGTGGGGTGGGAGCCAGCCTGCCCTGGAGCCTCATGCCCCCCAAAAGTGCACTGTGAGGCCACTCTCACTGCCAGCCGAGCAAGAAGGCCCTCCATGACAAACAGAAGATGCACTCACTGCAGACAATTAAATCCTTCTGAGACTCTGTTTCCATGCTGAGAAGAGGAACAATTTTTATCTAATAGCTCTGCTTTATCCTGCTGTTTTCTCTGTGATCTCAGCCCAGCTTCCAGTGAAATCATCAGTGATACGTGTTCTTATCCCCGGGAGCAGGATGCTCACAGTGTTGTGCAAAACATTTGGCTGCACTGGCACTGTGCTGCTCAGAAGCTATTTGCAGAGACAGAAACAATAAGACATATGGAGGGCTACAAACATAGGTCTAGGTTGTGAAAAAACTACAACCCCCAAACTGCTGTTCCTTTCTGCTTGGTGCTGTGCACTATAGAAAAATAGATGCCACTTCTTCAGGTGTGATTAAGAAAAGGTGAAAATTCAGGGTTGAAGCTCTTTTCATCAGCAGGTCTCCAACACACCCTTAGGAGTAACTACACATTGTCACTTGCTTTTAAAACTCTAAATGTAAGAGCTTCTCTTTTCCTCAAGAACTCCTGGCAAGAGATTTCCCCCTGCTTTCCACCTTCTGATTTACCGTGTGGTCTTTGAGAAATATGCTTTTACTGGCCTATTTTGACCAGATAAATTTGTTGTTCCTGCAGTCATCCTGCATTTCTGCAAATCAGTTGGCAGATTTTTGGATAGATAACACCCAGGATAAGCACCCGAGCAGCAAATTGTGGGGCCAGGGACGTTTGTGCTGGAATGTCGCAGCCTCCATAGTCGTCCTGCAGCTGCAGTAGCTGAACTGCAAACAGCAGAGCCAGCGTGCAGCCTCATGCTTTGTGCTTTGCCCCTCTCTCTGCTCTGTGTGCATTCATCTCCAGTTGTCCTCTTGCTCAGAAACAAGGTCAAAATCAACACAACAACCTGAGAGCTACCAGCAGAAATGAACGTGGTTTTTCCCTACCCTCACCCCTTACCCATTTTACACTCCTTCTCAAATGGCTTTTTTTTCTTTCATCTTAATTATCAGGCTTTTTTCTTTAGGAAAGGTTCTCTCTAAATAAAAATTCAAGATAGGAAAAAAGGATTACATCTTTGTGTTGTCAAAGCAAATTTTTTCTTCTTAGCTTTAAGTATGTCAGGTATCTTCCTTCTGACTTTGCTCAGTCAATAGGTACAAAAAATTTTTTCATTCGAATTAGGAACTTATTTTTACTTGTAGAACAGAAGCCCAGTTTCAAATTGGTAATGACACTGATGTAGTGATTATGTCTTACAAAAAGAGAGAATAACAAAAATAATGAAATTCTACAAAAACCTAAAAATCTTGGCCAGTTTTCTATAATACATGCCAGTAGCAGCTCAAAGCCTACCTGAACTGATCAATGGGTCCCTTCCATTAATTTAGGCAAATTTAAGCAGCAATGTTAGGGACTTTATGGAATTTTGCCAGTCACAGAGACTGATTAAAATTATATTCCCCTAAAGCCATTATTAACTGTTCTTTCTAAAATTGCATTTAATTCTTTGTGTGGAAAGAGGATACATTTCTGATATATACAAACAGCATTGTGTGTGCAAGCAGAGAAATCCTTGCCTAGCAGAACAAATTACAGTATCATTTAATTGCTGTAAAAATCAAGTAATATATAGCAATAATTGTATACAGCCATCCAGGAATCACAGATATAGAGTAAAGTGAAATAGCCTGAAAACATTCAGGAGCTGTTGGTGTCACAAAATGCCATTTCACTTAGTGAAATGTCTGCAGCCTTAATTATTGAGCTCTGCTTGGGAAAAGTCTTGAAAGAATATAAATTGCCTTTTTTTGTCTACCACAAGAAACAAATAATCCTTATCAAAGATCATTCATTCCCTCTCACATGGCTGCAGTGGCTGCTCATTAAAAATAGCAACCAAAATCAAACAATGGAAACCAAGAAAGAATAAATTAGAAGATGTCATGAGCCTTTCCAAAGGAGCTTTTAGCCAAGTCTGGAATTGCTCCTATTATGTGTGCTAGGTCAAGAGCATCTAAGCTTGACGATACTTCAGCAAAAGCGTCAGGGCAGGTTCTCCATCGGGTGCACGCTGAGGTCCTGGACCGGCCCCCAGCCCATGGCTGGGCCAGGCAGGTGGCACGGGCAGCAGGGAGCCAGCACTGGGGATGCCCACACAGGCAGGGCCTTGGGAGCGGGGGATGAGAAAAGCCCTTTCTAGGGACCTGAAGCATGACAGCTGCATTTCTGAAATACTCCAAATCACGCACTGCGTTTTAATAAAAAAACATTCATTTCCTTAAACAAAAGCAAGCACAGTAATCTGCTACACCATTAACACCAACACTTTCCTCCTAACTTCAGGAGATGCATGCTGGCATAAGCTCAGACTTTTTTCTGTTAAACTGCAGATATTTCATCTCAAAATAAAAGTTATGCAACCACATTTTTTACTCCTGTTCAGGACCAACTGCTAGGCTGATTCCTGCATTACACAGGAACAAGATGTTCTGTCAAAACTATTAATACCAAATCTTTCAGGAAAAGGTGGACTATTTTGGCAGCAAATACTCATTTCCAGTGGAGAATGGTCCAAAAGGAAGTCAAAGATCCGGGCTCTGAACGCAAAACAAGGAGCACTTGTAAACAGTCTAGACATATTTCCATGCTACAGAGGGTGAACCTGGGGCACTTTTTAAGCTTTTTCTTCCTTCACTCATGTATAATCTCATAAATGGCAGTCAATTAAAAGCTTAAACAACATAAGTCTTTTTGAAAAATGTTCCTTACTTGACAAGAGCCAAGAGCTGGGTGTTTTATAAGTAAACTGTGATACAGTGCCCTGCAGGCACCAAGGCTGCTCCTGCCTCTCCCCGGGAGCTGGGACCCTCCTGCTACCCACGGCCAGGGAGCAGGTGCCTGGCTCTGTCATGCCAACAAACCCATGTGTGCTGCATTCTGCACAGCTGCCCCCACCAGACTGTGATCCAAATTAGTGATTTATCAGGAGCTGAGATGCAGCTGGAGGTCAGGATAAGGTGGTATATTGGAAAAAGGGACAATGTCTGGTGTTACACTATCACATAGATTTTTCTGAGCAGTTTAAAGCTCAACCCATGCTTTGGCCATCTAGGCTGCAGGGTGCATCTGATGGGCTCTTTCAGCTCTGGCACCAGCATCCACCTCAGCCCTGCCAGGTTGTTTCTCCTGGGCTGGGAGAAAGTCCAGTGCCCCTCTTGATGAAAGGAAGTTCAAGCTGATGAAGTCTCCACAGCCAACACCCATACTTTGATTTCTGCTTCAAGGGGAGAGGGCAGTAGGATGTTGCATTTGAACACAACAGCAGAGCTCAGTTCGGGGCATGAGCTGTGAGGGAGCTTGGCCAGACCCTCGTGCAGCCAGCCCTTGGCCGTGTCCCCAGTCCCCAGCAGGCACTCCTTTCTCTCTCAACCCGCAAGCACATCACAGCTGGCACAGAGGTTGCAAAATGGTGACATGTCCTGGGCACAAATGAAGAAAGATGATTTCTGCTGGTTTCCTTGCTCTCAAGCATTACTAAAGATTAATAAATCCTTAGCATAAAGGAAAATAAGCCCAGAGAAAATAGCTTCTTTTCTGTTTGAAACATCTCTCCATTACGAAGGTATGGTCACCCACTTGAAGGAGGCAACCAGGCCACGTTGCAGGTAATCACTGCTCAGACAGACACAGAAAGTGGAAGATGCTGGTTGCTGGCTTGGACATGTTCTTAAAGACAAAATAAACACAAGAATTCTTGGTTTTCATATTGCATTATCAAGTCACCGTCCAAGAAAACAATGAAGAGAAGCTTTTATGAACTAAACTGAGGAAAACTCACATGTCATAGTTTAACCCCAGATGGTAACTCAGCCCCAAACTGCTGCTCGCTCATTCCCCCAGTGGGATGGGGAAGAGAATCGGAAGAGTAAAAGTGAGAACACTTGTGGGTTGAGATAAAGACAACTTAATAGATAAAGCAAAAGCCGCATGCACAGTCAAATCAAAACAAGGCATTCATTCAACAGTTTCCACATTCAGCCATCCCCAGGGAATCAGGGCTCCATCATGGGTAATGGGAACTTGAGAAGACAAATGCCATCACTCTGAACGTCCTCCCCTTCTTCCTTCCTCCCTCAGCTTTATATGCTGAGCATGATGCCATATGGCGTGAGATATCCCTGTGGTCAGCTGGGGTCAGCTGCCAGATGTATGGTATTCTTACAGGCATAAGTTGAAATCTGACTGTACAACCAAGGAAGAGAGCCTGCTAGAGCTGGTTTGAATACAGCACTTTTTTAGCACTCCCATTTCTAGCTGATACCCTGCACAGCACTTCTCCGTGGTGCTGTGCCCAGCACATTGCCAGGACACCGCAGGGAGATTGGCTGCAAACATGCACCCTCCACCAGCATAACAACTCAGCATCTTCTACCAGCGGGAAACCCTACGTGTTCATTAGGCCTCAAAACCATTCATTCCAGTGCATGAGTACCACAGACCTTGAGAAAATGAATCTTCTTAGGTTTCAGTACTTAGCAAATGCTTCTCACTAGTTGACTACCTCCTCATCAAACAAAAGGTCTATTCATACTGTTGACAATCATAATATTTAGTGAAACAGAAGAAAGAGAGCTGTAACTAATCAAGTCTTGTTCCATGGGTGGGTGTAAAAGCAATTTGTTAATTCATTTTGGAGGTCACAGAAGCACAGCATTAAAGCTCATTTTACCAATTTATATAATTGTGTTGTTTGAAAAGCCATTCTCCTTTCAATTTATCAAGATTCGGTTTAGCTGTTTGCTCTCCCAACTGGCGCGTTTCTGCAGGAGCGTGGCAGCAGTGCCAGCACAGCAGCGTCACTCCAGGGCTGGGGCAGAGCAGCGCCTTGCCAAGCGCCTTCCAGCACCTTCTGCAGGAGCTATCCAGGGGTATGCAAGAAGGACCTGCTCCCTGAACCCCACCAGGGACACTGTGGAGAGTCTCTCAACACAGGAGAAGGGAAAAAATGTGCCAAGGAGATTGCCAGAACAATAGTCATCTCCATCTGCTCCTTCTCACAGCAGTGGCCAAGCTGGGACCTCCCCAGGCTCAGAGCACGACCACCAAACATCACTGTGGTCCTTGAGAACTCTTCTATTTCTGTCTCCATAGTGTTAAGCTGCCCATTCCATCCCACCTCCCAGCCTTGCCTCAGCAGCAACCAAAGCCCAAACCAACTCTTCTACCCTTGCTGGCTCTCTAACTTAGCTGCACCCATCCCTCCCTCCATCTCTCCTGCTCCCCATCCTCCCCTTCTTCACCTCCACAAACCCCTCCCAGCTCCTCATCTCCTTTGGCAGTGTAATTCTTCAGCCTACTGAGCATCCCTGCAATGTCTGTCAAGACCAGGTTGGACGGGACCCTGACCAACTTGGTCTAGTGGAAGATGTCCCTGCCTAGGGTAGGAGAGTTGTAACTAGATGATCTTTAAGATCCCTTCCAATGCAAACCATTCTATGATTCTCCCTCCTTTGCCAACAACAGTCAGCTCTGAAACCCCCCCACAGGGGCTGGGCAAGTACCAACAATCCACATCATGCCTTACGTTGTTGCATGGATGGTGTTTGCACGTGGCTGTGGATTTCCATCCATTGCAATGACAAGGAAAGCCAGAGAAGGATTTCACACTAGGGAGGGAGAAGAAAAACAGGCAGATAGTAAGTTCATGGAGCTTGTGCTGTAATGCCTTATCAAGTCAGAAGCCCAGTACCAGATGTCTAGAGAAAATGCAGGCACTGAAATAACGAAGTGGTGTGGCTCAGAGGACAAACTTCCACCCACTCCCAACAGCCAGTGTTAGGAATGAGCATTTGGATTTCTGTCATCTTTACCCTTTACTTTCCGTTTAAATTTTGACCTTTCACAAGTTGTTCTTCAAGTAAACTAGTTCAGGATTATGCAATGGTTTACCTGTGGCTAGGGACATGCAGTCTGGATGACAGAAAACATGCCAGGAAACACCAGCTCACCCACAGAGCAGCAAAACTCTGCTGCAACCCTCATTTGTGTAGTACGAAGGTTCTTCTGCTTCAGTCCAAGCTCCCTTTTCCTTGACTGGGGAGTGTCAACTAGCTTAAGGACATCAGTAGCACTGTCTTCAGCTTTCATACAACACACCTGGCAAATATCAAGCAGCGCTGCACTGTCACTTATTGCATCTTTCACAGTGCTCTGGACATATCACAACAGAAAATTAGGAAAAGCAGTGATACACTGTGACCGTGCAGGGCTTTAAAACCAAATGTAAATGGACTTACACACAGATACAGCTTCAAATTCAACACCCAGTCTTCTATAGTCATGCCTTTGTGCTGCCCACATCATGCCTTTAGTACAACGAGTTTGTGCAGAGCCCACGCTCAGGCCTGGCCCATCTCCACTATCTATGCTGTGGGGTGGAAAAGGCAGGGAATTACAGCCCAGCATAGCAAGTGATGTATTTCAGACTTTGTTTCTTTGACTGGTGGCAGGAAAGGAAACATGCACCAAGCATCCTCTTCCTTCCTCTCCAGGGCAAACTCGTGGCCCTGAGCATGGAGCTAAAGCCACTGGTCAGAGAAGCTTTTAGTCTTTCTACAGAAACCAGCCCTTTTGCAGCTGCTCCTGCCTCCTAGAATCACTGGTATTGGTGGGCATCACTGAAGTCTCGACTCCATCCCTCTGCTCCTATGAAGACAGGCTGAGGGAGTTGGGGTTGTTCAGCCTGAAGAAGAGACGGCTCCAGCAAGACCTTGGAGTACCTTCCAGTGCCTAAAGGGGACTTATAAGGAAGATGGGAACAAATTTTTAGCAGGGCCTCTTGTGATAGGACAATGGCTGTTGATTTTAAAGTAAAAGAGAATAGATTCAGACTATATATAAAGAATTAATTTTTTATTATTGGGTTGGTGAGGCACTGAAAAAGATTACTCAGAAAGGTGGTAGATGCCCCATCCTGGGAAACAGTCAAGGCCAAGTTGGACCAGGCTTTGAGCAATCTGAGTATCTACTTGAAGATGTCCCTGCTCGTGGCAATGGGGTTGAACTAGATGACCTTTAGAGGTCTTTTCCAACCCAAAACCATTCTATGATTCTATAATCTGAAGAAGCCGAGGCCATGCTGACCTAAAGGCAGGACTCCCTATTTCCTCTCCTGCAGCTGCAGACCACAGGAGCAGTGAGGTTTCTTGCCTCAGGGAAGTCTGCATGTCCTAGTGCCTCAGAAACCTGCTTGAGGACTGTCAAACCTCATTGCAAGGAACATGGGAGCATGTTTATGTGGTGAGTGTATGCACATTGTTCTGATCCCAAAGCATGGAGCCTGGAAACACAGCTGCCAGGAAGTAGATCAGGAAAGATGTGCTGTCTTATCAAACTGCTTATCCTGATTCAAGCATAGCTCTCCAAGAACTTGTCTTAATTTTATTTGATGTTTGTCAAACCAAAGGTACTCTGAGTGAACTTATTTGAAATTAATACAACATACTAGTAAATATGCTGCAAAGGAAAAAACAGATGTGGCAGAGGTAGAGGAACATTTAGATACTGCTGGGCAGCAGCTTCCAAGGAAGAGCCAATACCTGAGGTGAGGTCCATCACATGTGCTTACACAAAAGGCCTGTCACAGTCCTTCAAAGAAAGTTTCCATATGAGCTCTGTGTGTGTGTGTGTGTATGTGTATACATATACATATATATATATATATATACAAATACATGTATAGGTCCAAAATCATGTTGGATTTCTGTCAGCATCAGTTTTCAGATTCCTATTGCCCTGCAAGTAGGTGTTCAGTGAATGACTCATTCCTACGTTTTCTCCCCCTCCCCAAATAAGCATTTCAAATTGCTTTCCCCAAGGGCCAGTTTACTGTTTTCAGACGTGAATCCTGTTTAATTTTTGACCTACCTTTTCATCTTTTTATTATTCTGTCAGTAGGGTAATGCAATAACTACTGATTATTGCATGGAAATTCGACTTTACAATCCTTGAAATGTTTGGTTTTAATTACAATTAAAGATGTAGGGGAAGATGAAGCTCCAGTTCCTTTGGCCATTCCTTGTGGCTTATTTCACTGCTGTTAATCACTACACATTGTTTACAATTTCTCAGCCAATTTTCAATCAACAAGAAACTGAAACTGCTCGCATAAAAGCCAGTCTGAATTACTTCTGCAAGTGAGATTTCCTCAGATGCACAGCCAAGCTCAGCTCTTATAACCCAGCTGAGACTGGTGGATTTATCCCAAGGATGAATTTAAACAAGTGAATCAAATTCCAGGGACTCTGACAAATCCCTGCCATCTGGCATCGCTGGGTGCGGGATGAGCTGCCAAGCCTTGGCAGCATGAACCCACGTGCGGGCAGCTGCCGGTGCTGTCTGTGGCTTGTTAGCAGGGCTGCCACCACGGCTGGCTGTGACAAAAGTGTCACCTCATCCCCTTTCAGTCACCCTCCATCCAATGGGATGGCTGCAGCAGGCACTACTGGCACTGCTGCCCTGCTCCTTCGCAGAGCCCCCATGGTTGTGCTGCTGTCGATGTGGGAGAGGAGGGCAACACGTGCTTCCTAGCGTGCCCAGAGCGCTGGTTGTCTTCCCCACTCTGCCAAAGAAAACCAGCCCCCAAAACAGACACTTGCCTGTGGTAGAACCTGCTTTGATAATTCTAGTCTTGACTCTGTTGCTGTTCACAATATTTCTCCCTACTCTCCCCATTGCCTCTCCCGATATTTGGCTTGCAACAAAAAGTAGGGCTACCACATCAACATAACTTTTCAAGACCATTCTTCTACATCTTAGAAAATGAAGTTCCTTGGAAGCATGGAAGATCCAACATTGCTCATGAGACTGTACTTTATTGCACTGTTGTTTCCATGGGGTGGATGCTGCCAAACATATTTTCAGGACTTCCTTTTCCAGGACTGGTTTTGGGGGTTTTTTGGCTATTTTTATACTCTCTTTGTTCTGCCCCAGTCTCCTTCCTCCTCCAGTTAAGGTACGCACCCACTTCAGGGCCACATTTACATACCCCATGAAGAGGCCAACTGGATCAGTACCTCCCTGCCCACTCTGAAGCAGCTCTCAAGCAAGGTATCCAACTTCTTGAGGTTTGCGCTATTCCTTTTTTCCTGGGGTCCTTATGTAGCACTCTTGTCTTCCAAAAGTCTTAAATAGTGTTTGTCTTCTGTTGATCTCTCTCATCCTTCTTCCTCATAATTTCTGGCTGACCTTTATTTGAACGTGTCTGGGAAAATCTCAGTAGCATGATGGTTTACATATGGAAGGTATCTAAATGTTCCTCTACCTCTGCCACAACGGCTTTTCCCTTTGCAGCATATTTACTGGTATGTTGTATTAATTCCAAATTTACTTTTTGTAGATGTGATAAACTTACCGTGATGGATTCACGTAATTTCTGTTCACCATTATCCTAGCTTTAGTCTTGAGGCATTCTCTAAAATGAATTTAAAGGTGGGAAGCAGATAACAATTTCATAGTGCATGTAACAATATTTAGGAGAGACTCATGAATGCAGACTAAGGATTAAAAGCACCCAGCTCAATCTGCCCTAGAAAAGAACTTCCTCTAAAATGAAGCCCTAAGATCTCTTAAAGTCAACAGTGAGTTTGTCAGAACTGATCATAATACCTCTTCCTCAATAGTTTCAAATCTATTTACAAAATGGTTAATCCAGTTCTAAAGCATTTCTTCAAAGCAGGTAAATATTATCACTATCATAGGCATATATTTTTTATGAAATCTCTCTAGAGCACAAAGGGAATATATGGGACACAGATTAAGTAATTAACCTCAGATCATGAAACTCATGGGACTCAACTACAAACCCATTCTTTCCTGTTAATAAATGATAAAGTCTAATTTGGATGGACTACTGATTTTGTTAATGGAAAATATATCCTAGTAAGTCACAGAATCTTTCATCATGTCTCTTCCTGTTTTGGTGGGGTTTATTTATTTATTCTATTTTTTAAATATAGTACCAAAGTACTATGGCACTACCTTACTGCCAAATTCTTTCTAATTTTACTTGGAAAATAATTGCTATGGTTCTCCACTTCTGCTTGATGGACTTTTACATTAATATATCACCTTCATCTGATTTTTTTTCTCCTTATCTGTTAAAGACAGAGACCAAAGCACAATTTTAAAAACTCAGATTTTAATATAATTTAAGTAATGCAAATACAGAGTAACTACAGAGAATGGTAGTAAGTAAGAACAAAAATTGCCCAATTTCAGGGATTCCTGTTGTTTTGTCCTCTGTGAGCAGTAAGGAATGAGAAACAAAAATACCTTTGTCTTATGATATCAGTAGCACTTCACTATTTGGGCACACGAAAGACTGATGTGTTACAGTACAGTTAAAGCACGCAGAAAAATTTCAATAAATACAACTGCAAAGGAAATTAAGGGTAGGAGAGAAAAAAAATGAGAATCAGTTATGCCAAGAGGCTGAGTGTCAAAACATTTAATTTCAGAATTTCTAGGATGTAACATCTCATTTTATTAATTGAAAAGTTGACCTGACTTCATTCAAAATGGTGATTTTCACTTATAAATTTATTTCTAAATTATGGCATAGAAACAAAGAATTTAATTTTTGACTGGGTGATGTAGTTCAAATCAGTCCAAAGTGATCTTTCAGGTTTTCTTTCCACTAAAATATTAGGGGGAAAAAAATTCTCTATAAATTGGAAAGTAATTACATTTTCCAGCTGGTAGGCTTTTGGTTTTTGTTGGGGTAAGGTGGAAGGCAGCAGGTCCAAACCAATAAATCCATTATTCACCAAAATGCTCAGGTCCAGAAACAACTTACGCCTTTCTTTTGTTTCAAGAAGGCCCTTTGTACTGCCTGAAGACAGATTATTTATTTCTTGCTTACCCTTTTGCAGAGACTGGTCCTCTCAGCCCATCTGCAGCAACACCCCTGGGTGTTGGAGCGATACCTCCAGACAGCACATCTCCCGAACAGGCAGCCCACCGTGCCACCAAATCCGTGGTTCACCTCCTCCAGAAGCCTGTGGGATCAGACGGTCACACAGGTCTTGGATCCAGCCACAAATCACTCACTGCTTCCATCTGAAGACTACACAGGTGTGGAGGGACAAGATCCACCTGGACCTGTCCTGGAAGCACCATCCTTCACCACCCACTGGTCCACAAGGACTCACTGCCTTCTTCCTTGGCAGTCAGTTTCATTACACTTTCCTGTCTGTGGCTCTTCCTCTTTTCTTCTCCCTCTCAACTCAGATATTTCCCTCCCATGAAATCCAGCTGCCTCATACCCATCCCTGATCCCCTCTTTCCAACAGGGGACCCACCAGTTGACTGTTCCCAGATCTCATATTTTATTTTAGTTTTGCTTTTTCAGTTTGCATATGGCAAAAGACATCTTTTTTCCCAGAGGGCAGAGGACAGGAAGGCCAGCTTTCACTCAAGCAGAGCATGAGAGTTCAAAGCCTACAGGTGCAAGAGTGCTGACACCACATCCTGGTTTCAGCTCCTGCATAAGCAAAACCAGAGACAGGGCTCTGCATCCATGTCCCCTGCCCAAAATGGGGTTTGGCTGCCTGTGCTCATGGGCAGCTCTGATGTGGTGCATCTGTCATCTGGGATCAGCCTTGGAGAAAGAGGTGCATGACAAGGGGATGCAATGACCCCTCTTGGGAATTCCGCTCCCTCGCCTGGGAGCTGCTCAGGCACTCAGCCCTGGTCCCTGCCAGAGCCGTCCCACCTGCCTGTCCGGGTCCCTCACTGACCTGGATCCGTAGGCTCAGCATCCCATCTGCTTTGGCCCCAGCCAGGCCCTTAGCCCTGCCTTGTCCAGACAAGCCTCTATAAAATCTTAAAATTCATACACCAATCACACCAAATTAAAACTCATAGACAAGTCTCCATGGTAACTGTATATAAAACATTAGAGAGACCTCTAGCCATGCTTCTATATCTAGCAGCAGCAGTTTGTTTCACTCAGGATTGTTTAATTCAATCACTAGCATATTAATAATAAGCAAAATTAAGAAAACAAATCACTGAGAAGGTGGTAGAAACAAACATTCTTCAAGCAAAAATTGCATGTGGGGAGAGATCACATCACCAGAGTATCTTCTATTAGAAAAATACATAAGCTTGGAGCAATCTTAGCTCCATGCATTTTTTTTAAAGTTGCACTCGTTACATATCATTACACAACTCACAATTAGAAAAAAGTGTTTCCAAAGTCTAATTCCTTCCTTGCATAAGTGACCTACTTCAATCAGTTTATTTACTTGTTGAAAAAGTACCTGTCATCTTACCACATTTCCTATTGCTCTCTTCTTATGGTAGGATCACTCATGCGTGTTTTTCTAAATTAACATGCTGTAATCTGCCAGTTTTTTAAAAATTCATCTACTACATTAGGCCTTATTAGATAAGAAATCTGTCTTCCTCCCACCACGTTCATGCTGCCAATGAGTATCATCCCTGACACTTTATGATAAATCAGGGTTAGACGTAAGGAGAGCAGTATTCCACTGAAACTGCATCAGGAAGTTTAGCCCAGGAGCATTTAATTACTCAGATCAAGTACAGCCCAGGATACCTGGGATATAACGTCCTGGTTAAAGACAATCTGGGACCTCACTACCAATTTCTGTTTAATGGTGTGCAGTAACAAGACCCATGAGAAAGAAACTCTACATAACAAGAGACAAATAATCTTCCTGTAGGATGGAACAATTGGTTTGAGTTGGCAATTAAATTATTTCCTACTTATTGTTTGGCCGAATGTTTTGGGATATTTGAACAACAAATAACTCCACTGTTACTGCTGGCATTGTTAACAAGGAACATCTTCTCCTAAGTATTGGGAGGCAGCAAACAAGCATTGACAAGTAAAACTGCAACAGAAACCCAAGGCAGGTTGTGGTACTGGGGAGGCAGCTGAAGTGCAGAAAAAAATTATCACTATTTCTGATAGGGTTGTGGGTTTTGTATGGGTTTTTTAATAGATTTCTTTTTAATGAAATGGCTGCAATTCCTGGAATAAATCTTAAAAGACTGATATTAACCTCCAAGGCTGTGAAACTTATCCACAACCCTTCAGCTGGATTTCAGTTCAACAATCACTCTAGATTTAATGGCTATTCTTGACAAAACAAATCACAGGCACAGAGGATCTGCATTTTGAAAAATTAGATCATCTGACATCTAGCAGCTGAAATTTCAGGGGTAATTTTGAAAAACCAACCCTAGCTAACCTGCAAAAAAGTTAATGCAGGGACACAGGGGCTGGGGCCCAGAGCAGCAGGCATTGCTCCCAGGACACTGTCCATGGCTGTGGCCTGAGGCACACAATGGGCACACCAGTACCATGGGAACAGACTGCATGGGGTGTCCCACTCAAACACAACGTGTATTCTTCCACTTACCCATAGATGCCTTTTTTAAATCACTGTCCTGACCAAATTAAGAAAATAGGAACATGCACTGATGCTATAACACACTGCTATTGGTACATTTGCAAACATGCATTTGTGCTAGGAAAATGGCTTGTTTACATTATATAGAGTACTCTCTTAATGAAGCACTTTCTTAAAATATCTCCTTGTACTGACATGTTACTTTAAGCTCTCTCATTTCCTCACTTTAATTACTGTGTTTTAAGGAGCTTTGCTCGCAGGAATTATATTGGAGCCCTTGACTACAATATTAGCAAACTCATGGTCTGCGGTTCAAAGCCACACTTTATTTGGGCATTGAAAGAGCATCACTGCGGTTTGCAGCAAGAGACACACGCCATGACTTCTATAGTGCTACAAGTATTTTTCTGCCCCTTTTTAGGTCAGCTCCCCTCTTCCATTCAGTTGCCCTCTGCCCTTCCCTTCACCTCAATGTTCTACTGCTTGGCTGCTCTTCTGCTAAAGCACCTGTCTACAGATCCCGCCTTTTCATGAAAACAATAATTTCTGGTAGCATATTAAAGTCTGTCTTTAAGGCAGGCATCTCTATGGAGTGTGATGTAAGATGTAGTGAGGAAAAGCAGCAAGATAATGAAGATTATGAGGAAGGGCTGAGGGAACTGTGTGTTAAGTCTCAAGAAGAGGAGGCTCAGGGGAACCTCATCAGTCTTTACAACCACCTGAAAGGCAGTGGTAGTGAGGTGGGGTCTGGCCTCTTCTACTGTGTGTGCAGTAGAGAGGATGAGAGAAAATGTCTTTGAGATAGGGGAGATTCAGATTAGATATGAGAAAAAAATTTTCACTGTTAGGGTGGTCAGGCATTGGAATAGGTTGCCCAGGGAGATGGTGGAGTCATCGTCCCTGGAGGGTTTCTAGAGGCATCTGGATCTGGTGGTGGGTGATGTGGTTTAGTGGTGTAGGGATCACAGTGGTGCTGGGTGAACTGTTGGACTGGATGATCCTAGAGGTCTCCTCCAACATGGATGATTCTGTGATTGACTGCTAGCATCACTATGAACTGTCTGCTGTGGGATTATGCACTCACATTTCTGAAAACTCAGCTGTGAAACCTAACCTCTGTCCATCCTCCTCCACATCCCTTGTTGTGGGAATTATTGGCAGAACTTATGAGAGGAACCATGGCAAAACTGTCTGTGGAGACGTGATACCAAACTGCCCAGAGCTGTGAGGCATCAGTTTTTTTAAATAAATTAAACTGTCAATTCAGTGGAGAATTATTCATGATCTCTAGCATTCACACTTCTACTGGTTCTATCACCAAGTGCAAATACAGATGGAATATTAAATATAATAACGCAAATAAATAAAATAAAAATATGGTAATAATATTATAAATCATAATATAGAAAAGGAAATGGGCTTGCGTTTTATGATGGAATAAGAGTTGTTAAATTTTTTCAGTTATGTTTCAATGCAGAAAATGCACAGACTTCTGCTTCACCAGTTACAATGCCACAAAGCTGTAATTAATATATTCCAGCTGTGTTTTTGCAAAGATATAGCTAAGGCAGAGAAAAGTATTTAACTCATACAGAATCTGGACAGTGTGTGTTCATTCTTATCAGTATTTAATTAAATATAAATCGGGTAATTAAAACAACTGGCAGTCCATTCTACCCTGGCCATGTTCTGTTTCTTTTTAAGTATTTGAAAGGCAACATTCTCCTTAAAAGATTTTTTAATATGTTTTTTTAGAAATAAAAGCCAAACGCTAATTTCTTAGCTGTTTTGACATGGTGATGACAGCTCCACAAACTTGTGTAATTATAGAAAACTGAGTTCTGACGTTTGAAATCGAACATACCATTGCAAAGAAATATTACGGAACAATTTTTAAAAGCTCACTTGCCGTGGCTGGGGGGATGTATTTATCACGCCGTTGCCCCACAGGGCACCAAAGATCAAACCCAAGGATATTCCTGGGGCTGTCATGGAGAGCAGCAGTGCAGAGATGCCCTTGCAGAAGGAGCCCTCGGGCTGCACACACACAGGTGCCAGCAGAAGCCCTGCCCGGCCGGGCGGGGTTTGCAGTCCGTGCCCGTCCCTGGCTGGCAGCGCACAGGTGGGAGCTGCCACGCGTGCTGCTGGCTGGACAAGTGACACTCGCTTTGGGCGCACAACGCCGGCGGATGCACCCCGGCCAACACAGGCAAGTACATAAAATGAGAGCTGTTCTCCAGTTTGGGCAAACTCTATTTTGATCAAAATGAAATTCAGATGAATAATTTACTACTCTAGAGATATATAAAATGATAGCCTTTTTTTTCCATAGTGTTTAAGAAAATCTCATTTCTTTTAACACAAGAAATCAGGGAGTTAATTAAACCCATCCTTCACTCCACAGTGAAATTTAAAACAGGCCTTAATGTTAAATGAATGTACTGAGAATTGCCAGTCTTTGATTTTAGATAGCATTCCTCTTGTAATTAAATTTTGTCCTGACATAATCAGGTTACTTTTTGGCTCTTACTGAGATTTTAAGGACATCAAACACCTCTTCAGTAACAGGGTTACGGTGCTGCATCCATTTCACCCACAGAATTAGGCAAAATTGTGTTTTGGCTGACAGTGATGGGGTGCCTAAGTTTCCTCCTTCTCCACATGCTCAAAGCACTGCCAGGGCAGTTCCAGCACTGCCTGCACCACTGCTGAGGTCAGTGGTATTTCGGGGGTCTGTGTCCTCAGAGGCTGGAGAAAGCCAGTTCCACACAACTCTCCTTCAGAAGCATCTTTTGAAGAATAAGCGCACAGCATGCAGCGTTGAGGATGTGGAGGAGAGTCATTAGAGTGCCAAAACATTACAGACTGCCCTGCTAAGTGGATGTGAAAGATTCCTGCTAGGAGATTTAGATCTTCAGAGACTGCCCTAAAATGAACTTGAGAGAGCACTTTCCGCAGTAATTTAATACTAACAGGATTTACACATTTAGTTTTAAAAATCCTTCTTCATGAAAAATCCCCAGTTTCTTAGTAATGGCATGTCAAGAAACCATCCTCCAGCTCCCAGGTCTCAGCTTCATTGCTGAAAAAGGAGTTTTGCAGGAATCCAGAGTCAATAATTCCAGTACAAAAAGAGGTTGTTTGCTTTATTTTCCATAGGAACAACAGGAGAGAAAGAAGTATTTGAGAAGGAGAAGAGGAATACTGGAAAGCAACAATAGGTACCACTTTAACCAGAATTCAAAGAAATAAATAACATAAACACTAAGCTGATTACCTACACTGGTGGATGCAAATATGTTTGTAGGAATGCAAAAAATGGAACATGCCATTGTACAAGTGCCTTTTCCTCAGGTGTTAAAAATAGTGAGTATAAGTACAGTCTCTTCATGGCAAGAGGAACTGTATATACTCAGCACTTCAGGCAATCCAACAGACATACAGAATCCTGAACCAGCAGAGATCTTTTCCATTATACTTTTCCACTCCATCTGCCCTTCCTTCTCCCCACATGGATGTGTGTTGAGGCACTGTGTGGTTCAGAAAACAGCCCAGACTTCCCCCTAGCAGAGATCAGGCTTTCTGAACGAGCCTGTCCTTTTGTCCCCATCTCTGGTACTGCCAGCTCCTGCACTGCTACCACAGTTTGCAAAGGAAGGGTGGAGGGCCCGGGGGGGCCATACCCATCACAGCCATTTTTTATTAAATCCTGAAGGTGCTGTCACAGCATCCCTCAAGCCCTAAAATTGCACTCCTACGGAATGCAATGGCTTCTAAATTATTCAGTGGGCTCCCAGGCTAAATTCCTCCACGCTGGGTTGCAGGAGCACTGCCACACACCATGCTCAGTTTGCAGCAGTGCTGGGGTGAGAGAGGAAGCTCATCATTGACAGCATCTTGACACACATCACTCCTCCAAAACACCACAGACCAAGCAAGGATGTTCTCATTTTTTTAGCTAAAAGATACATGCAGCCTTTGTTCCACTGATTACGGCTATTCCTATTTCTCAGCTAGGCATCATGTCTTCATCATGAGCTTCACCAGATTCAACTTTCTTGTGTCAGCCCCTGCTCAAGTTGTTCTCATGTTAGTCATGGCCAGTCCAGGCTTGGGACTGAATGTACCACTTCTCTACAGACCCAGTTCACATGGATCCTATTTTTAAAAAGCATCAGGGATTC
Source organism: Atrichornis clamosus (assembly GCA_013400975.1). Classification (NCBI taxonomy): domain Eukaryota; kingdom Metazoa; phylum Chordata; class Aves; order Passeriformes; family Menuridae; genus Atrichornis; species Atrichornis clamosus. The sequence goes on from WBMZ01002106.1 coordinate 30,088, forward strand.
CCAAGAAACCAACAACTTCAACAGATTTCCTATTTTAATAGAGACTGACCTTTCTTCTCTCAGAGACCAGTAGCAGACACAACAGTAAAAATATATACCTTTGTCGAGGAGAAAAAGGTTACCAGTCCAGACCTGCACCACTGGAAGTGGTGCCAGGCACAAAGACCAACTTCCATACGACTGGGATAAGCCCCCATGTCTCCTTCAAAGCGTGTTTTACATTAAGAGGTAAAAGAAATGCAATACATTCAGGGAGGAAGGGATAGGGCACAGAAAAACCAACTGGTTAAAAAAGGTTTTAGAGCAGAGAAGAAGGTTGCAGCTTCTGTTGTCAGTTCAAAGTTTCTTTGTAAGACTATTCACCTGCCTTATGTAAAAGGTATCTGTAAAGAGTTCAAAAGTCTCCACAAAGATCCCTACAAATCTAATTCTTGCCTAGATGCAGAAGCAGTTTAAAGCTTCTTTCAGTCTGTTCATTTCCTTGAAGTAGATCCAGATTTAAAACAATCCCTCCAAAGAAAAAAGAAAATCCAAGCACCTATTAAATCTATTCCCTCCAATAAATCTCTGTATCTGTATCAGGTGTCCTCAGCTCCCATAATCCCTGTACTTCAGCCTGCCATTCACTAATTTTATTAAACGGTAACTTCCTAAGAGATTAAATGAAGATTTATTCTTTGACCTATATTCCTCTTTGCAGAAATGATAAATTTCTGATGCTCTCTTGAGGCTGAATGGAGGTCAAAGCAATCATAACTGATCCTGTACACATTTAACTCATACAAAGACTCTTCTCTAATATCTGATGTCTGTGTGCACTGACACCCTGTGTAAGTCACCAGAAGGAAAGCTACCCGAGGCTTTAAATCTGTTGAACTGTGCAGCCTCGTCTCCCTGCACACGGTTGTCCCAGTGATGTTCTGTGCCCCAGCTCATTCTGCAGAGGCACTTTTACCTAGTCTGATGGCTAAAATTCAGAAAATATGGCCATTGTGGAGTTGGTAATAGCTGGAACAGTTTTTAACAGCAAATGGCACTGTAGAAATGCAATGATTTACACCCCTTTAAAAATCTGTGGTTCTCTCATTCTAACTATTTATTATTCTTATATTTGAATGTGATAGCTCATTCTTTGAAATTACCTGAACAAAACTAATGTCAGAATAGTTCAGGTCAATGCTCTTTTCTCACAAATAAATAATATTTAGATATTTGCCATTTCATTCACCCTGTGGATTCAGGGGACTGTAAGCAACAAATTATTTTACAACAGGCACAATTGCTTTTATTTTGTCTCATCATTCCTCATACCAATTAAATCAACGTTACCCTGAGCAGCAAGCTCTGAAAACTGGGGCTGCTGTATACTCAAAAATATAGAGATTTTTTTAATTAGCCATGACATACCCAGCAGTGTCTGTCTGCTGGCATGGAGGAAGCTGCCTAGCAACAATGCAAAGAAATCCTCCAACAGCCCCAGTGGATCACAAAGAGTCTGTTAAAAATGGTAATCTCTCTCATAGACAAGTAGAGATGGTTTCAATTAAGGACAGTAATTCTCAACTTCTTATTTATAAGCAGTGAGCTAAAATAACATTCATATAGTATAAATACAATGTGAAAAGGCCATGCAAAATTACTTAGAGATTTAATTTGCAGTACTTCATTTGCCAGTCACATCTGTAAGCCTTTTGTTTTGCTTAATGGCAAAAACATTCCAGTTATGTCAGACCTACAGTGGAGTTTATACAAGATAGAAAACTCAGCAAATAGGGCTGGAACACACTCAATGAGTCATTTTGTCTATCCCTAAGCACCAGGTCAGGATAAATTACATATATATAAACCATTCCTACAAATAACACCTTACTTGTTTCCCAAAACCTGCAAATCTAAGCAGTAGCCAACTTCCCTTGGCACTCTGCTCAGTTGCCTGACCCTCTCAACAATTAGAAAATGTTGGGATATCTTTAATGTAGAATAGAATACAATAGAATGGTTTCGGTTGGAAAGGACCTTAAAGATCACTTAGTTCCAACCTTCCGCGGCCATGGGCAGGGACACCTTCCACTAGACCAGGTTGCTCAAAGCCCCATCAAGCCTGGCCTTGAACACTTCCACAAATGCGGCATCCACAACTACTCTGGGCAACCTGTTCAGTGCCTCACCACCTTCATAGTAAAAAATTTCTTCTCCCAGGAAACCTCCCTTGCTCCAATCCTTCTGGCTGTAATGGAGCAGACATAAAGAACAACTTGTCTGCTTTCTATTTCTTTTGGGTTATTTCTCCGACTCCTTAAACTCCTTCTTGCCTTGCATGTTGATTAAAAGCACCCTCCCAGTCGAAGTCAGCAGAGACAGCTGTAGGTCTGTGGCCATCACTTCTCCAGGCATTGCAGCACCCAGATGACCTTTCTCTTTCCTCTCCTGTCCTCGTATGGATTCATGTCCCTTTTGTTGCTGATGCTGTTCATGTCACTGATCAATCCTCACCTCTGGCCTTTTTACAGAAACTGCATCAGAACAAAACCAGGAGCTAGCAAAGGCCGGAGCTGCCCCTCCAGAGTGACCCTCCCCTTGTGCCGAGATGCCATTTCACCCCAGCAAAGGGCAAATGTGGGGCTGGAGGCAACAGGACCCTGAGTGGGCTCTTGCCTCCAGCCCTGCAGTCCCACCTGGTCAGCAATGGAATGTGCCCAAACCGACAGCGTTGTGGCCAGATTTGCATCCACCCTGATCAGTTTATCCACTGCTTCTTTGCAGATGGAGCTCTGGGGTCCAGACAGGACCTGACCGCCTGCCTCTGTCCAACAAAGCACCAGGAGACCATGGCACCCCTTGGCTGCCCTGGGCAGTGATCGTTTCAGGCAGAAGCACCCATGAAAAGACTTTGGTTTCCCCAGAGGACTAACTCATCAACAAATCATAATTGAATGCCTTTAGGGATCGCATCCTGGCAAAACAAAGTCCCTAGTTCCTCAGGAACAATGAATCACTCTTTTCTTGATGAAACAATAAAAGGACTCAGAGTCTTCCAGAGGATTAGCATAAACCTTTATCAGAACTTGGCAGAGCTGGAAGTAATGAGGAAAAGAGTCCATGAAAGGAATAAATAATAGAAAACCTCAGTACCTGGGGTTAAAACACAGGGAAAAGATTCGCTTCTCAACATAAGCTATCAACCCCAGTCTTTTGAAATGCATACTTTCAAATTCAGAACAAAATGCCAAAGAAACAACTGTAATGCAGTTGACCACATGTTTATATTTTGCTGATATTTTTAACAGCCACCTCGCAACAATTAATTCAGTTCTTTGAAGATGGGTGTCACTATGTAAAGCCTTGATAGTGGTATAATTATGAATGGACTTCACTGTTGAAGGTAAGTCAGGGTTCTTCTAGGTCCTATATGGCATGTGTATACTTACTCTGCAGCTGCAAGGTCTGCATTAGCATGAAAAATTAACTTTCTTAAATATATATCTATGTGTGTATATATATCTCTCTCCTAATTCATTAGGGGTTCTTCCAAAACATACCAAACACATGAATATATATATATATATAT
>WBMZ01002113.1:0-42577 GCA_013400975.1 Atrichornis clamosus
GAGGCAGTGGGTCCCAGAGGCTCTTCCCCTCACCCGGCCATACGCACACACCATTCCCCACCCCCTTTGTGTTTTTCAAAACCATATCAAAGACTCGGGCAGGGTGATCAATTATCCCTTTGTGTCTTGATCACCCATCATTTGCATATGGGCTACACCTGCTCCTGCCAGCTGTCTCCCTGGTAATGGATTGGGAAAAAAAAAAAAAAGAAAAAAAATTCACTAAGAAACGCAAACCTGCCACACTGCCTCACACCTCTTTCGTGGGAGAGATCTTGATGAAAGCACAGAAGATTTCAATCTAACCTTAATTTCGACTCCCTTGAACACTGACCACTGGCAGAGCAATTCCCTCAGCACAGGTAAGTGTGAATGTGCTCTGTCCAGCTGATGGTGCTTTGCAGGTTCATTCCTGAGCTCTCTGTTTGTTCCTCACAAGAGATTGCTGCATCTCATGGTTTTCTCATGGCTTGGGAGTTTGGCCATCCGTTGCCCAAGGGAGGGAGCTTCCCTTTGGGTCAGTGTTGCTCCCGCTGCAGTGCAGGTAATAAGTAGCATCCAGGAGAAATTCAGCAGCACACACAGCAAGAGGCTGAAGTGGAGAGTTGTTTGGTTCATCTGCTCCTGTCAAAAATCAGGAGTACCAAAAATTGCTCATGTAGAGCTTCTGCTGCAGCCCCTGAGACACAAGAGGCCAGGGGGATTCAGGTAAGCATCTAAAACACAGGGATTTCTCTGAACTCTGAGCCTTGCTGCAGCTTTTCTGTTATTCCTGTGAATCAGCCAACATCAGGTTTCAGCAGAATAAACTCATTCTGGTGTAAGAGCAGTAGCTTAGAGCTGGTTCTTTAAAGCTATCATTAGCCCTGGATGCTGGAGATTTGCAATTATTTCCAAAATCTGGAAGGACTCTAATTATTAGCATCCTCCTGTGTGGAAAAGCATGATAAAGTTGGCCACAGAGCAGTGCTTGGACTATCAGTTCCCATAAATATTTAGAGGTGCTGGAATAAAGGAGAGCAGGGAGCCAGGTGATGTGCTCTTCCTCTATCCCATTTCATGGTTATGATAAGGGCTGGTGTTCCCCACCAGGGAAAATGTGGCAGCATTGGAGCCATTTGGAGGAATTTCTCTATTAATTTCCATTGTGCCTTTAGATATCTTTTCCTTTTCTGTGCCTCTGCTGTGACCAAGCCAGCTGAAATTCATTTACCTTCAGTGACAGGCTGATGCTTAAACAGGCACCTGCATCCAGCCTGTTGACTTTTTTTTTTTTTAAGATGCACCAGCAAATGTTTATTTTTTGGGGAAAACAATCGATAGAAGCAATGATGAGCTTCGAGCTCCCTGAGTCGTGCAGCAGTAATTGCAAGTGAATGGTAAATCGTGTTGCCCTTCACCTGAAACACGGCCAGCTTGGATAACTCCTGGTGTTTTTCCTGTCTGACTGTGTATCTTTATTCATTCTGCTGAGGCTGGGAGGGAGATCTGTGCTGGAGAGTCGGGGAGGGTTCTGAGCAGCCACTTGCCAAACGGCCACCACCACAAGTGGGATTTCTTTTGCTTTATGAAATGTTCCTTTGTCAGGGTTATGTCTTGCAAAACAGTATAGAACAAGAGCCTAGTAATTTGAGACAAGGTGTAATTTAAAATCTTGTGTTTTCCAAAGGCAAAGAGTTGGGCTGTATGGAAATAAGTCAGAAAAAACACTGTAGAGGTGTCATGTAATGAGAGAATCGTCTTTTTCATTCAAGCACTTAACTTTTGTCTTGCCTTGGCGGGCAAAAAATATTTACCAAAAGCAATACATTTTATATTTTTCTTAGGTGCTGGGAAAGAACAGCGAGTAGTCACACAAAGGGGGTCAGCTAAAGGCTCAGGGTGGCAGATCCAGCAAGTGCAAGTTCTCTGTTTGCAGAGGATGCACTTGGATGCTGAGCAGTTGGGGAAAAGTATTGCAGGGTCTCATCGTGCAGGCAGCACTCTCCAAGTATTCTTTTTTTTTATTTGATGCAAAATCTTTTCCATGGTCCTCAGCTAAGGAGTAGGGAGCAGTTGTTTCTGGCAGTGTCTCTCTTTCTCTGGTTGGATATTGCTCTTACCCTTTTCAAACCTTTTTCACAGGGTGGGGTGAGGGAATTTCTGCAATTCCTTAAGAAATTGCCATGTTAGAAATTGTAATTCCCTTTAAGACATCCGGCCAGCAAGAGGCAGGGATCCCTGGCAGCCTTTCCCTTGGCACTAAGTCACACCACCTGAACTCGAGCCTGCCTTCCTACCCGAAAGAAATGTCTGTGCAAGGATTTAATATACTTTAACTCAATTTTATAGACTCTGTGACTCGATTTTCATGTTCCTCAGTGTGTTTTTGTATGCAAGCCTTGTGGTACGAAAAAGTTTGTTTATACATGCTGACAGTTACAGGGTCTAGGAATAGGGTGGAAATGTATCTGCTGGAGATAGGGGCACTGGAGGAGTCTCCAGTCTTTTTTTGATGTCTCTGTCCCTATAGGTGAGACAAAATCTCTGAAGTATAAAACAGTGTAGGACAGATTGGAACTTGTGCCAAATGCAGTGATCAGAGGAGGGATTTCAGGGAAATCAGTTTGTATCTGCAAAGTTTAAGTCTTCCCTCAAAAACCCCCCACAATGAAACCCTGAAAACTTTACTGCTCAAACCTCCACAGATTTTAAGGCCAAGAAAATATAAATCACCACTGCCTCCCAGCTTTATCCACTGGAGGGTTTTTTGTCTTTTTAAAGTGTCCTGGCCCAAAGTCCATCATTTCTAAGGCAGGCAAAATTTTCCTGGAGCATAATAAAAATAGTTATTCAAAAGCCCTCTTTAGTTAGGGAAAAAATTGTTTAATTAATGTTGAGGGTTTTTTTAAATAGTTCAAAGTTCTCTAATCCTTGCCTCAATGTTTGTATCAAATCTGCTGCTGGTTTTGTTGCAGAGGGTTCTGTGATGTCTGCTTTTGCCACTGGCTCATACAATATTTTGGGAAGGATTTTCACATCACTGACACTTTCCCTTTGCCTGGGCAAGTAGTTGAACTGGCTTTGTATTTGAGTTAAATGTGCTCTGTAGGACTCAGTTGAATCTCTTTGCTTGTGGAAGCACACGAGCTGCTTTTTGTGTTTGTATTCTGAGCAAACAGTGAGCAATTCAAGAGCTCTGTGCAGAGATTTTAGCCACACCAGAACCCTGCCAGAGCTGGCTAAATGGCAGGCAAGGGAAGGCCAGGCCTTCCTAACCTGAGCACAAGCCAAACTTCTCCAGGGGATCCTGAAAAGTGAGATTATTTACTCTCACATCTGTATTCTGCCAGCTGGGACTGATCCACTAAGGTGAAAAGAAAACGTTTTGATGTTTCAGTTGTGGTTTAAACATTGGGCACCACAAGGGGCTTTCAGGTCAGTCCCTTCAGAGATAAATGCCCTTGTTTCACTTTTGTGAAAAGGCCTTGAGACCCAGAGAAAGTGTGGGACTTTGGGCTTGAGATAGAGCTCTGACTGCCAGTGCTCATTGCTGTACTCCTGTAATAAGTTAGCAAGGCCATGAACAAAATAAAATGCAATTCCCCATGTTCATTTTGTGAACTAATGAAGAATTCAGGAGGCTGTTAGGAGTGGCAGTGAATCGTGCAAAGGTGTTAGTGGTCAAAATCAAAGCTGCTCTTCTCCAAAGAAAAGGCAAGACCCAGGGAAAAGATCTGTGGTGTGGTGTCAGCAGTGCTTAGGCCGATCGCGGTGGGCCTAGGTCAGGACTTGGGGTATTTGATCATAAATCAACACAAATGAACTCAGCTTTGGCTTTGGGGTACTTTTTTGACTGGAGCGAATTTTTGGCACTTAAGGGGATTTAGCCCTGAAGTGAGTCCTGTTGTTCAGGAAAGCATGCTCTTTCCCTAAAGCTATAAGAGGGGAGTTGGAGTTGGCCGCTCCTGACGTGACCTGCAGTGAAGGTGTGTCCTGTGGAAGAAGCCATTTGACTCCCAGTTTGGTGTTCTCCAAGTGCCTCTCTTGCAGCACCGAGATAACCTTCAAGTGGCTTGAGTTTGAGGCATGGAGAAGATGATAACACTTAGTATGGATGATGCTCTCAAATGACTCCAAAGAGATTTGGGCTTGGGGAGCCTTTGGATATTTCTTGAAAGAGTATGACAAGCTGAAGTTGCTCTGGTAGGATTTCATAGCTTGAGGGAAGACCACATATATCAAAAGCTTCACAGCACTGGCTTAGTTATTGTGTCTTATATTCAAAGCTTTTTCTGATCAAATTTGGCTTTGAATCCATGCCAGCCTCATAAATCTGGTTGTTGGTGGTTCTCTCCTGCCCGAATAGTTAAAAATAAAAAAAATACACAAAGACTTTCACTCTGTTGTAATGACACGAATAAACAGTCTTTGTATACTTAATATGAAAACAGTTAAGAGCTTTTTTTTCCATAGGTAAAAAATAGCCAGAAAGGAAATTCATTGAGCAAATTTAGTGCCTTGAAATATTTCAGAGAACTTGCAGGCAGCAAACATTTCCCCTGTTTGTGTTGCTGGCCCTTATGGTACCTGAAGGAAATTTTAGTGTTGAGAGACACTTTGAGGCATTGTAGAAATGCTGTGGACTTAAGCAATAGTCTCTAGTGGATTAATTTGGTAGGACTGCATTCCTACTTGGAGATGGACCCTATCCTGAAGATTTTGGGAATGTACAGTGTGGAGTCATAACAGGCATTTTTAACACTATTCAAAATGAACCTCTTAGGTCTGAGAAGATATGATACCTTTGTACTCACATGCTTATTTTTCTAGAGAACCTGTTGTCTAAAGCAAGAAACCTTGATGCTTAAACCTTCCTGCTGGAAAGTTACTGACCTTTGTGAGGCTTCTTGGAATGCTGCACAAAATCCCTCCTCTGGACCAGGGGTGCAGTGGATTTTGTAGATTGCCAAGAACTTGCCCAACACTTTTGAACAGCGTATTTGCATGTTGTTACCTTTTCTGAATGTATTTGTCACTGTGTTGCTATTTCCCACCACTGATCATCCCTCTTGGAGATGCAACACCCCTTCATTCCAGCCTGGAGTCTGTGGCTGACCATCCAGCAGAGCTTTCTGACATCTCTTTAACTCAGAGCACGTGGGTAAATGTCTTTGGCTTGCAGGACTTGAGTACGTGCTTCACGATGCTAAACAAAGATGAGCTGTAAGTACTTGCTTATTTAAAGTGATCATTTTCTAATAGTGTAAGGTTTTTTCTCCTCATGTGGTTAACAAATTGCTGATGGCCAGTTTCATATTCTTCACACACTTCTAATATTTGCAAGAATTTGCCATCTACTGTACTTTGGAAAAATACTTTGCATACCATGAGTTGGCAGTGAACTACTCTCAGGGATATTTTTGCAAATAAGGTGTGTTCAATCACACCAATCTTTGCTACTGTCTACATACATCAGCCTTAATAATTTGTGTTCTCTTACTGGGTGACTGGAGCTAATTTTTAAAATGGTTTTCACAAATTGCTGAAGACAAATAATGTTTATCTTATGAATCATCAAATGGAGGTTCACGTGTTCTAAAACGTGAATGTAAATGTTAAATGTAAACGTCATGTAAATGTTAAATATGCAAATAATTCTTTTGGCATAATTCAAATTCTCCTAAAACTTGACTCAATAAATGAAGGTGAATCAAACTTACAGTTATGATTCACAGAATCATGTGTGAGCCTCACAATACATATTTAAACTGTGCCCACTCTTAGGAATAGAAATCACAGAGCCAAGTTGCAAACTGGTTTCCTGAGAGCTGTGACCAGCTTCTCCTGTGCTTTTTTGCCCTTTCTGCAGCTCCTGTCCTGGATTCCTGTCTCAGGAATCTGGTACTGCTCATAAGTTTACCAGAACTGCTGACTATACCTTCAGTGGGAGCTGTGTTTATGCAGGGCTGCCAGTTTGGGAAGTGCCATGTGGGACAAAGGGGACACGACTGTGCCAAGGCCGTGCACATGTAAATATACTGATATTCTGTAATTCCAGTATATGGCTTTCCAGTGTGGTGTATATAAATACAGGGAATTATTCTTGCAGAACACTGTGAAGGATGAGTGTGGCCAGCCTGGAGTGAGCGCTGTCACCACTGGCAGTGCTCCCACAGGATGATTAACTTTGAGCCTTGAATATGAACTTGAGTAGCTTTTCAAATTGTTCCAGTCCTTAAAATTTCAGTGACTTTCTAGAGCCTGTAAATGTAGATTGAAATACTTTGCATCATCTAGTGCATTACAGACCCTGTGTTGTTGGTTATAAGTTTGTTATTTTTCCCCTAAAAGTACTGTCACAATTAGGTTGTACAAACTTTTTCTGTAAGTCAATCTATTACGCTCCATATTGAAGGTTGACATAAATAAATGCCTTGCATTCCCTTGTTGCTGCCTGGTAATATTGAACCTAAATCTTAACATTCAAAGGATGAAAAAATTATAGACATGTTAATTTTATGTTGTTTCCAGCTTGCTGGTAGCAATCCCGTCATCCTGCACAGCTGTTCTGCCTTTGTCTTGTTCCAACAATAGTGACATCCAGTGCCTTGGCTCATTATCTTCCTTTCAGTCTTTCTCCCTCCAGCCCTTTTTAATTATTTTGATCTATTTTGACTAGTCGTGCAAAGTTTTGTCTTCCTTATGCTCTTGCCTCTTTGGAGATGCACCATTCCTCTGCCACATGGCCCTGGTCTGGGGCTCCCTGGTGTCTTCACCAAGAGCCTTCTTGAAGGAGGATGGTGGAGGAAGGCTCAGTAGTGGTGATTATGTCTGTGTTAGGTATTTACACATTTGTGGTGAGAAGTGTGTTTGGTGGGGAGCTGTGCCAGAGGAGGATGACAGAACATCCATTGTCATGCCATTGTCATTTTTCCTTTTTTAATGCCATTTCTGCTTCATGGGAGGAGTCTAAAATCTGTTCAATTCCCGTAATCTCATTAAAGACTAATTTGGAAAACTGAAAAAGAAAATACCTACTTTGTATCAGTCTACCTACAGTTAGAGTAATTGCAGTTGTTGAACTAACCAGAAGCTCTCCATTTCAGGGAGTTCAGCAGCAGCTTCTGTTTCTGTAGGTTTAGCAGTCAGGTGAAGAAAGAGAGGAGACAAGAAGGGAATTACTATTCCTCCTCATATAATAAGGCCTTGATAATTCTTGCGTGAAGCAGATATTATTTATCTCCTTGAGCATTTCATAGATTTTCTTTTATAAGGTTAGTGGAGGTACTTTTTCATCTTGTCACAACTCCTTCCTCCCACCACCCTTGGTGTTGATTTTCGCTAGCTGCAGGGTCAGTGAGTCCAAGAGGATTTTGTCTTTCAACTCTTTGATCACTCAATCTTGGCAGGGTTATTTTGAGGTTTTGGGGATTTAAAAATATATTTTAACTCATTGCCAAATGATTTTGGGTAATGAACTATTGAAAAGCAGCAGAAGACTTCCCCACTACCAGCAGCAACATAGGCTGCAAAGCTAAATGCAGGATTGATATTCCTGCCTTATGGGAAAGTTCTGCTCTTTCAACGTTTATGGTAACCCTGATGTGGGATGACAAGTTAAAGTATCCAGAAATTGGGCAGAATGAAATGCCCACGCAGAAACGTATTGGCACTGACAGAGTGAATTGTGCTGGGAGATGTGATGGCACGAGCTCACCACCGTGGTGTCTGAGCTGCAAGTTCAGCTTCAAAATCAGCAAAGCGAGAAATCGGTTAAGTGCCACGAAGCAACACGTTGGCAAGCTGAGGATCAACTGAACTGAACCACGTTATTCCAGTCAGCTCCTCAGAAAGATTTCAATCAGAGCTCAACAAAAGCGTTCTTCTTTCCTTCGGGATTTTCAAAATTACTGCAAAAGAAAAAAAAAATTAGGGAAAAAAAAATACTGTCAGTTAAATAAAAGGATAAAAGGAAGAGAAAGAGGCACTGCCAGGATGCTGAGCTTGGGTCAGTGGAGCATTTCTGGCTCAAAGCTTGAAATCCATCTCTCTTGCCTTTCCCTCCTCTAGGAAAGCTGTGACTGTCATTTCTGGGCTGAACAACTGTGAAATGGTTGCTGCAATTTCAGGGTATGAGGTTTTATCATCATTCTTGTCCTATTTTACATAATCCGTAACAAAGCAGGTATAGATTTTATTCATCCTTATTGTTCAGAGGAACATTTAGGTGGGAGTCAAAACTGAGCAGAAACAAGTAAGAAATGGAAGGTGACCTCATCGTTCATTCCCCCATCAGAAGGACAAGAGACAAGCACAGTGCCAGGGTTTTCTACAGCCTTCGAAGGGGCAAGGGGAATAATGAAAAAAAGGAAACTTGTGCAACAAAAGGCAGTGTATTTTCTCTGAAACTGCCTGCTTTCGTGGTGTTTTAGTTCAAACGTGCCCAAAATCCCTGGTTATGCCTAGCACAAAACGTCAAGCAAATCCTTTGGGCTGTGAATTTCTGTGTAATAAATCAGGGATCACTGACAGAGTCCTCCAAGGCCACTCCTGCAAATAACAAGTGGTTTTCTGGAAGAGACAACCTTTTAAAAACATCTGTATGTCCAAGGGAGCTGGCACCAGGTGCTCAACACTGGGCATAAACATGAGGGAGTTTTGAGAAAAGCAGTCGAAAAGAGAATCTACAGTTCTGTGGAAAGAATGAACTGGTAGGAAAAATTATTCCCAGAGCAATTATAATTCACCTTTGGGGTGTCCAAAGTTCACAGTGAGGCAAAGACAACTCCAGATCTCGGCAACAGATAGAAAGATGTCTGTGTTGAAAATGAAAAAGTAGCAGCTGGAAAACCGACGTTTAGAATACACAAAATTTTAGAATAAAAAAGGTTAGTAAGGAAGAACAGTTAAAAAGAAGACATTAGTTTGTAAAACTTGCCGATGTCCCGACCACAGGAGCTAAATTTGGCATTCAATTTGCTTTGCTTTTAGATACTTTGCTTCATCCTACAGGGCCAGGCAGGAGTGCCTGGAGTCAGGTCTGGATGGTGTTGTTCAGATCACCTTCATCAGTGGGTTACTTTTCTTGGAAGTGTTTATGGTGTGACACAGAGGAGTTCCCAGGGGTGGGTCCTTGTTGGTTTTCAGTAGCCTGGAAGATTCCTTGGGATGCATGGTTTAGGTAGCAAAGGTTGTGTGGAGTCCTCAGAGCAGCCTTCCAGTATCTAAAGGGGGTCTGCAAGGAATCCAGAGAGGAATTCTTCCTCAGCAACTGCAGTGATAGAACAAGGAGTAATGGGTTCAAACTGAAACAGGGGAAATTTAGGTTAGATATACAGAAGAAATTCTTCCCTGTGAGGATGGAGAGGCCCTGGCACAGGTTGCCCAGTGAAGCTGTGGCTGCTCCATCCCTGGAAGGGTCCAAGGCCAGGTTGGATGGGGCTTGGAGCAACCTGGGATAGTGGAAGGTGTCCCTGCCCAGGGCAGGGGGTGGCACTGGATGGGCTGTAAGGTCCCTTTCAATTCAAACCATTCTANAAGGTGATTCTAAAGGCTGTAAAATCTGTTCCGCTCCACTTCACACCTAGCAGCAGCAAAATCTCTCTGAGATGCTGCCTCAGAGCAAGGTTCTCAAATGGAGCCCTGACAGTGCTGCAGCGCCCGCTGCGCTGGGTCCCGTCCCCGTGTCTGACACTGAATTAAGAAGTGCCGCGCGCTTCTAAAGCAATTTCCCTGCACAGCGTTCCCGGGCTATCCGTGCCCTGGGGCCACTGCTTCCCAGGGACAGCGGGGGGCCTGCCAGCTCCCACGGAATGCCTCCCTGGCTGTTCCTTTGGCAGCATGCAGCGTGTGGCCTCCTCCGCTCCCGCACGTCCACGGGATGTGCAGCTCCCACCTTCCGAAGGAGCCGGGCTCTGCAGTTCGCTTGGAAGCCAGAGGTTATTTGAGTTGTAATTATGGAGTTCTCTCTGAAACAGGACACGAGGCCCCGGGGAGTTCTAGGCCTGTAGGACAAAGTAAGCACTTGGCATGGGTTTGCACTGTATGAGCTCTCTTCAGAGAAACCCTTATGCGCTTCACAGGGATGCGTGCTTGATCCAGGGATTTCAGGGTGAGAGAAAGGTGTGAGGTGCTGGGAATGGGGAGAAAAATCCTTAATTTTATAGAGAGTGTATGGTGCTCCCAGTAGACAAATTATTACAGCTTAAGACTATAATTAAATTAAAAGACAATATCTTAGAATTTCCTAGGCAGCACCTCTGTAAACACCAAACTATTTCTTTTAGGGAGAGGTTGTGTAACTTGCATGGTGATCACTGGATAATATTGTTTGGGGCTGAGGAAGGAGTGATCGGAATACCAGCTCCTGTTTGCAGAGGCACTGGGATGAGGCGAACGGATGTGCATCCTCAGTGGACATCCTGAAAAAGGAACATTGCTGTTTTACCTCTCCTAACCTCGGGCATGGCTTCTGAGAGGCACAGAGTGACATTTGGAGGAAAAATTACATATGCTAATTACCCCAAAAATGAATTAATTGCTATTAATTGTTTTATCACAAAATCAATTAATATTGTACTGCAAGTCATTTTTAATTAAAGGAGTCGATAAAAATCAGATAAACTGTAGACACAGCAAAATTATGGCAAAACTCCAAAGTTAGTCTCTAATAAGAAATGAAGCCCCAAACAGTTCAGCACCAAGACTGAATTAGCTGTTACTTTTATTAAAAAAATAAGAGCCCATGGCAAAAACATGAAAGCAGAAGCTCCTTTGTGAGGGAGGAGAAAGCTTTTTTGTGGTCATGAATGAAGTTGAAAAGAACAGTAGTAGCTATGGGTTTTCTGTAGCTATCTACATATTTCTGAGGTGATTTTCACCTTAATTTAAAGAAAAAATAAAAGAATCACTGTGTTCCAGTGTTTAGGTTATTGTGCTTAAAGGGATGCTTGAAAGGGAATAGCTCTCGAATACGTAATCATCCCTTGAACAAAAACACTCTTTATATTCTGCACTGCCAGTTAAACAAACTCTCAGTAGTTTTGGTCCTAATCTTGGAGTAAAGAGGTTTCTAAGGGTAAGAAAGCAAATTAAATAAAATTCAGTTTTGTGGAAGTATCTGGGTAGAAATGTGGTTGAAGGGATGGTATGTAATAAATTCGAGGCCAGATCTCATGGTGACATAGCACTGCTCTGTTGGCATTCCTGGGGTTTGTGCCATGCCCATCTGAGAGCCACAGCTGGAGAAGGCTTCTGGGAATTCAGGGACACCAATTGCAATTGGAGAGTGGAGAGAACAAAACCTGGAGGACATCAGAGGCAGAATTAATCCACTGCCTTTGCTTTTGAGGCTTTATGTGGGGTATGTGAGTGGGCGGAAGTTTGCATTAGAAAGGAAGATGTTGCACTAATGTCTAGAAAAGGACAGGGATGTCTGGTGTGTGGCAAAAACATGCAGATGCTTGGGTGCTGGTATCTTACCATAGAATGATTCGCTGGCTGGTTAAGAATGACAGCCAGGAGAAATGCTTCCAGAGCATGCGTGGATTTCATGGGGAGATGCAGGACTGCTGCGTGTGCCTAATAGAGAAAAAGTTATCTGGCCTAAATTTTTCAAACTCGAGCAGAATTTAATGTTTGGGGCTTTACTGACTAATGCACAAAGCAATTTGAGTAATGAGAAACGACTCTCTGTCAAGCAAAAGTGAGAGGCATTGATGGAAAAGCTAATTTATTTACTCTTTTATGGAGAGAACATGCTTTGCTCAAGTTCAAAACTGACTGTGCAGCTACTGATGAGTATTCCTGTGAGTCAAATGGCTAATGAAAGCACTGACACCCTCCCCATGCCTCTCTTTTGAGACTTGAAAGTTGCAGCTTTGCTGCACGGCTGTAAAGGAAGGGCTCACAAGTGTTCAGTGTTGTCATGTAGTAAAAACCTGCATTTTTTAAGTATTAAGTGCTAGAAATAGCTTGTTTCAGAGCACTGAATGATAAAGTGGCTGGAAGGCTTTGGTTATGCCTGGCCCTGTCCTGGCTGTGCCCATCCTTCCCTTGCCCTCGGCAGTCTGCCCTCTCCTGAAGCCCTCTGCACTGCTGCTACAGCTGTGGCTCTCTCAGAGGATCCATGATCCACGACTTAGGGGCGAAAGAAAATGTGCTCATTTTCCCTCTAGTTGACAGAATAGAGTCATTGCTATACTTTACCGTGCCCTGCATCTCATAAGCAGTTCTGACACCATTACATATTTATGGGTCTCCATTTGATGTGCTATTTTGGAGCACTTTGGTTCATAATTTCTGATTCCAGAGACTTGTAAAATTTAGTGATGACCAGTTTTAACACCCACGTGTGGAACTGCCAGGTGAGCTGTGTACTTCAGCTGCCTAAACTCAGGTCTATCTTCCTCTCTAAAGCTGTGCCCATGACCTGGTTTCAACAGGCTGGTTGCCTGAGCACAGTAATGCTGTGTGTAGCTGCCAGTGTAAAGTCTGAGTATGAATCAGGAACTTTGCTAAAGGTTGACTGAGGATCTGTGGTTTCACTCTTCTCCGTGCCATGGGTCTGCACTGAGGTTTTAAGCTTTTTCGCAAAGCCATTAACTGGGAGATGTTGGGGGTCCCTTTGCTGAAGAGGAGGGAAAAGCTGTTTGGAAGATGCAAGGAGAGAAGGGAAGGAGCTGAGATTGGGGCAATTTACTGTCTGTTCTGACAAATTAATCCCCCCTAATTTGAGTCCTCACCTTATCAACTGCATCCGCCTTCTCTTACACTCGCTGTATCACATCCATGAGCTCTTATTGCTTATAAAGCTTAAGAAGTTCTGCATGTGACAACAAGGACATTGCAGCCTATGGTAGAAGGTACCAGCTTCTTATAAAGACAGAGAGGTCTTTGAGTAAAAAAAAGTTAAAAATCTGACAATCCTTTCTCTGAAATCAGGGGGCGATTTGCCTGTGAAGACTTTAGGCTATGGCCCTGTAAAATTAATTTCCCTCTGTCCAAACTCCTACATCCACGTCCAGAAATGGAATGCCAGCTGAACAGTGCTCACACACACACACAAGTATGCTGGAATGGCACGAGTGCCTACAGTCTAAACTATGTCAATCCCACAGACATTTTTGGTGGAAGTGTATCACAGTAACCCGCGGTGGGTTTGCGCAGACCTCTGCCCACGCTGCAAAGCCACACTCATGTTTGCTGTGGGGAAAGCCTGTCCAGACTCCTACACACCGTGCAGCGCCAGGCAGCTGACTGGATTGAAGGAAAAATGTGGGAACAAACCAATGTAAAACATACCCCTGTCATTTTAATATTCTATTTCCATTGACGTCTTAAAAACAAAACTGTGACCTGAGCTAACGAGCGTGAATCTTAGCGATGTGTCTTAAGACCAATAGCAAAACTGTGTTGTTTTCAGAGCCTTTCTCATTTCACTAATTCCTCTTAGAGAAAAACCAAAGCAAATCTCACCCACCCACATCCGTGTCCCTCTTCCACTGCCAGGTGGGAAAGCCTGTACCACAGTCTTCCTCATGCCCAGCATGGACGTTGCGCAGCAAGCAGCAGGCGTAGGGTGATGATGGCATGGGCCTTCTTCCTTGCCCATGCTGAGCTGGGCTGAAGGCTGTTAATAAGCAGCTTGGTTTGGGCTCACCACAGTCTGTCACTTCATTGCCACCCCTGCGATGAGGTCGGAGAGCACCACACTGTTGCTTACCCAAGTTGTTTTCATGTCACCTGCCCAGAAGTGGGAAGCATCTCCACATCTGGCTACTCCAAGATATGCACTTTCTCTGCAAAAAACAAAGCACTGTTTAAAAGGAAGATATGTCTAGAGCTTTCTAATTCTGTTTTACACTTCATGTCACATTGTTGTCAATGTGTTGTTCCATCATGTTGTATAGTGTGATGTAAGAGGACAAGTGCAGTAAGGTGCTCACTGTGTAGGTGGAAAATCTGAAGAGATGGAGAGAGTTCTCTCTAACATATGGCTGGGCTTCAATCATGGATTAAAAAAAAATTTTTTTTAATGCTTCACTTTTTTCAAAGGTCAGTCTGTCTGCAGGAAAGTGACATTTCTGTGAGAGACACAATCCAGTGGGCATGTACAGCAAAAACGAAATGTAGAGCACACCAAATCCTCCCTGCTTGTGCTCTTGAGTAAACACACTCAGCCTTGAAAATCTCCGAGTCACATTCCTGGTGCGGGTGACAGAGGGCTGCTGCAGAGGAGTCGGGATCCTGCTTGGCATGTGCTGAAGCATCCCTTATCCACAGGTCTCGGGTGTTAGGCAGAATCCTCATCTTGCAGAGAGGAAACAGACAGAGATGAAGTGTTCTGACTACCCTTTGGAGAAGGTGGGGCTGTGAAGTACCAATTCAAATTCCTGGCTCTCAGACATTTTCTCGCTCTGCTGCCCTGGCCTCCTCCAAAAGGAGAGCCATCCTTGCCTTTGATTGATTTTTCATGAGCTTTGTGCAGAGGGTGACTCATGTCCAAAACATGAGCACAGCTGTTTACTACCGAGGCCTGTCTGTACTTCCCAGAAGGATGTTTTCTCTGTTTCCAAAAATCTGGCAGAACTTCCTTTTATCCATGGAAATGTTTGTGCAGAAGATGGAAGGTTCTTTGGAGAAAGCAATTGGGGGACATAACCTTTTTTTCCTTATTATCAGAGCAATATGCAACATGATTTTGAGAATCTTTATCATAGTTTTCTACATTTAATCCACTTAGGCTGGAGAGAAACAACCAGGCGAGTTCCAGGTGCTGCACAACATCCCAGGAATACTAGTGAAACAGGGGCCAGAGATTGTCCTCGGAGCAGGATGTCTCCCAGTGCTTTATCTCCCTTCAAAACAATGCTGAGTTTTCATATAGGGCCACAGGCAATGCTGCAGGGAGTCGAGGTGATGTGCTGGCTATTCCTTGGATTTGGGAGAGGGGTATGACAGGTTGTGGTGCACAGGGTAGGTGCTCTTTGGACCTACTTGTTCATCTGGCGTTTAGCCACTGGTTTGGGGGTGTGTGTGTGATCAAATGGTGGAAAATCCCAGCACATTTCCTGTAACCCCCAAGATCCTGTGCTTTGCACATGCATTGCTGTGACTTACAGAAAAGCTGTGAGTGCTGATGGCACAGCCCCTAAGTCGTGGACCACGGGCCTTGGTGGTCACTGGCCTCATTATTGTTGAGGGCATCCTGGTTTTGAATATTAATTACAAACAGGTGAATATTCCCCTGCACTCTGATTCTCACATGCCCTCCTGCAGGGCGGTTCAGTGAGCCAGCCTAGTAAGGGCTTCTCACCATTTCACTGGGTCTTTTGATCAGAAATACCCCACAAAACTGCTCCACATCTACGGCCTGGTGCTGCCCATGGAGGGATATCCTTATGGACACCTTCCCGTGGGTCTGTTAGTCCAGGGACCAAGGGCTGTGGCCCGCCATGTGGAACAGTGTGAGGGCAGCAGCAGGAGCTGACAGGCTGTGCCGTGTGCCGGCCCAGGCGGCCAGTCCCGGGAGACGTGCTTATAAAGCACTTCCTAGTGAAGGGAAAAGAAGCTGGAGAGTTATTTTCTAAGAATAAAAATCCCTTTATGGTTTTTTGAAAACTACTTTACACTTTGCACAAATGATCGCTTAGCATCTGGCAGGCTGGGTTTTTGCCATGTGTAGCAGAGGATACAGTTTGTGTAGTTGCAAGCAATCTACTCAGAAAGCTTTTGTGTGGTCCTGGAGCCCAGGAACTTGTTAATTTTGAGCAGTCATTTTCCGCATTTAGCCCATTAGAGACTCTATTTTTGGTGACCTAGTTTGAGCTCTTTAAAAAATAATCAAGCAGCATTTTTCAGATCTGATTTGTAATGGGACTGTGGATTGGGTTTGCAACTTGAAATGGAAGTTAGGGGAGGGGGTAGAACTTTTATCTGCCTGGTCCTTCAGAGCCAACATTTGCAATTGATTTTAGAGGGCCTCTAGGAAGGTTAATCTGACAAAGACTGTGGCTTGGCTTCACCACTTCAAGGGTTATTGTTTGACTTGCCGCTGGGAAAATAATAAAGTAGCCAGGTTTAAATAATACTTTCTGTGCAATAACCTCCAGGAGTGCTACCAAGTATTACTGGGCATGATCCAAGCACTGTCAGAGCCTGTGGATTTGCCTGCTCCCCAGTGTGTATGAAGGGGTTTGGATTAGAGAGAAGCAATTGGAGCACATGCCGAAACGTCTGGCCATGGGTTGTACGCTGACTGCCGTGGCAGAGCTGGGGTTGGGGCTCGGACACAGAGATCCTGTTTCTGCGCTCTAGCTCAGCTCTGGGAATTAGTACCAGGCCTCTGCCTGTGAAGGCAGGGGGGCCCTGGGCAGCGACAGGCCTCAAGTTCCTGTCAGAGGAGAGGGATACTCACAGCAGAGAGCAGTCTGGGCCGAGTGATGGCTTGGGACAATTCCAGCAAAACTAAAGCAAAGAAAAAGACCTAAAAATAAAATCTCAGTTTCTAACTTTATATGTGAATTGGTTTTGCATTTGGTGGCAATTCAAGATTATGTTCCCAAATACCGGTCCCAATTGCCTGGAGCGGCATTGCAGTGGATACATACTTTTTTCACTTGTTTGTCCTTCATTTTCTCTGGATACCCCTTCCCTCGCTGTGCCAGGAAGCTGCTTTGCTTGGGGAGCAGACCCCGACTTCAGGCTCCCTCCTGAGAGTAGGGAGAGCAGCCTGCTGAAGCTGGCATTGCAGGGACAGGCACAGAGTGATCCTCTGGATCCCCACGAAGAGTCTTTGTGATATTTCTGAGGATCCGCAAATTAGGGATTAAATCTGCCAACTCCATAGGAAGGGAGAAGACGGCTCCCTCTCTAGGAGACACAGCAGTCCCTGGCATGGAAAGGCTCACAGGTTGTTGGGGTAGCTACAGAACAAATGTGCAGCCAGCCATGTGTCGTGGGTGTGTGCACCTCCTGGCCATTATCCTTGGAAAATCCTTCAGTGGGGCACGTGGAGCAGGAGGGACAGAGCCAAAACATGCAGAATTACACCAAAGGTTTCGAGCAGCTGTGAGACTCCTGCTTGGGCCAGCTGAGCCCTCCTGTTGTTGAGGTCAGAACTGGTTCTTTGTCCCTCTTGATCCCTGCTCAGGTCCCAGGTTGTGTGGGGCTGAGCACAGCTCTGGTTAAATTGGAGTTTCTTCCTGTTGGATGCTCTATGCCTCTGTTTTCTCAGCATAAATATTCTTCCAGGGGCTGGGAATTGGCTAAGACGATAATATAATTCAATTGAGATCAGATTGGTTGTAATTAAAAATGTTTGGCCTATTAGAAATATGAGAATCCTATATTTAATTTATATTTGACTTTTTTAAAAAAAGGAAGAAAATCAGTCATTTACTAGTTTCCATTGCCATTTTCCTGTTTCTGTAGCTCAAAAGTACCTTGATCCAACAAACGAGAGATGGCAAATGTTCTAAATAGTGTTTAATTTATTTTTTTTTACAGAAAAAATATGTAAATGCCTGAGAAATTATACTTTGAAAAGTGGCTACTGCAAATTAACAGCATTTCACATGGATCTTACTTTGCATTTTTAATGCCCATAATGCGTGTCCCAAATTACATGATTTGCATTATAAACCAGAACAGCTCCTGTGTCGCTGCTGCTGTCCAACAGTTGAATTAACAAGGCTTTTCTTTCCAAACTGTATAAATACATATTTACCCAAATGATGCAATTTTGGGCTCTTTTATTTATGTTTTTCTGGTCGGTCAATCACGCTGACATCTTTAATTGCCAATGCTTTTTACATGCATCTGAGTAAGTCTGGTGTTTGAGGAATGGAAGTGCCAGACATAGGCTGGGAGTGATCATTTTGTCATTACACGGACATTTTGGCTCCAGAGCTGGTGCCTTCTCTGTCTCTGCCTCTGGCTTATGGAAAATGCTGTGTTATCTGTTCAGCACTGTTGTGCCATGTTCAGCAGTGATGGTTTTGCCTTTCCCCACTGGGCCTGTGGCACTAAGGGAAGGGTTGGGGACACCCAGTAATCAACATCATTGATTGTTCAAAGTCCTGACTTGGACTATCTGCACCTTTTCAGCAGTTTTTCGGGATTGCTGACCCTCCTTGTCCAAGGAGAGTCGATTTAATATTCCTGCATCATTAGTGTGGTGTCCCCAGTGCTTGAATTTCACTCCAAGCTGGTGATCAGAATCACAAATGAGTGAACTCCTTCGAGTCAGCTCGTGCCAGTACGTGTTGAATTCTGGCTCAAATGCGAGGAGGGAGCAGGTAAAGGGGTGGACAAACTGACTGTTTCTTGAGTGCTGCCTCCCTTACCCAGTCCCTTCACAGACAGGTTTCTGAAGCATTCCAGGGTTGTGTGTACCTCTCACTCACTGACCCTCCCCTTTAAGTATAATTTTCAACCAGATTTGTCAGCTTTCTGTGCCAGTGTGTTCCAGCAAGGATTGGAAAAATGATCATGGGATAGATGGCAGGGACCCAAATCCATTGATATCTGAAGGAATGCCTCCCCACAGAGCTTTGCTGCAGCTCATCTTCACCACACTGTTAGTCCCAAGACAATTCCCCCCAGGAAGCACTAGGAAAAACCAGCAGCTGTGGTTTTTGTTGGTCATGAACCTGCTGTTCTCCCCCACCTCTGGATCCTGAGCAGAGCCTTGCAGCCCGCCGAGCTCTTCTTATCTGTCCCTGTGCCACTCACAGCAGAGCTTTTTATGGTGGATGGGGGGGGGTGATGTAAACAGGACAGTTTAAATACATTCTGCTTAAATGGAATAAAACCCAAGGAAGGGTAGGAGTTGTGTGTTGTGTCATAGAACCTAATAAGCAGGCATAATATCTGCTGCTGGAGTCAATGCTGTAGCTGGCTGCAGCTTGTGAACTAATGTTCACTCACAAACGGGCTTCAGGAGGCGGGGAAAGGGCCAATACCACAAAACCAGCCATTGCTGAGACGCTCAGGACCTGAGGCTTTTCAGAGAAAAGAAATGTGATTATGATGAATGATGGAAGCAGCAGCACTTTGTGCTGTTCAGATAATACTAAGCCAAGTGAAAAAACCCTGTAAATGCCTGTGGTTACGTGGCTGTGCAGGAGCTGTGCCGGTGCCAGCCGGTGTCAAACACAGCCCTTTCAGCTCGTGGGGGAGCAGGGAGGAGAGCTGGTTCACGTGTTGGTGGCTCAGGGGATTATTTCCCGTGCAGGGACCGCAGGAGCTCTGTCACGGCACCCACCACGCACTAGTGCCTCGAGATGGCTGGTGGGAAGCAGCTGGTTGGTGTGGGGGAGCAGCAGCCTTTCTCCTCCACTCAGAGGGCTGAGTGCTCCCCGAAAGGACGCCGGTACAATCCTCTGCTGGGTTTTCCAGGAGCTGCTGTGCTGGGACTCGGGAGAGCTGAGGGTGGTGGGACGGGAGTTGTTGCGGCTCCAGCAGTGGCAGTGAGGGCCGTGCTGGGCAGCATCTCACCTGGGCATTGCCAGGGCAGCTGCCATCAAGGGATGCTCACCAGTGGCACAGCAGAGGATCAAAGCAGGTTTCCCAGCACTTTTCCCCTGCATTATGAAAACAGGCAGATTCTCAGCTCACTCTCTGTAAGCATCAGGGGGTTTTTTGACAAGGAGAAGCGATGTGCTGCTTTTAATCAACATTTTCCTGACATCCTATTTCTTGTGCTGACCTCAGTGCAGCAGTGCAGACTGGAGGGATCTCGCTCCCTGGCTCTCGTTTGCTACTTCCATATTACATGGGCATGACCTCCTCCTTCCCTCGTGGCCCTCCCTGAACCACATTTGGCACCTTGCAGTGGTTCCAGACCTCTGGTGAAAGGCTGTGCACTGCGTTTCACACATATGCAGAAGGCTGTGTCCTTCTGAGGTGTGTCATTATATCCAGAGCTGCCAGAGCTGGACACCACACCCTGGAGTCACCTCGAGTCACATCGCTGTGCTCAGGGCTGTGGGAACTGTCTGTGGTGTCCCACGCCTCGTCCCCAGCCTGTGTCCCTGGCGTGGTGAGCAGCAGCTGAGCAAAATGCACGAGCACCAAGGAGCAGAGCTGCTTCAATAGCAACACACGTGCACCTCTGAGACAGGAGAGGGTGGGAGCAGCAGCAGCGGGATACTGACAAAACGGGAATTGAAGATACATCACATAAACAGCTCCTTTGCCAGATGAGAACCCAGCAGGATGATGATAAAGTGCACAGTGTTTATTGATACCTGAATGACTATTTGTTTCCAAAAAATGCGTTTTAGAACTTAGCATAAACTCAGTTATCTGATTCTAGCACAGCTTACTATTTATTAGGAAATATATGGCTTTTTTATAGCCATTGTTCACCTTAGGGAGAAAATAAAAAAAAAGAGAGAGAGACATTTTATTTTAATAGCACTGACTTCCTAATCTAAGCAGTCTTGTACTAGCAGCTTGGCTGCAGAGTGGAAAGGAATGGTGGATATTACCATTTATCCTTTGTTATGGAACACTATCACCTCGCTCTATCTCCATCAGCAGAGCCAGGCAATAATTTACTGCAGTGGACGCTGAGGAGTATCAGCTTCCAAGCTGCTCCAGTCCAGGTAGTTTGTCATCATGAGCTTTCATGAAGGTAAATTAAGTTGATTAAGGGGGAAGATTTGTCATGTCAGCATTTTTGCCCACCTAGAAGGCAGCACTTCTTCCCTCCCTCCTTATTCCAGCCCCTCTTCCTCGTGCTGAGTTCTCTTGTGTAAAAGTAGCTTTGAAGAGTTGCTTTCTAGCAAGTGTTATACATATGGAAATGTAAATTATGCCTCCTAGAAGGAAAATATTTGCTGTGAGGAGCCCTGCAAGCAGGCAAACATTTTTGTCTGTCCACCTGCTCTGTGGCCCTGCCCTCTTGGGGCACAAACACACACACACACACACACACACACACACACACACACACACACACACATATGCAATCCCATCAGCAGCTCTGTCCAGTCCCATTCCTCATTTGTAGGTGTCCTGTGAGTTCATTTTGACTGCAACAGAAAAGGAAAATGCAGTTTGCCTTGTTTTGGAAACACCAACATGCAAAGAGACATGAGGATGAGCTCCAGTGCCTTCCAGATCCTCATCTCACACGTGTGTCTCCAGCCTAATATTTGCAGGGAGAGTGGCAAGGGCTGTGATAGTGAAGTTGTAAATGTTACCCCTTAGAGCCAAAGCTGTGTCGAGAGCCAGGGGGTCAGTTCTTTGTTCCCTGGAGTTTGCTGTGAATCCTGCCATTTGGATTTTTGGGGTCCCATTCTGGTCAATATCCTGGCAAGGGGAAGCATTGGAGTGCCAGGGCTGTGGTGGTCTCTTCAGACAGGAGAGTGCCTTCTGACAGTTAGGTGCTGATAGTTAAAGCTAAAGTTAAGTTTAGTCTTTGGGTTCAGTGTGAGTCAAACGTGGGCTGCTGGAAAGCAAGAAATGGGTAGGCCAGTGAACCTTCCCTGGAAATGGCAGGATTGCTGGGATGTGTAGTGCAGGATGTGCAGATGTTACTCTTTTAGTGAGTAATTTGAAAGAAATGCTTATATGGAACAGCCACGTTCAGCTCTTCTCACTAAGCTCGTAGCATTGGCTTGCAAAGATCACGGCCATTTCTCTGTAACTGCTGATAATTTGTGTTTTCCTCTTGACTTTTCAACTTCATTTCAGTTAAGAATTCCATTACACAGCGTCAGGGCATTGTGTGACACAGACCTTTCCCTTTTCTGGGAAGCTTACAGCCTAAATGCACCAGAGAGGGGAAGAAGACTGGCAGCTTTATGAAGGCAAATGAAAATTTGCTAAATCCTCTCCTGGGGACCAGCAAAGCAGGGAGATGAACTCCTGGGCTCGTGGAAAGGGAACAGAGACTCTAAAAGAGGAGGAAACAAAAGAGCTGAGCTTGGCTTGTTTAGTGTACAAAACAAAAGCTTAAATGGTCTATTAATTGCTGTCAATACCTGGGAGCAGTTTGAGCTACTCGATAGTGTCAGCACACACGTAAATGCCAAGTGAAATAAAACCCCTTGGCTTTTGAGAAGGCTTGGGCAGGTGACAGTTCCTGTCTTTCTGAAGCTCTGGTTCAGCACAAGCCAAAGCCCAAAGCTCTTGCAGTGTCAGGTCTTTAACATTCACACCACCAAATGTAATTAAGCTCTGCACCCTGGATAGAATCTATCCCTTGGTTTGTAATGCTTTAATTTAGTATCAAATATTCATGGACTGGCAGGGTCAAGTAGAGATAGAAAAGTACTGTACCAGACATGGGCAAAGTAGGATGCTCAAATCAGCTGAAAGGTTAGTCATCCATGGAAACCCATTAGGAAAAATACTGTCAATATGCATCTGACTGCATCTGTGAGTCTCAGAGCTAAACACGAGCCAGGCCTGCCCCTGCCCGTGGGACTTCAGAGCCGGGCTGGCCAGCTCACACACACACGGTCCCAGGCACACAGCCCCCAGTGCCACTGCCTGCCTGCTTCAACAGTTACCTGCACAACCCCTCCCAAACAGTGACGCACGTGCTCTGCACTGAACAAGTCTGTGGCATCTCGTGCGTGTAAGGGACAGAAAAGGCTGGGTTTGAGACATCCTGGAAATATCTATGAAGGTGGTTTGCAGGACCAAACGGTTTTCTTGGGCATACCTTGTCCCGTTAAGGACATGGTTCAAAGCCTCTAAAATCGTGTTTAATGACTTAAAAGGATCAGGACCTGTACAGTCCAATTTAATGCTCACAAATTGAAGGTATTCAACAAATGAAATTATTGAATTAAGAAAAAAAATTGATTTATTCATTCAGTAAGATGTTTATGAGGCCTGAAAGGTGTGTTTGGTGCATCTGATAGGGACTTCTCAGGTTGGGAAAACTGGGTTGGGAGGCAGGGCAAATCCCTTAACCCGTGAGACCATGCAGGGAAGTAACTGAAATTCAGAGGAGCTGGGAATAGATAATGAGCTGGCCAAAGTTCAGGTGTCTCTTCTGTGTGGCACCAGGTGAGAGAAAGAGGGAGGAGAAGAATAATTGGGTGTGGAGCAATGTGGAAAGCGGAGCTGTCTGGTTGCAACATCTGGAAGCGTGTGGGACTTTGGGAAATGTGTGGACAGGGGGAGCTGATGCTGAGTGCACAGACTGGATGCTCCATGTCTAGCACTGAAACACCCATGGCCTGCTCTCTTCTGTTTTCCCAATATCCTCTCAAAAGCACTGGTTACTACAAGCACAAGAGAACTGGGTGAAGAGAACGGTCCTTTGGAGCCAGAAATGTCTGCAGCTTAAGCCTGGTGCCATAGCTGCCAGTTGAGCCTCCAGGCCAGGCTGGGTGCTGGGAGAATGAGAACTGAGAAAAACCTGTCATTTGAGCCAGCATTTTCCCCTTATCTCACAGCAGCATGCAGTGAGGAAACTACTGAAGGATTGCATTTTTTGACACCCAGAATATCTGAAGACAAGAAATCCTGCAGGACTACAAACACACTTTTTAAAAACACATGTGTGCATCTGTACATATATAAAAAGCCATCTATAGCTAAACTCACACACCTATGTCGTGCAGAAGTTCTGAAATTTCTGAAAACTCCACAGACGCAAAACTTAATTCTGCAAAATCCTCAGGCACTTTTTAGAGTTAAATTAATACTGCTGTAATTAAAATGGTAATAGTATTTGTTAAAAAAAAGGAGAGTATTTAAATAATTCATTTTCCTATTGGTTCTATGGAGTGTGCTTAGGTTTAGCAATTATGTGTTAAGTAAAAGCAGCTTCTCCTGTAATGATTTCATGATAATCTGACCTTTGATGGTCCTGGCTCACATCTGATGGCACCTGCTGTAGAGTTTACAGACTGTAAAGTAATTAATATCTATGAAATTCCACTGCTGGTCCTCTGATGTATTTGGGTCTTTGAACACTCCCTTTTCTCTCTCTGTCTCGGGCAGTCTTTTCTTTCCTGATGTCCCTGGATCTTGGGAGTCTGGGCACTGGGCTGCTCCTGATGAAGGGCACATCCCAGCTGAGGGGTGCACTGCTGAGCACCCTCTCCTTAGGGGTTCAGCAGACAAAATTGACAATATGCCGTGCTTAATTTGATTTCATATTAAGCACATTAATAGCTCCTGAAAAGCTGTCTTTCAGGGAAAGGTAATAAGGGTATTAATAAAAACAGGTGAGGAGAGATGCCCTGTTTTTAGCTTCCTGCATTATTTTATCACTGTCAGTCAGCTCAGAACTCCTTTGAGATTATTCCTCTGTAGTTAATAACATTGTTTCTGTGATGACTCTGCTGACTGAGCCTTTCTTCCATACTTAGCTACGACAGTAACTACTCTGCTTTTTTTTTCCTTCAACAAACTATGGTGTGGGGTTCAGCACATAAAGGAACATTATTAAATACAGAGGTTTCCTCTAATTAAGTTATTAACAAAAGATTGCTTGTCCAATCAGATGGATACTGAAAGATATGATATCTTGTACAGAGTATTACACTTTTCCTGCCATGCTTCCCCTAAAAAAAGAACAAAATGATATACAAATAAGCAGTAAGATTGCAAACTCAGGCCCTCAGACATTAGATAATGCCAGAATCGTAGGTGTGTGGATCTGTCCTTCTCCACTCCTGATCACGAGCTTTTTCTCTTTCCTCTCTGATCTCTTGCCCTGTATCCGGTTATTTCCTTTCATAAAATTACCTTTTCTCCTGAAGTCTTAATATTTAACCTTTTTAGAATGTTTATGTCCAGAACAAACCTCTTTTTCTGCTCTTGTTTCTGGAAAAGAGAGAAATAATTTTCTGTACAACTTTTCCAACACCCCCCTCCATAAACTCACCTGTAATTCAAATAAAGATGTTTGTGCACCTTGAGGAAGCCACCATTTGTTCATTGGTGCAATAATTGCATGTAGGAATAATGGTATATTTAAGGTGTCTGGTCATTCTGGACATGATTGAAAAAAAGTTACACTTTCCTATAAGATTGAGCATCCTGCTTGGTTCAGAAACCACACAGAAAATGCAATGAGTGGAGAAGTTTTTAACGTGCCCCCTTGAAGAAAAGTAGTGGAATTAGTGGAATTAAGTAGTAGAGGAAAATCTTATCTTGGAGTTAGTTCAGTCACTGCAGGTTAAAGGTTGTTTTCCTGGTGGCTGGCACCCTGCATAATCTCAAAAAGTGGAGTTTATGTGTCTAAAGGATACCTCTGAATTTGAAAATCAGATCATTGACTAATTGCTCACATCATATAAGTTATGGATCTGTCCTTGAAGGAGATTTTAACAATCTATTAAAGCCTGAGTAACAGTTAGTTATTCTCCAGCTTCTAGACAAAAAATACAAAAACACAGCTTTAAAAACAAAAAGCCTCTTCACTTTTTATCTAAATGGAAATAAACCTAATCAAAAGCCAGCGATTAATGAATCTCTCCAGGGTTTCTATTCTTGAAGAGATTGGAGTTACAAAGGCTGAAATAGTTTCAATAGGTAGGTGTGATGTTGAGCTCAGAAGTTGTATTTATATATGCTCAGCTAGAAGCAAGAGTTGCTAAAATCCAATATCTGGATTAAGGTTCTCCTCTTCAGTGAAACCAGACAAACAGTTAACAACTCCAATATTCACTAATTTCTGTGTGCAAAGTTGTCCTAGAGCGCCAATAAACTCGGTTCCTCCCAGGAAATGCTTTTAAAACACTCATTAAAGAGTGGATGTTGCACATAGGAAATAAACTGAAAGTATGTTTTTAAAAAACTGTTTTCTTGGGAAAGAAAAGCAAAGCTCTCCAAAAATAAGCAAACTGCTTTTCCAGGATTGGCCAGCCAGCTATTTGCTTCTTGCAAAAATGCAGACTGAGAATGTTGAGCTGAAATTTGGCAAGGTTAACACATTTTCACTATGTGTAGTCAGTTCCTGTGTCCAGAAATAGAAGCAGCCTTTTGCTTTCAGGAGTGTCTTGACACCTTCACCTGCAGTTTGCATAGAAAAAATAGAGAAGTCCTGTTGTTCAGCTCCACCTCTGTACCAGAGCTCTGGGGTGTTTGATTCATTCTGCATCACTCCGAGGAGCGGGAATCCTGCCCAGCCAAGGGCTCCCATTACTGCCACAGTAGGTACTGGAGAAATTTTATTAAAGGCATTTAATTTATCTGGCTAACTATAGATTTTCCCATGATTCATACCAACTACCCTGGCTGTGTACTCGGAAAAAAGCGATCACAGTGTCTGGCGTACAAAGCCTGTCACTCACCATATATCAAATGAACAAATAAAGCTTCCTTCTTCTGTTAAATGACCACTGAACATTCCTAGGATCTCCACAGGCAGCTTGCTTACTGTGGTGTGTAATTCTGGACTGCATTTGTCATGGGTTCTCTTCCATTTGACTTCTGATCAGACACCTGACCTTTCATACCCATCCTTCTCTGCTTTTTGCTCCCTGTGTATTTTGTTCCTCTTGCTCCATGTGCTGTCTCAGGTTAAGCTGGAGAACCTGGGAGTGCTTCTAAGCTGTGAAAGACTGAGCATCTGCCCTGCTCCTCATCCTCCTCCCCTTCTTCCAATTTTCTTTCCTTGGGAAGACTTGGGAATGGATGGATGGGCTCCCTGAGGTGCTCCAAAGTAAGCAGCCTGCCAAGGCTTAGTTCAGCCTAGACACGAGCAAAAATGTGATGGGGATTTATCACAAATAGGGGTGCTGAGGAACTGAACGTTCCTTTCTTCTTTGGTGCAGGATACCTTTTTCTGCCAAAATAAACACACCAGCTTGGTTCAGTCCACTGGCATGTCAGGATGCCTGTGGCAGTGTAAATGTGACCATGAAGGTTTGACAAGACAGCCCAGGCTTTGGCCTTCCCAGTGAAAGTGCCCTTAGACCCTTGCATGCACTCACAGCTTCTCACAGGCTGTGCCTCTGTGAAGGAAATTGATAAAAAGGGATGTCTTTGCACATGGTTATTACTTTCCTGAAATCCTTCCAGAGTGTTGATATTATTTAGTTTATGAAGTAGCAGTTTGTGCAATTTTATGTTGCCTGGAAAGAAACTGTGATTTACTCGATTGGAGCTCCCAAAAGCAGAGAAAGCAAAAGGCATCAATCTCTCCTGCTGGAAATTCTGTAACTGGGCAGCTCTAAGCTGATGTGCTTTGAGTGTCTACAAAATGCAGCTGCTCCTGAACGGCCCGAGTGCTAAAGCATTTTGTAACAGCATAATGCTCTCATTGCAGTCTTTCCAATCTCGTTTAGGACTAAGTTTTCCCTTGGGAGATGATGCACTAAACTCTCCTGGAAACCACTCTGCAAATATGCTGAAGGCCAACCAGGTATTACACTGTAATGTCAAAATTCTACTGACTGGCTAAACGTGTATCTTGCATAGCTTTCCTCAGGACAGAAGATGTCAGCTGTGGAGATGGGGTTGTTGCAGAGTGCAGACTTTGTCTGGCTCACAACGCTGCTTAAATAAACAGCCTAGGATTTATTGTGTGTGCTCGGCCAGCCTGGGCACCTCAAAGTTCTCAGCAGACACTTCTAGGCAGATACACAAAGACAGGAATTATGTTTTAGACTGGAAACATTGGGAAGACTCTCAGATACTGATGTAAGCCTGCCCAGGTTCTCTGTTGAGATGATATTTTTAACTGAAAAGTGGGCAGAGACACATGGGGCAAGCTGGCACCTGAGCTGAAATCGAACTTAGTCAGCAGGAGGAAAACTGGGGTACGTCACTAGAAACTGTATTTCAAAATTTGAAAGCAAAAGGGTTGGGGTTTTTGGTCCTGTTATTGACCTATTTCTATTTCATGTTCCCATTCCCACATTATTTTATTATTTTGTTTATTATTATTTTGTTTTTCAAGTCCCAGATTGTTTTCTCGTCAGTACTTTGCAAAATGAGTCAAGAGACACATTTCAAAGGCTCCCTGTGTTTTTGTCCGTCACCTTCCTTTCCAAATGCCAGCTTTGGACATGGATCTGCAGTTTAAATGTTTCTAGACTGGCATTTGTTTTTCCTCCAAGCCCTCCCTAGACCCTACTGTAATGTATGTTAGCTCAGACACAGCCAAACTTCCCTCCTGCAAGCAGCAGTGTGTTTCCTACATCAAGCTCAGTAAATACATAACTGCACAGCTAATTCTCCTATTTTAATGTATGAAAAGTCCCACTCCTGGAGTAATGAAATGTAAAGACCAGCCATTCAGAAAGCAAAGCTTTAGTTCAACAACTCCCGAGGCGGGTCCTATAAATTATGTAGCAAAATCCTTACAAATTTCCAGTGGCCTTAGCAAAAGATGGATCTGCCTGACTGCAACTTTAGAGTTGAGGGAATCGAGTGCTGTGTGCAATCTGCTGCTCAGGATGTTACTCATGTTTTGTAAGCATATTACCAAAGAAGACGGGATGTCTGTGAGGACAAGGCTATGAGTTAAAGTTCCTATAGCTGCCTTAAGTAAGTGAGTCACAGTTTGTTTCTGCAGCACACAGCACTGCAGGGCTCCTCAGGTACAGCTCTTAACAAAAGTACACCCTTAAGCCTTTAATACACCTTAAAGCAAGCTGAAAGACTACCAGAAGTTCCTCTACTTTTGGTAACCAATTTGAATATAAACTGCAACTTTAGTGGTTTGGATAATAACTTTTCTGCAGCTGCCAAGGCAGCTCTAGTTGGGATACACTGCTTGCTTCTGGTCAGGCACTAGAATATGTTTTCTACAAGCTGTGTTCTGATATTGATCAGTGTGCTCAAACTTAAGGGATTTTTATTGAAGCTTGTACAGAGTACCTGAAAAACCAGTGCTGCTCAGGAGGGCTTAACATCACAATTTCACAAGTGTTGACGTAATTAAAGGAAGCACAGCACGGAAGGAGGCAAGACATGAGCTTGTAGTGGGACAAAATTCCTGATGTGCTGCCGTGTTAGCTCTGACATTGTCTCCAAGTGGGGTGTCCTCTCAGACAGCAGAAATGTGTGTGCTGCATATTTCTCGTGGATGGGGCTTGGAGAGAAGCTGGCAGAGGCTGAATCCTGCAAAAAGATCTCCTGAACTCCTTTGAAAATCTCAGCTTATGGTGTCTTTAGAAATTCATAGCCCTCAATGCATGGAATAGCTAATGCAGCTCCAGAAATTGCAATAGCCTCACTATTTCCACAGTTTAGATGTTATTATTTCCCTCAGAGTTAGAATTGCAAGTGATGCAGTTGCCTAGAGACTACTGATGGTTCTTCAGTAAACATTAATTTTTTTAATTGTGGCAGTGACAGGTGTATTGCACTGCATGGGTGAAAATGTATGAACAAATAATGAAAATTAATTGATGGTTACCAGCACACTCACAGACACATCCAACTGAGTTTGTGAACTTGTTTAAAGTTAGGCAGCTGTTGACTTCGGTGTATTGTGGGGGTTTTTCTCATAATAAAAATTTGTTTCCTCAAAATTTGGCCAGTTGGATGTTGGGCAGTTCTCAGCAGATACAAATGTGTACCTTTCAATTGATAAAAAAGCAAAATGTGAAATACTTTGTTCAAGTCCACTTGAGATGTGAAAAGTACTTCCTTTTTTTAATGTTTGTGGATTTAAGACACTTGTTCTTCAGGTCATCCTCGTCTCTGTTTATTGGTACTTTCAGTGAGACTGAAGTAGATCAAAATGTTCTTAGCTTTAATGGAGAAGGGGAAAAACACCCCAAAAGAGAATTCATTGTTGGTGGCCCCACAAGTGTGAGCTGGCCCCTGTGGCAGGTTTTTGTTGCTGTGACTGTGTGCTGGAGACGTGCCTGAGGCAGCAAGGGCTTTACCAGCTCGGGTTCAGCGACTGGATAAATGTGTCTGCAGCTGAAATAAACCCCACCACACAGTCCTGTTCGGCGCCTCTGCCACAGCCCAGCCTTCCTGATGGATGTTAAGAAGCCTTGGTAGTGTTTGTGAGAAACACCAGCCTCGCTAATCGTTCATTGATCTGTTGTTCTGGGCAGAATGATGAAGTTTTCGCTGTTATTTTGCTCCGCTTCTCTCAGATCCGCCTGATCCGAACCAAAGGACCATTTAAGATGGCAAGGAACAATTTTACTCCCATTTGCTCCCAGCTGACAGGATAATTCTGGTTTTGCTGTTGGGAGCTTCGAGTGCTTCGTCTGTGCTCAGCTAATATTAGTTGTAATTAAGGGAATGGGCTGTCTAGAGCTCGTTTTTACTGTTCATCACCTGAAAAACAACCTCCAAAAAGAACTCTTTTGCTTTCGGTGTCATTTTGGGACCCCGTTTCTCCCTCACCCTCTGCAGGGCTGCCCATCTTGGGGTGGCCCCCTGGGCAGGGCAGCACCTTCACTGGCTCTGTTCTCATCTCAGAGTAGCTATTTTTAGGTTTACAATCAAAAAAATTGGCTATTTTGGGGCTAGTTGAGCCTGTTAGGAGACTGGTTTATAGACTGCCATGGCTGTTCCTGGGGTGCAGGACATTGTTGGACACTGTGGAGCACAAGTGCTCATCTCCTGTCTGAAAATGGAGACAAAGAGCTTTTTTTCTGGTAAATATATCAGAACCCTGTGGTTTGGTGTGGTTTTTAAGCAACTCACGAGGCTTTAGATATGTCAAGGATTAATTGTCTTTTTGCACGGGCTGATGCTCGACAGGCTCAGTCTCCTTTTTGTCTTTCAAGAGGGACAGGTTCATGGGAAATGTGTTTTTGCAAGTGCCTCCAGCCCTCACAGGAGAATCAGAACTCAGTGCTGTGAGTCACTCCACCTTCTTGGAACACACATGGAAGCTGAAGCACAGCAGCTCAAGTAGAGCGCTGGGATACCTGAGTCCAGGATACCTGACTTTGAATTCAGCCTTGAACTCAAAGCATGAGAGGTTCAAATCACACCTGACCTTGGCATGAGGGGCAGGGGAGGAGGCCTGGCTGCCTGATCCCGCCTGGCAGGAGGGTGGTGAGTCAGCATGGAAGCCAGCAGGTGTCTTTGCAGTGACTGCAGCAGGGCTGGGAGTGAGCTCCAAGTGGGCAGGTGTCCATTTTCAGCAAGAATCATGTCAAAACTTGCAGGGCCTGGCAAAGTGACAGCATTGGCCACGAGTGGCCGGAACCTGAGATGCCTGCTGCACTCCCCGTGCATTTTTTCAAGGTGGACCAGTCAGAAAACATCCTGCAAACCAGAAACCAGCCAGAAACCATCCTGCAAAGCAGGCTATGGTTTTGCTTTCTTTCATTCATGTTTGATTTTAAAGCCAAAATGAAACCCTGACTTAACAGACTACTACACGTGGTCGGTCAGGTGGGAAATCAGAAACCCTCTGGTTTATTTTCATAATTTTGTTTTGCAGGCTTGAACATGGCAGTCTCCAGCAAATAAATACATGTTGCAATATGATGGGACTGCAAAGAACCCTCTGGTTTGTCAAAGTACTTGCCATAGTTTGTAATTTCAGTTGAATAAGCCACACAAATATTTAAGTGTGGGGCTTCTGAGGCAGTTCAGAATTATCAGCAACAAAACACTGCCATTTCCTCTAGTGGGTTATTTTTTTGGTTTGGTTTGGGGTTTTTTTTGACTTTTTTTTTCAAGTTTGGAATTAAGATTTTCTGTGCTGAACTGCAGCCCTTTCAGGTGGGATTGCTGTTTGGCAGTAAGACATACCCTAAAAATAGAAAATGTGGCTCTAAGTGACAACAATTGGCAGGGAGGACCTGTTCAGATGCAATTTTGGAACTGCTTTTAATTTCTTCCACTCAATTCCAAGTTAAACATCCATTTAAATTAATTAGAGCAATCACAGCATCCCTAGAACATCAGTGGAGAAACTGAAACCATGAGTGTAATTTAAGGATTTCCTGAATTCTGAGGAGACGCTAAAAAAGCCAGTTTAAAGAAATTTTTGCATATGATGAAAAACAAATTCCTGACCAAACTGGCTAAGCTGGAACGTCTGAAGGCAAAGAGCTGTCATGAAAGTGCTGGGAAACTTGTGACTGTCATGGAATCAGTGTCCCAGGGTGTAATGCAGCTCCACATTTGGTGTCGAGCTACTGAACTGTACTTCTCAACCTTGACTCACTGGGTCCTCATCAGAGCCCTGTAAGGACCCTGGGCTTTGTTTAGGTGCCAAGCAAGCCCAGAAATGGCTCCAGAGCTTTTTCAGCAGCTTCAGCTGAGTACAGATGTTTAGAAGGACAGCTAGTACCTGGATTTTGTGGCCTAGAAATGGTTCCTCGCGTACGCTGCCACACGTGTTAATCACCTTGCAGGCTTTTACAAGCCTAATTAAAAGGCTGGTGCACACTGAAATGTGAAACCACGGCAAAGCGCTGAGCCAGCAAGGCAACATCTTGTCCTTGGTGCTGCAAATCCACGTTGCCTTCCTTTATTAATGATACATGCACGACACATTGAATTCCTTGCTGCTGCTGCTCGTGGGGTTGTTTGTATTACGGTATCGACCGGAGTCCCCGTCACGTTGGTTACAGTCTGGGCACGTTACTCTGAGCAGAATTTTCCTTTCAGTGTTTTGTTTAAGGTATTGACTTTGCCAAAGGGAAGGAAAAAGTGCATGCAGCCACTTAAGCACACAAGTAGTGATATCAATTTCTGCCCATTAAATATGCACTGGCACACAAACACACCCCTGTGCAGGCGTGGGGTTAGGTGGGCTTGGAAAAGCAGGCCTGAGACACCCTTCCCAACATGGAGATCCTGCTTCCAGGAGCAGCTCTGGGCAGGAGCATCCCTCCACCTGTGTCAAGTCCTGCTGAGGATGGTGGGGTCTTTGTGACTGCTGAAATTACATTTTTCAGAGGTATTTGCATATTTCTAGGCCACTTCTTTCAATTCCTTAGAATGAACTTTATTTTCCAAGGGAGCTTACTTCTCTGGGTTTGAGTGTTCTCTGGGTTTGAGTGTTTTCTTTTTTTCCTCACAACATCTTACTTCTGTTAATCTTTTCGACTTTGAAAAACTATTTCTAGTTATTGGGTTTTGGGGTGTTTTTTCCCTTTACAACCCAGGCAATCAATTCCTGAGTACGAGCAGGAGGGTTATTGAGCAGTTCATCTAAAGCCAAGAAAGATTTCAGTCAACTCAAAGGTGCAGCAATCATTCTGCTAGGGGTTTGGGTAGCAGTTTTGATCAAAGACCAGGATGTGGATGGTTCCAGCACTTCCAAATGAAACCTGGGGATGAATCTTTGCAAATGTTCAGTGATCAGTTCCATTGGAAAGTACACAAAAAATGGGTGTTAATACATATGTGCTTTGTCTTCATTCCCTCTGCCAAACCTGCCCCACTGTCTCCCATCCGGCCCTGTTTGATGGTGAGCTCTTCCAGAGGTGTTTTCCATGTGGTGTCCCTTCAGTCCCACCTGAAATATGCTGTGCAACACAGAGTTACTTGCAGACAGACAACGTGATCTGAACTGTGGCACTGCCCCGGTGGATTCTGCTCATGTACTGCAGAGGCCTTTGACCTGCTCTCTGCTTGGAGTTGTGCAAAGTCACCCTTAACATCTTACAGCGAATTTCTGTTCAAGTTCTAATAAACAGCTACCTCTTGATTTTCTACCTCTCAAACAACTATTTCTAGTAAACTCACTAAACTTAAAACAGGAATATGCTTGAAATCATTAAGTTGAAACAGAATTTGTTTTCCGAGGGTGGTTTGGGTTTTTTTGGTCTTGGGTAGCAGCATCTCGTACCAAAGCATCCACTGTCTGGGAAGTTCAGGACAGTTAAAAATGGACCGTGGCTGATGTTTTGGGGTTTTTTTTTGCCTTTCAGTCAATCCGAGAAGTCACGGGCTACGTGCTGGTGGCCTTGAACCAGTTTGAATACCTGCCACTGGAGAACCTGCGCATCGTCCGTGGGACCAAACTCTACGAGGAGCGCTACGCTCTGGCCATATTCCTGAACTACAGGAAGGATGGGAACTTTGGGCTCAGGGAGCTCGGCTTGAGGAACCTGACAGGTAAGTCAGACTTGGAAATGGGACGGGTTGGTTACAAGAAAAAAAAATGA
Organism: Atrichornis clamosus; assembly: GCA_013400975.1. NCBI lineage: Eukaryota > Metazoa > Chordata > Aves > Passeriformes > Menuridae > Atrichornis > Atrichornis clamosus. The sequence continues at coordinate 34,014 of WBMZ01002113.1, forward strand.
GCTTGTAGAGTATTTCCCCAGTGCCCTCAGTCACCGGTGTTCTGCAGGTGCCACAGGAGCCTGGCAGTTGTGTGTTCTCTGAGGGGTTTCTTGGTACTTCGTTCTTTTTTTGGGTTCACAGAAGTACTTTTCTCAATATTGATCAAAGGCTGCGCATGAGAGTCGTGGCAAGAGCACATTTGAAACAAAAATAGTTGTTGAAAGAGTATGTGAATTTTTTTCTGAGTTTTGATATCCTGAACATGTTGGTTTCCTTGTAAACCTCGATTATTGCACATGTGTTGCTTCGGGTGCTGGGTATTTTCTGCCAAGTTACCTCTGCTTTAGCATCCCCTGTGCCTCTGTGTCTGTGGTTTATTTAATTTTAGAACTCCCTTTTCAAAGCAAAAACAGTGCACTACATATAGTGAGAAAGTGCTTATTTTCTTGAGCCAAAAATATAAGCAAAGTCCATGGTTTTATGTTCACCTGTAAATTCAGGGCTGGATCATGCTGTGGGGTAGATCAACACTTCATTTCCTCCATCAGAGGATGCAGAGTCAGTGGTTTGGGAGATTAAAACTTGCTAAATACCAATGCACTGTAACCTAATAAAGAGCAGGCAGTGGCAAATTCTTTTTAGGGAGTTCACTGGAAGTATTTTATTTATACCTGGTTCCTCATCAACTATGATAATTTCTACCCTAAACTTTGATGATTGTGAAGTGGCCCTGTATCTGCTAGTGGCTGAAAGCTTACTGAAAATCACTGCCCTGAGCTGGCTGTGGAGATTGAACCTCAGTATGGAGAGGCGAGAGCCTTCTGAACTATATGTAGGCACCCTTCCCTCTCCGCTTTTCTTGTCTCTCAGTATTCAGTGGACATAAGTGCTTACTGTTCAGCCTCAGCAGGCTGGACAGCAAGGCTTTCAAACACAGGAGGGGAAAGAGGGCCTGAAATATCTTACAAAATAAACCAGTTTTGGATTACTCTGATTAGGCTCTTTCCTCTGGTCATATTTTTGACAATTTTCTTTACTGAGACCATCATGCCAATATCAGAGTGCTTCCCAAAGGTCTCTAAATCCCTGCCATCGACTAGTCGTCTCTCTGTCACTGTCATAATCCAATTTCCTCCTCTTCTGTTCCCATATTTCTTCCCACCTTTCTGATATAAGAGAGTTCACTGTGACTGTCTGTGCCTTCACATAGTACAGAGCCACAGCATTGGGTGATAATGGTATTATCTCTTTTTTTGTATATGTTTTCTGGTCTTTGAGTCTCAAAATGCTTTGTAAAGACTCTAGGCTGGGTGAAACTGAGACAGAGCGGTGAGGTGAGGCCCAGGCCAGAAACTGATGGAAGTGTTTCCTCTTGGGTCCGAGGTGGTTCCGCCAGGAGGCGAGAGTTGTGCTCTTAGTGCTCATTTAGCCGTGCCTTTGCTGCTCAGCAGGGTAAGAAAACTTATCTCGTAGGCTTCTGCTCAAATTTTCTTCTTGAATCAGCTTCCCTGTGCTAATTGGCACTGCCTCAGACTCCAGAGATGCCCTCTAGAAGCTGCTGTGACGTGATAGACACAGCACCAAAACTGCCCAGCAAGGAGTTTCATTTCAAGTGTCTTAAGAAAACCTGCCTTAGCTCAGGCTCTGAATCCCTCCCGACATGAGATCATCTCAGCCACTCTTCTGATTTAGGTGTTTACAAAGGTCTCTGATGGGATTATTTGACTCAAAATGAATTGTTGTCTCCTGGAAGAAAAATGTCCTAATAACAGCAGCTTGTCTCCATAGAGCACTTAAAATAGCTTCTGGGTGCTGAATGTGAGCCAGTACGTGCTTGAAAACACTCTTAATGTTTTGTAGATAACGTGCCAGCGCCTCTTGAGGCTCCTCAGCAGCTGCTCTCTGGCCATTCCGCACACTGGTTAAGATACACCTGGATACTTTAACCCACAACCTGCCTCTTGTTGCACGTGCTCTTCCCAGGGCATATTCATCCTGAATTAATTTTCCTGACACGTCCTTAGCATTGGTAGCTGCATAAAAATAACTGCTGGATGTGGGAGTTGGTGATGTTGCAAGGCTGTGATGGATCACCTGGATCTGAACCTATTCTTTAGATTTACCCCAGAAACCACCAGTGAGCTGCTAAACTGAAGAAGCAGCAGCCCCCATGAGCTCGCATTCTTCAAGCCCACTGCAGGTTTCAAGAGACTGGCTTTGAATTAGTAAAAAATATAACATGACTCTTCTCTTGCATATGAAGAATTGTCATTCCAGGGCTTATGCCTTGTTCACAGAAGTTTGGGAAGTTCTGTTCTTATTTGTGCAGTGCTGGATGATGGGTTCCTGAGGGTATTTCTGCCTGGTACTGCACAACATACAAACACAAGCCCACTCCCTGTGTTAAATAAATGAGGAAGCTGCTCTCACCTGCAGATTCCCCTCAGCCTTCAGCAGACACAGGATTTCAGCCTCCTGTGCTGTACCACTGCAGTATTTTCAGTGTGTTGTTAACAGCTGTGTTTTTATTGCCAGATATGTCTATCAAGTTTTCATATTTAAATGTAACTTTAAATGCTTGAATCTCCGCCCTTGCACTATAAAAAAAATGACAGCTGTGAAGGCAGTAAGTTTTATCTGGCACAGAAAACATGATCCAATTCTCACTCATGAGGTCTGTCAACCCACAAGGGAGTTGTGCTTGTATAGCTCAGCCCAGGACCACGTCCTAAAATTCATGTGGCACTTACAAAAAACCTTATCTATAAAAATCCTGTTCTCACTTGTTACAAAAACTTAGTCAGTGGCCCCTCAAACGCGTCAAAGGCAAACTGACACTGAACTGATGAAGTGGCTGCTGCCATCTCAGCTGGACTCGGTTTGCAGATCCAGCTGCCAAGCAGCCTCACCGTGAAGAGGAGGGTTTGACATCCTGGACGTGTTCTTCAGGCTGAGATGGGCACAACAAGGGGTGCTGCGGGAGGAGGTGTGCCAGCTCCTCCCAGTCAGTGCCCAGGAGCCACTGCACGTCCCTGGGCAGCCAGCCTTGACTTACCCCGGGAGAGGGCACCATCAGTGCCCACACCTGGGGCACTCCAAGCAGAGAGGAGACCCGAAGGCTGCATTTCCTTATGGCATTTACCTTCCTGAGGGGGCAAAGAGGGATAACTCACAAGTGCCAGAACCGTTTATGAGTATCCCGTATTTTCCTCTGTGAAGATGAATAACAGAGATCTACAGCAAATTATGTGTCTTTGAGCAGTGACAACCTCATCTTCCCTAGTGGCCTTGGGGACAGCGGCTCCTGTGCATCCCTCAAATTCCTTGAATATATTGGAATGAAGTGGACTTAGCAGTGATTTGTTCAGTAATGCAAAAAAAACCCCAAAAAACCCCACACCAAAAACCGCAGCAAAATATTTAAGGGGGTTTTTTTTGTTTGTTTTCCGGGAATGCAAACGAATGGTAAATTAAGATAACTGAGGTTCAAGTGAGAAATGGACATTGCAGCTTAAAGGATTTGATCAGTGATAGCCAAACAAAGGAAATCTAATCTGATGAGCAGGAGAATCATAAAGAAAAGACCATCTTTACAGGTGTAGAAATTCAATTTTGTAAAATTGTAAACTTCCCCTTTAACAGATTTTTGTAATTGTTTTCTTTTTTAAATTTTTGATTAAATTTATTTTTATTTCTCTGCAAAGCAAAATTTTAATATTCAGTGGTTATTTCTATAACGTTTTCAAGATTTTTTTTTCCCCACAGGAAATTGAAAATGCTAAAGGGTGCTTTGGGGTGGGGACAGAATGGCATCACTCGTTAAAAAGGTTGCTTTGCAACCAGCTTTTTGTCCTTTTTTCTTAACAAGCTCATTTACCGTAATTACATTGCAACTCAGCCAGGTTGGAGGGAAGGGCATGGGACGGGTCCAGTTTTGTTCACTGTGCATTTTTTGGACCTAAAACATTTTGGGAAATCATACCTGGATGACTGCTCAGGGCCTGAGTGACAGCACGTTTGTGCAGCAGGGATTAAGGCCATCCCATTTTCTTGCCTGCTCCAGCAAGACCTTTCCTTGGAGCTCGTGGTGTCCCTTGTGTGTGACACCCGCCTGCTGCTTGTGGCACATTCCCACGTTCCTTAATCGCGGGATGAGCTGGGAAGAAGGCGACGTGCGACTCGCCTCAGGCTCGCTGTGCAACAGGTGGGCAAGGCATCGCATCTCTAACCTCGGAGAGGGTTGCTAGGATACATGGAGGCGTGAGGAATTGGTTTAAAAATCCCTGCGGCCCCTTTGCGTGCGGGGCTGCTGCAGGAGCTCTGTCGGAGAAGCTGCCGCGGCTCTGTGACTGCCCAGGCGTGCTCCTCTCCCTGCATCCTTGGAGCTGCCCTGCCCACGGAGGCCCTTGCATCCCAGCACGGCTCTGTGGCTGGGCAGGGGGTAGGAGGGAAGGGAGGAACACCTCCCTTCCCAAGGGAGGCATGGCTGGGGAGGATGCGATGCCACAGACCTCGGGGGCACACGCAGAACCAGCCGCGAGTTCCCCTTGCTCACGCTGGCCCTACGGAGACAATGAACGAGGCTTGTGGCTGCCCCCAGGTTCATAACTGCGACTCTGCCTGCTGGTGCATGTCTGCATTCTCTCCCCCTGTTGAGAGTCTTTCCCGGGAAAAAGACTGTCCCGTTCCAGCTGCTGCCCTCCTCAGACGTGGCAGGTGTGAGAGCCCTGGAGGGGCCATCCCTGGAGGCAGCGGGAGCAGGGCCACCCTGTGCTGAGCGCGGGTACCAGCACGGGCTGGGGCTGCTCCCTGCCCCTTGGCATCCGTGCCTGGGAATGCTTCCAGCCTCTCCACGGCCCCGAGGAATCCCAGATCAGGGGCCTGCAGGCTGAGGAGCAGCTGCCTCCCGCTGGCAGAAAATTGCTCACAGGGCTTACCAAGGCAAAAAGGTGTGTTGTATACGGCCAGAGATAAATGCTGATTTTGAGCCTCCTGGGGTTCATACTCTTGAGTGCATTTTATCCAGTAACAAAGGTGGGACACTGGCTTTTAAATTTTAGCGAGGCTAGAATTTTGCACAGTGTCCCTGAAGGATTTGGATATGCTTTTGTCATGCTAAATAGTATAACCAATGTCTGTGATTCTTTGTGATTCTTTGCAACTCGTTGATCAACAATTCAGTCTCAGCTTTCTTTATTTCAGAGGACTTCACTGTTTTCAAATCTGTCTCTGTGTTAGAAATGTGCAATCTTGTTTGGAATGACTATGGCAAGGATTTAAGCAAAAAGATCAGCAGAATAATGGTATACTGGTAAATGCCTTTTACTGGATATTCAAAGAATTCCCCCATATTTTCTGGTATTCCCCTTCCCCCAAATACTTTCACATGAACTAGGAATCACATCTATTGCAAATGGTCTAAACCAGTTTACTGAAAGTAATACACAGAATTATTGACGTGAGGCAGTAGTGTCATGCAGCAGGATAACTTCATGTCACACAGCCTCTCCTGCAACAAAACAGGGCTTAAAATCAGGGGGAGGAGAAACCAGGCCCAATCCTTAGCTGGTGTAAATTGGCTTACTTGCTTTGACTTGGTAATGAACTGAAATTTAAATTGCCGTTTACTTCCTTCAGTGGATAATTTAATTCATGCTTTAATTTATAAGTTAACTAGTGCCTAACACCCACTTAAGCCCTTTGAAGGAGGCTGTGTTCGGGGTGCTGTGCCAGGATTAATACCAGCTCGTGGCAGCTGACTCAAGGCACGTCTGCACCGGGATCCTTGAGCCAGCATCCAGGCTCGCTGGCTTTGGGAATAGTGTTGACCACACCACTCGGGCCCTGTGCTTGGGCTAAATAACCCAGCAATGTGGATGGAGCAGATCATTCCTGTCTTACCCATGGTCTCTGCAAACAGCAGCACGTTGTCCTGGGCTTTCAGAGTCTTAATTATGTGGCTGGTGGGTAAAGAAGAGTCTGCAGGTAAAGGCTTGGGTCTAGAGTAGATAGAGGAAATCCTTCCTAGCCCGGCAGTAATCTGCACATCTGCTGCTTTATTTTGTGAATCATACCCCTTCTGCAACAGAGCCAATAATGCTTGCCTGCTTTAATTAGACCAATTTTGAGAGTGTCACTGAAAATGCTATTCAGAGAGGAACTGGTGTGATGCGGGATTCAACTTTAACACTGTCGAACATTAGTTTAAATGGCATTAAAAAATGCATCCAGGTATGTTGCCATTGTTACCTGCTAATGCCATGTAACATAATAATACCATTCATTCTGTTTTTCCTTGGCAGTTTCTCTCTTTCACCTCTCTGCAGCAGTTTTCTCTATCTGAGCGTTTTTCAATTATGAAGCTGGAAATTCTCTGTGTTTTGGAGGTGTGAAACACCCTTTAGCTTTTTTGGAACTGTGGGCAATCAAGATAAATCCAGTAGTAGTGAAGCCTTGTAGTAATGGAATAGCTTTTCCTGGCTTCCGTGCCTCGAGAGCTTCAGCAGCACAGGGATTGCTCTGGCCACACGCTCTGCAGGGAGTTAAACATCTGAACAGAGTAATCCCTCCATTTCAATCACACGGGTCAGGAAGGGGTGGCATTTCCAAACACCCAGCTTTGGCAGAGAGATCTGTGCTGAGCTGCACTGTAACTTCAGTAAAGTGCAATAAGCGTTACAGTTGGGGAGGCTTGCACAGTTTATGGTGACAGCACTGCTGAAAAAATAGATATCCCAGCTTCCCATCAGCCTGGGAAGAAAGAAACAGCTGGATTGTACTTCCCAGCCCAGTCTAAGTCTTGACTAGGTGTTTTGGACACTAAAATCCTTGCTGCTCCAGTAGTATATCTTCTTCAGATGAATGAAAGAAGCATTAATTTCAGTGTTTGTTGTTTGGTTTGGGGTTGGGTTTTTTTTTCCCCCCCTCTTTCTCTCTACAGTATTCTGAATTCATTGATTTTCCCATTTCCTTCTGACAGGCTACAGCTGACAAGGAATTTTGTGCTTTTGTACAGTAATTAAAGTCTTGTGTTACATGGGGAATGTAATCCATCAGCACTCCCTGGCAGAAGCCAAGCTGCTGAGCAGGACAGTCCACTTGCCACTGTCTGCAGTGGGACAGGAGCTGTGAGCCACTGCTGGGGCAGAGGGACCAGCCTCCAGCAGTGTGGGGCTGCTGACATCTTGGGCTCAAAATGGCTCAAAATGGCTCAAAATAGCTCAAAATGGCATGAATCTCTGGGGATCAGGTGTCAATTCCGTGCCTTAAAGCTCAGCAGAGGCATTTCAGGGGCCTTGCACGCAGGTCTGGAAGGCAGCCTATGCTTACAGACCTGCATTTAAACCCAAGTCCAAGAGCGAGCTCCTTTTCCTAGCCAGCCTATAGAAATAACAAGTTTGGGTTTAGGTCACCATTCATTGCAAAAAAAAAAAAACCACGTTCAAAGAAGGTTGGATCAGACCCCTAGGTTTACATGTTGCAAATAGTTGGTATTCTCAGGATATTTTCATTCCTGTTCATTTTCGGGTCATTTGCTGCATAGAGAAATTCCCTAGAAACCCTCTATGGAGGGACTGGAGAGGCAATGAACCAAAAACTTCCCTTTGCAGCATCTAGCTCCAGGAAAGCCCCTGCAGACAGGGGAGGCCGAGCAGCCCCCAAACGCTCGGCACAGCGGGGAGTGGCACGTAGGCTGACAGGGGCAAGGCTCCAGCCCAGCCTGCTTGTTCCTTGGCTGCACACGAGCCTGTTTCTTGCAGTGCCACAAGGTCCCAGCCTGCCCGGCACGGGGACCAGCCTCATCACAGCCCACACGGGGTGTTTGCAGCTTGGCTTGGTGTGCAGGGCCAGCAGTGAGCAGGAGGTCTTCAAGAGATTGCCTGAAACTGAATTTGGTCCCACAAGCTTTGTCCACTGGGGTGTGAAAGGGAACCACTGCTGTCACGGGGATGCGTTGGGTCTGTGGAAGAGGTTCCAGCAGGCTGTGGTGCTGTGCCGACAGGTCCTGCCTGCAGTGTCCAGGGTGAGGAAAACTCTCGGCAGCTTCCCAATTTGCACACAGATAACAGCAGTCCCTGATGGGGAGCAGGGGGCTGGCTGTCAGGAGCTTCTTTATGTGACTGGGGCAAGTGAAGGGTACTGACAATTAGAGGTGACCCTTCCTGCCTGACTCGTTCGCTCCCCACTCCCTGCTCCATGGGAGTGGAGGTGCTGCCCGGGATGCATCCAAGGGCAGAGTTCCAGGCAGCTGCGTGCGAGTGTGCTCTGTAAACATGGAAAACACGCAGGCACCTGTGCAAAGCTACCATGGCAAGCCAGAGATGGGCAGGAAAAAGGTAACCTCGAGGGCAGCAGAGAAACGCAGCCCTGCGGAAGGGGAATGAGAGCGAACAGGGGTGGGGAGGTGGGCAGCAGCCACGCAGGGGCCCCACGAGGAACGGCGGAGCAGAAGCGCCCACCTGGGCTGTGCGCGCAGCGAGCAGGGACGGGCAGCCAGGCCGTGGGGTGCTGCCCGCTGCAGCCCCCCGGGAGGGCAGAACCAGCGGGCTTCGAGCACGGCAGAGGAGCTGTGGGCGCCGTGCCG
>WBMZ01002114.1:0-58957 GCA_013400975.1 Atrichornis clamosus
CCACACTATGATATCAACTATCAGTTATGACTGAGACTCAATTCTACCATTTCAGATATAATCACCAGCAGTCAGATCTGGCAGCTGGGGTGCATTCCTTTGCAGCAATATAACTGTGTATAAAATAATGATATTTTGGATTACCCAAAACCCAACTGGACTACAACTCATAGCTGGAACTGAAGAAAGTGAAACACATTTAATTTAGAGCAAATCTGGCATTTCAAAATATGCAAAGGCCTCAGCTTTAGCAGAGGTAACCAACATCTTGTTCCAGTATCACTTCTTTTCCTCCTAAAGAAATAATTTCTGGGGTACTGAAGAATGGGTCATAACAACTTTATCAAATGTGCCCAAGACTTTGCAAGGCTTACTGAAAAAGCAGTGTGCTGATATTTATCCACCACAAATGAGGCTATCCTACAGGAAATTCTATAAGTTTCCCAATTTCTATTTCTCCACAAATCATGACCAAATGATTTCTTGAATTTAAGAGCCTTGTAGATAGAATTGATTACTCCAATATTTCACAGCTGTGACTACATGGATCGATTTTCTTTTGTCTTTTTTTTTTTTTTTTTTTGACATGTGGAAACTCTAGGTGTTGGAAATATTTTGGGCTAGTCTCTACTGAAACATCAATTATGTTGAAGAATTCATTAGGTCATTTTAAGAGTTCGGGGTTTTTTTAATGAAGCATTTGGGATACTATGGGATATAATGAACGTAATAAAGCACAGTTGCACAATGCTAATTTCAGAGTGTTATAGTAAAGAAGTCAACTTGTTTAAACAATAAAGCCAAGTAGCTCCTGAGAGATGTCTGCCGACATCAGTTATATGTAACAAACACAGTAACAGGGCCATTGTGGGAAAAGGCCTCAAATCCATTTGCAGCTGCTTGGATTCAGCATTCCTGATGCAAAGCCAGTGGAGCCAGCTTCTCCTGCAGTCATTGCAGTTCAGTGCCTTAGGTAGGTGAGGAATGAACCTATGCCACAGGCACAGCTGCTTTCTGTTACCAAAGAGCAAAGCAGCTGCACCTTCAGAGCAGGGGAACCACATGGGAGCTGATCTGTCCCATCATTATTTAAATTCCAGGAAGAATGGCAAAAGTGGTGAGAGCAAAATATCCTAAAGAGAGAGAGGAATTTGCTTCATAACATTGGCTGAGCATTGGCCGAGCATTGGCCAGAAGCCACACTGTCATACTGCATGGAGAACTCCCGTGGATGAAATGGGATGACAGTTCTCTGTCTACAGTCCATTCTTCCTGGCAGCACATGTGCATCTGTTCCAGGCACAGGAATTTTTATAGCATCAGTTGTAAGGAGGATTAAATAGGTGTCTGGCTATGAGGTACAGAGAAAGGACATCACAAGGTATAATGGTATAAAGTTAGGAGGGAAGCGATATGAAAGGAATGAGAAAGGAATCAGGAAAATACCACTTTGCTCTGCAGGTCTTCTTTCCCTCTGAGCTTAAAAGAAATTATTCTGAGCTGGAGGCAGGGTCTGACCATGAAAATGAGATAAGAAACAAAAATTGCTTAGTCTGTGCAACGTCCATGGATACCCAGATAAAAACTCAACAATTCCACCTTCTTGTAGGGTTTCAGACATTTTTGGAGAGGTGAAGATACGTCATATGTTTTAATCTGTGCTTTATCTATTATATTTCAACATCGTTAGAAACTGTATTAAACTCAAATGGAATTTAAAGCAATGGAAATTTGTCTAGAAAGGATTTAACTATATCTATTAACTCAATGGGACTTTCAGATAGCAAAATAACAGTTTGCAAGTTCCCAAAAAGAAGCAGGAATGACACTTTTGTTTGGGTTCACAACTTTTCTATTTCAATAAACACTGAAAAGACAGAACACCTTCAGAACTGAGTACTTAGTCTAGTCAGAAAACATGAAGATTGTTTTCTAATAATTAAAAAAATTATTCTTATTTACATATTTGTCTTTTCTGGCTGTAAACACCTACACATTTTATTTTCAGACAAGAACTTTTGAAAATGTCCCAGATTTGTTTAATCACCTGCTTCATGCTCTGAAGGGAATGAAACAGCCACAGGAAGACTTAATTGTTAGACACAGAGCTTCTCTTTATTTTTCCTTTCTTCTCTAAAGGAAAGTTCACGGTGTAGGTTTTCCACTGGATTTATCTGAATCTGGACCTTGATATGACCTACTGGGATGAGTACACAAACATGGAAAGCATAGTGTAGAACACAGGATAGGCTATAACATAGCAAAATATGTTTCCAACATATCTCCACACACATTGTGGATAAAGAAAGACAAAGATGAAGAAGCCACTGCTGAAATATTGCTGGAAGCACCTGTGCTTTGGGGCTTTCTGCTACAATTGCAGGAAGAGGGGTGTGCACATGTCCTCTACAAATGAGGATCACCAGGCTGACTCCTCCACTCACTATCACTTCTTGGACCTCATCAGCAGCACCTGATTGCTGGCCATATCATGCTTTGTTCATTTAGCTCTGGTATCATTTCCATTCTTAAAATAGGGCTTCAAACTGAGCCTGCACACCTCTTAGGTGTAACTCCACAGATTCATTTACCATCTGCCCTTGACTTTCCTTCCCTCAGCTGCCCCAAGTTGCCCAAGTTGTGCTAAATCTTGTTAAATCCTTTCTCTCTTTGTTATGCTTAATTATATAGTTGTCAATCTTAAAACACACAAAAAAGAGAAATTTGAAAACATTCTGGGATTTGTATTATACTGTTGAATGAACTGGGCTTTTTCCTATTGCATGGAAAAGACAGATTTAAATGAACTTTTCACAGACAAAAAGATGGGTGATTCTTTAAGAAGAAAGAAAAGAATTGGCAGGTGTATAATTATTTTGCTGCTTCTACTTTTGTTACTTTCCTTCCTTACTGTCAGCCTTCACCCTCACCCCAACGTGGTTAATAATAATAATAATAATAATAATAATAATAATAATAATATCATNTAATAATAATAATAATAATAATTTCAACCTCCTTCTTTTTATGATAACTTTATGGGAAGAACTACAGCATCCACACACATACACAAAGAGATCCTTTCTTTGAGCAGTTATCTGCTGCTAACCACACATCTCTGGACACTCGCACTGGATTTGAGGACTCTGACACATGACTGAGCTATAGCTCAGTTACAGCAGCTTAACATAGTTTGGTCTGTCAACAGACCTTGTAAAATTGCCCAGCCCATGCAGTTCATCTGCCCCTGTTGCAAGGTAAAATGCATCAGCTTAAGTTATCATGAAGCACATACAGGACCCATTGCGACAGCCCCGATGACAAATGGTAACTGTTTATTCCACAGCAACTTGAGACATTTGCTCCAGTTAATCAAGGTGAAAGAAACTATCAGGTATGCCATAAGAGATCAGAGAAGAATAGTCTGCTGTTACTGCTGATGAAGAGACAGACAACTGAAGAAAAAGAAAAATCTTATTTAGCCTGTGCTGCTGAAATCAGACCTATGCAATGTCTGCTTGCTTGCAGGCTTGGATACTACCATGAAGAATACAGTCTGACAGAGAAAGAGCACATGAATAGGAATGTACACAGCAGGACCACAAAGAGACTAAACTAAAGCCAGTCATGCCATCGGATCAACGTTGCTGCTGCTCAGTGTGCAATGTCCACAACTAGCAGCATCATGTGGCTTTGAAAACAGGAAGTACAACAGGGCAGAGGGGCAGTATGGAGCCCTGTGGCATCAGTGATTGTGGACAAGCTGGCAAAATGAGCAGAAACACCAATTGTAACATTTATGTTAGCATTTCCAGTGTGTAAGATCTGGTCCATTCAGAGACAAATCTCTTATAAGAACATATTTCCTAAGTTCACTCAGAAAAAAATTCGATGGGAATAGTTTTGTGTAGACACAAGTTCATTGTCTTCATGCAGTTGATATGAGACACCTTAACATCTAATCAGATGTTTAAAACATATTGTGCTTTAGGCACGACAATAACACAGCGCTTCATGTTGCATTAACAAAATGTGCAGGAGGGAAAGTGGAAGTGGAAACTAACCTGTTGGGTGAAAGTTACTGTCTTGTGGTTCTAGGCTGGAGGACATACCAAAGCACTTCGACCAGTTTTCCCTTTCCCCCACATTTATCTGCATGAGTGAAGGGAACTGAACATAAAACACAAATGTTCAGACCTTATGATCTTCACGATGATATTGTGAGATCTCAGAGTCCACAAAAACCAGGTCTTCATTTAGAAAAACATTTCATGTGATGATTTGGTGTTTCCCCTCAACAAATCCTTTCTCTACGCCTGGGACAGGCTTTAAGCTGCATCTTAACTTTCAAAAGGTTAAACTGGTTTCTGACAGCTGCTAAAGGCTTCTTCACTTATTCTTAAGACATTGATTTGTTGCTATTAAAACATAATGAGCTTGTGTTTGTTGTGGGATAGGTAGCCTATTTAAAACCATTCCCACTCTTGGGAGTGGCTGTAAATAAAACATAATTCTTATAAGGGAGCTGTCATCCCAAAATCTTGCATTGAACCTTTCCAGATTATAAAAACAACATTTATAACACATGAAAGACAAAGATGACTTACAAGAAGTATATACAGCTCTGAGAGTGATAGAAGCAGACAGCACTAACAGTGTATTGTACTTTGTGCCTTGGTCATGAAGAGACAACAACTTCCCAGGCTTTATACTCCACTTCTCCAGCTATTCTGGCCTCCTTGAAGCAGACCAGAACTGATACATAAGCACTCCCAGCCAAAGTGCCTAACCCAAATATTGGTTCTTCCAATATTATGGAAGTTATTCCATCCATGAATTGATAACAGCAAAAACATCATTATGGTTACCCACTACTTTCTGTTTGCAAGTTTACGTTTTCAATGCTCTCTCAAGCTCAGGCTGAAGCCTATCCTCCAGATGTCCCCAGGCACCCTGAAACCACTTCTACTTAAGCAATAATAAAGCTCCTTTTTCTCCCTTTCCAGGATGCTGTATTCCTCATAACAGCAGTTCCATTCATCCACACAACATCCCTTCTCAAATAACGTTCACATTTGGAGCATGATGCTGAGCCACTCAGCATGTGCCTTTGCTTTGGCAGAATTACATGCCTCACTGTCTCTTGCAGCACACTTAAATGGCAGCTGTGATGGGATGACCAAACCCCTTATCCAAGTCTGTCACCAGTATTTTTGTACCTCTGCAGAGAGTTTCAATGACCATTTATAAAGAGCAGTTTAGTTGAGGTTTGTCTGATCCAGCTTGGGGTTTTTTGTAAGGCACTGGGCTGTGCATTTATGTTTTGTTATAGCTAATTGCTTGCAAGACAGGAACCACTCTAGAGTCCTGACTTTGCTCAGTTGCCTCAATTAAAATAGATATACATATACACATTTAATATAGTACATTGTGTATATATAATATATATGCATAGTATCTGTATATGTCACCTTTCCTTACAGAAAAAAAAATCCCCTTCAAGGAAGGGGAATATTTGTGTATCTAACCACATACCTGCTGTCCACTTCACTGAGTTATTGCTATCCTCCCAGCACATAGACCTCTACTACCTAGAAACAAACACAGTAAACACAGAATTTGGAAAAGGGGGTGTGTAGTCCACTTATCTATATGGGAAATAAAATCTCTGCCTCCAAAATCATAATGAGTGTATGGATTCATTGCCAAAAGAGAGAAAAAATTCAGATTTATACTGCTTGGTGTTCTCCTAGTGGAAATATTGAGTTGATTCAACATGAATTTCTAAAAATAAATTTAAGCAAATCCCACCAGTGTTGTTACAGACAAACTCCAACATCTGTAAAGAAACTGCTGGCTTTTCAGTCCCCTATGTTTCATGATCTTTCTCCCAGTGGGTGGGAAACACTGTGCTTACAATGATGCCTCCCATACTACAGCAAAGCTGCCAGCTCTCAGTGTATGCAAATGAAAAGATGTGCTGTAGATAACAGTGCCCTTTGGGGGGATTTGGGGCTGCTCTTTGGCTGTGAATGGCCCCTGACTTCTATTGACACAGCAGGCAGAAAGCTTGCAAATTTGCCAGCAGCCCTACCTAGTCACTTTCAATCAGAGAATACACAGACCTGCCAAAACCTTACTCCCACCTGAAACCTGTCTGATGTATCGTTACACATTTCCAAAGCAGACGGGGCTACGATGTGGGGAATTTGTCTTACTTGAGATAAGTTCATCATTCAGCATCACTTTGCCAGGGAAATAAGGAGGTTTACTCTCATATTTGTTAGTGAGATAAAATGGAGGCAGAACTCTTGGACATCACTAGCCAAGGACCAACCTAAATATGATAAATTTTGGTGTAGAATGAAGCTATCCTTTGTCCCTAGGAAAGTTAAATTTACTTCTTTCTCTCCAAACTCTTTCTTACTGTTTATCAATTCCATCCAGGAACATAGTATAAGTAGGTGTTGGCTGCATTTTACTTGTCCTCATGAATACTAGTCACAGCTCTGCCAAAAATGGTTTTATCTAAGTGAAAACTGGGTGCAGTAGCAAGGAAACTTTTGGGGAGTTTTAAGAAGCATTACTGTCCAAATTAGAAAGTCATCTTCAGTTTATAGATTTACCACTCTCATGCCCTTCTGAAAAACATGGATTTTTTTGCTTATAAACAACACATTAGGCAGAATATTAATATACTTACAAGATTAGGCATGCAGAAAATAGCTTCAAAATTAGATTTATCAATAAATACTTGGAGAACAAGAACAGGATTTTGGCGATAAGTTGTCCTGGTGGTTGATAGTCACATTTCTATCCACAGATGAAGGATAACGAAGGTCACAGTCATATACATCGATTCAAAATTAAGGACTTTGTTAAAGTTGCAACCTGTAATGATATTGGAAATGAGCCTTCAAGTGATCTCTCCTGCAGCTATCAATGAAGCTGCTCTCAGCACCACTGCCCCTCTTGAGGGCAGGCCAAGCTCTTGAGGAAATATGCACCGTGCCACCATTTCTGGCTATATTTCAGAGTGTGCAGAAGCCCTCTTTCCAAACCCTAAATGTAGTAAAATATAAACCTCTCACATGCAGAGGCTATGACAGGAGCTGAGGTAGGTTGTGCAAAGCCAGATCCCTCAAAGCTGCCCACCAGGGCACCCTGGAGGAGGCCCAGGCTTGCTTTCTCTTCAGTGCACCACCAAAGAACACAGCTAATGCAATGGTTCAGCATTTACATTCAAGCCTTTCTTTTCCACATTGTCCAGAATGTTCTGCCACTGCCTTTGGGGATGCTGTGTTTCACCTTTATGATTACAAACTAGGTTCCGTGTGTGTTATGGTGCTCATTAAGTAGGATCGTGCAACACTGCTTTTGCACAGGCCTTCTAACAACATGGATTTAAATCCAAGAGCACGCATCCTGTGATAAATCTATAGGCACACAATGCATGTATTAAAACACAAACAAAACCCATACAGGCTTGAGAACCACTCCTTTGGGACTTTTTCTTTCCCGTGCCTCCTGATAAACATATTTTGTTTTTTTCCCAGCACTGACTAGTGATGACCTTTGCAATATTTGTCAGGCCCTAGAATAAAATTTTCAAAAATATGTACGAAAATTCTCAAAAATATTTGTGCTTACTGCAGCATTGTCCTAACACTGAGCAGGAGTCTGATTAACAGATGGGATGGTTCTGCTCACACTATCATGCACTGCCTGTGCTTTTACCTCCTTCAGGCTGTAAAACTATGGTCTTCACACCCCAGCTTTCTTTGCAAGTCTGACGAGCTCCATTTTTCAAAATAGGCAGGTAACTTTTAAGTATTTGTTTTTGACTTAAAGCTAAATAAATCAAGTCACAAAGCAAGTAAAAGGCAACAATTTGCCTCTCTTGTGTCAACAGAGTACATGGGAGCTAAAAGGCCTATGCTGAAAGAGGAGGGCAAATTTCTAGTTCTCTTCCCCCAGTGACAGAGAAATGGCTCTTTGTTATTCTGTCAGGAAGGTCTACCCAAGTCTCACCTCATTTAAAATGATCTGGATTATGAAACTCAAATTGCCTACCAGGGGAAGTGCAAAAGCTAGGATAATAAGTGAAGTCCTCAGAGCTCCTGGGGAAAGCTTCAAGTATTTGGAAAATAAAATAAAAACAAAACATACAGATTCACTGTAGACCCCTGAGTTGGAATTACCTGAGGCCTTTTATCCTACAGGGCTTTTGCTTGGCATCTACCATAGACACCTGATAGAAATTTTGCAATCACTTCAGAAAACACACAGAGAACCATGATGTCCATGGGATGAACTTATTTATGTTTGAAACTAGGGTTGCCCTGTCTAATGCTTGTCCTCCTGTGCCGTGATTTAGTACATGTACAGCTACAGCAATTGATGCCTGCAAGCAACCAAATGCAGATTTAACTCAGTACAGGCCAGGTTCTTGACAGTAAAATTTGGAGAGGAATGTCTATTACTCATTGAGGCAATTACTTTTCATGTAAGACAAAATCCTTAAAGGTTCACAGTCCTTTGTCAGATAAATTTCTATCCTGAAAATATTTTAAACCAAATTTTAGAAATTTTAACCAAAAGCTGATTTGACTTTTCAAATTCAGACGGCATAAAATGAACCCCTCTACAAGGCCTGATGAAATGCTTTTGCCTTCACTGAGTTCTGGTTTTTATTCCATCTAATTCACAGACCTTAATGATACTTTTCATGCATTGCCTTTTAGAGGACTGACAGAACTTGCCATTAGTAGGAAGGAGTTTATTTTAAAGTAATATAAACAGTGCTGCACAGCTGAGGTAAAAGAAGTGGCAATTAAAATGCATCTGCTATGATGGAATGAACTTTAATAAAGATCTTAAGAATGATATCAGAAGTCATGCATGAAGTTTTATTCCTTATGCATTGAGTAACAGCAAAAATAATAAAAAACCTTAACAAATGTATGAAACATGGCATTTGTAAGCCTGACAGAACTATGGCATTGCAAATATTTTCTTACAACAAGAAGAAAGAAATATATCCCTCCTTAACAACCTGTGTGTCACTTGAATCAATTTAGCCCAAATTTGCTTTTTCTTCTGTTAAAGGTCATTCTTTTGTAAAGTGGTTTTTATAATTGTTGTCATTCTAGATCATTTATGTCAAATTTTGGCTAGATTAATCTTGAGAGGATCATTCTAATGGATGATTAGCTAATAGATTAGTGCAACAATTCAGGCACAATATTCACTCAGAGGACTGAGAATTTTATTCTACAGAATAAAATGAAAATTAAGCAGAACTTCCCATCTTTAGGTGTGCAGATATCTATATTGATCTTTGCTCCAAGTTATTTGAATGAGTGCTGTCACTCCACTGAATCATTCTGTTCATAAATTATTCTCCACAGATTTTTTACTTTCTCATCAGAAACAAGGCATTCTTTGAATTGTTCTGGAAGCAGGCAAGGACAAATGTTTCCACAAGGTTGAAATGGTCAGCCAGTCCTCTGAGCTGATTTCCTGTTTAAGTATTTAACCCACAACACAGCAAATAGGAACTCCAGGAAGGCACATCAAAAAGCCAAACAGAATTAAATCAGTATACTCTGCCTGCCAGCTCTGTTCCTGACCTATGTGTATTTGGCTGAGTCTACCAAGTACAGTAGCTGAGTGTTCAGGATGAGATGTAGAACTGCAGTGTGACAAAATTCTCCCTGGATCTGAGAATGAAAGGTGCCACAATCCTATTCTCAGGTCTGCTACCTCTGGGACTCCCAGAAAGGCACTCAGTCTTTCTGGGGCTCAGTCTCTGATGGCATTTTTGACTATGTGACTGTACCTAGGCCCTGAGTTATCTGTGCTAAGCTCTCAAAAGCTCTGTTTCTGCAAGGTTTCATGTCTCCTCTGAAGATGAAGTCCCCCCATAATTGGTTACCATTTGGTAATCTGCCCACTCCTTTAATTGCTCTGCAGACATGCAACCAAGGTGAATACAGTGGGAAGTATCTTCAAAATGAGAATTACTTTTTCTTATGTAAAACCTGGAAATTAAAACTGCTCCATTTTAATCTGCACAGAGATATTTTGCCAACTTTTACTTGATTTCAGAGAGCAACTCATTGGAACAATGTAATCGGGTTTGTGTGGCAAGGTTTTGAGAACAGGAGGAGTGCTACACTGGTGGCTTCTGTGAGAGGCTACTGGAAGTTCCCCTTGTGACCCTGTGGGAGGCTCACACTGGAGCAGCCTGTTTCAGAGGGGCTGCAAACTGGGAAAGGGAACCACACTGGAGCAGTTTCTGAAGAACTGCAGCCTGTGGGAAGGACTCATGTTGGAGAAGTTTGTGGAGGACTGTTTACTGTGGGAGGGGCCCCATGCTGGAGCAAGGGAATAGTGTGAGGGGTCCTCCAGTGAGGAGGAAGGAGCAGCAGAGTCGACCTCTGATGAACTGACCACCAGAGGAGGTAGAAAATTTGGTAGTGAAGGTGTGCTCTGGAAGAAGGAAGGGGTGGGGGAAAGGCCTTTTTCGATTTGGGTTTAGTTCCCTTAATCCTGCTCTGACTTGATTTGTAATAAATTAAATTAATTTTCCCCAGGTCAAGAATGCTTTGCCCGTGACAGTAATTGGTGAGTGATCCCTCCCGACCTTATTTTGACTCACAAGCTTGTCATTATATTTTTTTCTCCCCTGTCCAGCTGAAGAGGGGAGTGACAGAGAAGCTATGGTGGGCATCTGCTGTCAAGTCAGGATCAACCCACCGCAAATAGTAAGACTGAAAATAACACACCATGGTTCTTGGAGTATTAATTACTGGCAACATGTGGAATCCTTGTGGTGGCCATTAGTACAGTATTTCTTTCTGTAATACATATCTACCTTACATGATGAACCAAATGCTAGCTGAAGCAGTTTCATGTTTAAAAAACCCCAAAACATTGTATAAGGACACTCATGACCCGATTTTAAGAGTTTTGCCATCAAACTGCACTGGGCCCTGGATTAATTCTTAAGCAAGTTAAGAGCTCAGTTCAGCAGTGACTTGAGCTGTAAATCAGCAAATAATCTCACTGAAGTGAACAACATCATTTTGTGCTCATGGCTACACATTAAGCCAGGCACTTAATTCCACCCCTATCAGAGTACACCCTGACATGCCTGGCTTTCTGCACTAGGTCCAGGCTTTCCATCAGCAACATGCTATTGTCAATCAGTGCACTCTCATGTACGACTTTTTGCTAACCTTATGAGATACCATTTTTATTTTTCCTACTTTAAATTCTGTTTTCCACTCTGCCTTTTGGTTTTTGAACATTGTGAGAGCATTTCACACATGTTTTTTCACTTTCCCAGTAACCACAAGGGTTCAAATCATGCTATTTTTGGTGATGGTGGTGGTTAAGTGAGAGCCGGCATTCCTATGAAGTTGCCCAGTTTCAAACGCTGGGGCTTCTGAAAAAAACAATAAATGCCACAAAGCCTGTGATGAGATCATGAGACCTTACAGTACAGGGTCTGATAGCTGTGAAAAAAGAGAGTTATCCTCTCTCAAACCGGTATGAGATCAAATCCCCAAAATTTGTTAGTGACTGCATATATTCTTGCTCAGCAGCTAATTCTTGTTAATGCAGCTACCACAAA
Organism: Atrichornis clamosus; assembly: GCA_013400975.1. Classification (NCBI taxonomy): domain Eukaryota; kingdom Metazoa; phylum Chordata; class Aves; order Passeriformes; family Menuridae; genus Atrichornis; species Atrichornis clamosus. The sequence continues at coordinate 11,642 of WBMZ01002114.1, forward strand.
ATTTCCCTTTAGCTGGGGGTGGGCTGTTGATGACCCTTTGGCAGCCATATTTTCTCATTTATTTTTTCACTTCTCTTCCTTCCAGTACCTACTTAGCCTGTTTGCCACATTTACATTAAGAAGACTGGAGAGTTATCAAAACTTCACCTTCTTGCCTGTCCACAACCACATAAATTCATCTAACCCATAAATTCAAGGCAGCAGTGTGTGTGTGCAGCCTGTCTGGATGTAAAGAGCTTTCAGCATTCTGAACATGTAAATTGAATTCATTTTCTTTTTATTTTTTTGCTAGACTGAACGATGTTGAAATGCTGCCATCTTCTGATGGACATTTGTGCTGCCAATGAGCTGCAGAAGCACATTCCCCCATTTCCTCCAGACTTGTAAGTTGATTTATACTGATCCTCAACTGCATTGCTGCAATATATAACATGACAAGTTAAACGCAGAGCCTGCCAAAAAATCTTGATAGGCTCAGCTTTTGTGCAGCAGCACTTGAAAAGACCATTACTGCTGCCATCCGACTAAAGTATGCTCAATATTTTTGACAGTGAATTATCTGAACAGCAGTTTATCTCAATGTTCACTTGGTGTTATAACAATTTGAAGATTAAAAAGATGTGGGATAAAAAAAAAGAAATAAAGGGAAAACCTGCTTTTGTTCAAATGACAGAAAATTGGAATTACTTTTTCTGTGAATTTTAAATCCATTCTGTACTTGCTCCCAAATGCATTTCAGGGCACACCAATGGGCTGATAATTAACATAGGTGAAGATCACATTTGTTTTTGTCATTTGTTGTCAAGATCTTAGATCTTCAGAAATCTACCCATGGGTTATATCTTCTCAGATATGGCTTGTCTTCAAGGTAGTGACTTCAAAACTGAGGAGTTTTGAAATGAGGAATAGATCTGACTTTCTCATCTGCATCTCTGTAAGGCCTGTGTCCTGCTCTCTGAATCTCTTTAGAAGATATGAAATCAATAGCTGCATGACTGCTGCAGTGATAGGATGCAGAGCCCTATCTCAAGAAAGCATCATTCTCATTTACTCCTCATTTGCAGCTTTAAGCTCAGGGGAGCAGAATACATTTTTCACCACTCCATTTCTGTAGACCAGGAATCACCTCTGGGTGTAATGCCTAAGACCATTCTCAAATCTGAGTCTTCCTCAAGGACAAGAGCTTATTTATGTGATTAAGTACTTGCAATCAAGTAAACTTTTCTGGCTGAAATGTATTAATTAGGAGACAAGGATTTGAGTCAACTAACATATTTTGCAAACTCTTTTAAATTTCAGGAAATTATTTTGGCTTCATAATTAAAATAATTGTTGAAATAACCAGAATATTTTGGGCATTTTCTAAACCTAAGATTTGGATTTGCAGATCTACAATTATTTGCTAATCTAACTTATCAGATTGTTAAAACCTCAGGAAGAAAATATTTTTTTCTTTGGTTAAGCTGAAGTTTCTGTTTAGCCCCATGCTATTTCTGTTTTCTGAAACTCCAGCTGAACCAAAAACCCCTATTGTTTCCTACTGAGCACTCAAAAGTAACTTATGCAGGAGCTACCAGCAATTAGTGGCTTTGAGGTAGAAAAAAGCAAAACAAAACCAAAAAACTCCGAAGCAAGTGATGTGATAGGCGAAAGTGATGTGATACTGTGCTCTCTGTTTGGCATGACACGGCCAAGAACAACGTTAGGAGGAGCCACAAGCAACATGGTGCCTGAAAGCTGTGTGCTGGGAAGAAGGGGCTAAACCAGAAACTGGTCTGTGGACTCGTAGTGTTCCTTAAGCTGCTTCTAAGAGGTTTGTCAAACTCAAAGAGGAGGGCACGTCCCATGTCATTTGTCTTAAGTTACTTAGGCAGGATGTGCACCTCTATATTTAGGGGACTGTAAATCAAAAGAAGTTGCAGATTGCTGGCCTGAGTTACCTATTATGTTTAGATAGATGCCAATCACTTTGATATATAAGCCAAGAAAGTTCAGCCTCATTTCATGTTGGAAAGTGTTCCTGGTGGAAAAAAAATATTTCATGTGAGTTAAACAAGGCTCACTACAGCAAACTCTGCCAGAGTGTCTTTATGCATTCATAAATGCATATTTCATTCCTCCAGCAACTGAACACTTTCTTTCCTCTACCATAAATATTACTCACTGATGTTATAATTCATTTCACTACTGTACAGGATAAAGCTGATCCTTTCTTCAAGACACTTTTGGTTTATTTTCCTATGTAGTGAGGTATTAACAGTATCATTAGCAAAATGAGACCACAACATTTCATGTATTGGTTGTATTTCTGTGTGCCACATTGGAAGTATATCATGATGACCTCAACATCATACTTTATGGCAGTGCAACATAGAATGATATTTCTACATGTGAGTTATCTGAATTAGACTCCATATTCTGGCCTGGAAGAAAGCTTTCGGTAAGAACTGAGCAGGAAACCTGACAGCAGCTACAGAGGATTTGAGAAGAAGCAAAATCCTCTGATGCATTCTGGGAGACGTCGTGTCACCTGTTTGAGTCCAAGAGAAAAAGATAAAAGAAAATAAGTGAGGCATATTTACTTGAACTTCAAAAAGTTTGATCTTGTCATGGTATGAGTACTGAAAAAGGTAGGGACTTCTGTATCCTGATCTAATTCACTAGACTGTGTAAGTATATGTTCAAAATAAAAGTCAGTGATTACTGTCTTACAGATATAAAAAACATCTTGACAGCAACGAGTAGGCATGGTAAAGTAGGTCAAACTTTCTACTGCTCTCTGCCCGCAGTGGCAATTCCTTGGGATCAGTGGAGGAGGTGAGACCCTTTCTGTGTCAATACTAAGTAATTTCTGAATTACACTTCAATTACACATACAGTGCATTTCAGGGAAAAAAAGCAGTGGATATTCCACTGCTAACCAAATGACATTTTAGAAATGTCATTTGACATGAGTCTTTCTTTTAAGAGCAAGTTCCTACTTCTGCTGATGGCTGGGAGAAATTCCCGCCCACATCACTTAGTATTATCCTATCAGCTCCACCTTCCAGACTCTTAGCCATCTTGGTACTTCTGGCAGTGACGTGCGCTGCTGTGACCTACAGAGCTGCTCCAAAACCAGTGTAAAATCATGCAAGAAATACCCCTGGGTTTTAGAGAAACATTTTAATTAACTGCAGTCAAAAGGATCACAGCCTTTCTCTTTCTTAATCTAGCCATGTTATAAATTATTCTCTACCTTACCAGTGATCAGTCTGGGTGAGTCAGAGAGAGAGGTACCACCAGGGCTTTGTGTTCATTTTGAGGTCAGATGCCAGCCTCTGACTGCCTTGGGGATGCTTTTTCCCCCATAGCTGCTCAGCAAGCCCCCACAGAGGGGTTCACATCCTGCAGTCAGATCCTCTGTTTGCAATGTGGAGACACAAACATCTTCTTCTCTTCCCCAGGTAGTTCAGATCAATATCTTGTCACTTCATCCTTCTGTTGCTGCTTTAGCCTGTAGTGAAATGAGTTTTCTGAGGTGGTTGTGCTTTTTCCTCTTTTCTTTTCCTTCTTTTTTTTTAATTAGGATTTGTGGTTTATTCCTTCACCTTTCTTGCACAGCAGCCATTAGCTACAGTTTAGCTCTGTCCTAACTCCATATATGACTTCATTTCAAGAGATTTCCTAGAAATTGACCTTAGCACTCTGAACAAAAACATAACCTGGCCTTTGATTTCTGGGAAGTGTTGGTCTATGGGATGTCAGAGAATCACAGCAATGAGCTACTGCATGATCTGCAGCTGGCCTTTGCTTGGTGCCTTGAGGAATATTAGTTCTGTTTTCTGATCTCCCACTTGGACCCACTTTGAGTACTGCATTTCTCAAATGCTGGAACATGTTGCTGGAGTGTAAGCATTGTAATATCAAAATCAGCTGCTCCTCCATCTGTAACTATCATTTAAACATCTCCTCTCAATATGCAAGAAGAAGAAACATTGACAGATTTGAGGGACATCATTAGCAATGCACTGCTGATAAGAACTCTTTGCATCTTTCAGCTAGAGGTGGGAAAGTGCTGCTCTAGTGAGAGGACCCTTCCCACAGCCATGGCTTCTGCAGGTGTCAGCACACAAAGTTATTTCAGCTCCAGTGTTTGGGGTTTTTTTTAATTAGGACACACTTGCTGAGAATTCATACTTAGGAAAAATGTAAATCAAAGCTACTGTGGCTTCTAGAAAGTAGATATGTAGTCACTACCACTCAGCATTGACCTCAGCTGTTGCTGGACACGTGTGAACCTGGAGCTACAATCACAGGTTTGTGTGCAGAGGGACATGGTCTAATGGGCAGAGTCAAACTGTGAGCCAGGAGGTTCCCAGCACTAATAGCCTCCTTTCAGAAATCAAGTTAATTGTTAACCCCTTGTTCCTCAGTGCCTTTTCTGCACATGGAATGTATCAGTCCCTTACTACCCTTACTACCCTTACTGTCAGATGAAAGTTAAAATTATTCAAATTGCTGAAGCATCAGGTGTTATTCTGAGGATAGCCATGAAAGTAGGTAGGGAGATAACATCTAGATGTCAGCTTTCTGTCAGAAAACAGATTAGAACTGCAAATACCATTCAGTACAAAATGCTGTTCATATTCAGAGAAAAGGACTTTTGGAAAAAAAGTGTTATAAAGAATATTTTAAAAATAATTTTTGGTTTAGACATGTATGGAAAGAAATGAGATATTTTTCTTTCTCTGATTGAAAAAAAGATTGTATTAAAATATTATAAGAAACTGTTGTAGTATTTCCTAAATCAAACATTTTAACACTTTCATTTGTGCAGATGTTACAAAATGGTAGACTGTCCTGAAACCTGTGTTCTGTTCTCACTACTAGTTTTTTTATTTGTTTATGAGCGAGTTTTAATTTAATACAACTGAGGAGGTTCTACCAAATTTTAATTGGAACAAATAAAACTTTCACTTGAAAACTTGAGGAAAAAAATACTTGAAAGAACCATTCATCCATGCCTATAAAAACCTCACTCCATCCACATTAACAAGCAAGAGGATGCCAATACAGAAGCACAGGCATTTGGCTCTAAGCTTACTGAAACCAAGAGGACAAGCAGTTTTTGTGAGGAGAAGACTGCTCACAAGGCATTTCTGTAGTACAGAGGCCTATACCTACTGGGTTGAGCTGCAAGCATCTGGGCTGCTTATCTGAACAGCAGTTAAGGTAAATACAAAAGCAATAAGATAAAATACTATTAGTTTTCCACTGCTTTCCACCCTCTTTTATTGAACTTCACTTTTCATTTTCGATTAAGGTCAACTGGGCAGGCTTTTTTGAAAGTCCTATACATTGAAATGTAAATAAAATAAAATAAGCAGGAGGACGATGAAAAGAAATGACTGGTCCTAACGAGTGTAAGTTTATACTCTGTACTACAGGGCCGACAGGAACATCCGACAGGCAGGGTCAAACACTGAGGGGGATGTTTACGGCTCCACAGACATCAGCTGAGGCCTCAGCCTGGATGTTTAGCCTGGTTCCTTAGCATGGCAGTAGGCGTCAGCACGCTGCCTTTTAGCGGCTCTTTGGCATCTGCAGAGCAGAGACATTTCTGCACAGAGGTGGCTTCAATGCTTTCACTTCTCCATCCCTTCTGTGATGCAGCACCCCAAAGACTCAAGAGGAGAGGATGTGTGGGGCTGCCCTCTTCCTCCATCAGGCAGCGAGAGGGAAGGGGGAGAAAGGAGGAGAAAAACCATTCAGCCCCATGCATTTCTCTTTCTGCCAGCAGCTGATGGGGAGCTGCCGCCAGCCTTCCCATTAGAAGTTTACAGAAAAGGTGAGCTCATCTCATTTGATTAGGACTGTCACCATCAGACAGTGTTTGCAATTAGTCCACGCCAACCTTATTCAGGCTTTGGATGCCTTTCAGTGGCAAAAAAGGGAACACTTGAGCTCCATTGAATTGGAGCGTGGCATCTGCTGCATGCTGGGGGGAGAGGTTGGGGGTCAGTGCTTGATTTTGATAAAGCGTGCCAGATTAATTGTCTTCGGTAATCCTGTTTGTCATGGTAGATGTGCAGAGAAGTCTTTGTGGCACAGCCTGACATATGGGCTGGCCGGCTGCTTGCCTATTCAGTCCCTCCCAGCACATGCTCTTCACAGTTGGCCTAGTTCCCAGCGCCTTGTTTTCCCGGGGAGCCAGCCTCCTGTGCCTATTCAGCTGGCCCCCCGCTCCACAAACAGGCTCCCTAATCTTCAGGCCTGTCTGGGCTATTCAAAGTGATTGCATTATTCAAAGAGATCAAGAAAGAGAACGGGGCGGGAGGGGTAGGCGCGAGAGGGGGAAAGAGAGCGGTGCAATTTGGAAAAGAAATAAGCAGCTATGTACTTCAGGCAGAGCTCTTCAGGAGGCTGATTATAGTCCCTCTCCAAATCTGAATCTATCGCGAAATTATACCCTGCCTCTTTTGTAAAATAAATGCTAATAAGAGGTAATTTGGACCCTGCTGATTATTAACTTCAATGGAGATGGTCTTTTTCCCCATGTTTTTGTTATAAATTCTTGGATTTCTCCCCCGGTTAGAGTTCATGCTCAACAGCAAAAGAAGAAACAGGAGAGTTAAGGAGCAGGACAAACGTGGCATGACAGAGGACAGGTGAGCATCTAGCTGGGCAGCGCAGTCTGGAGTCACAGAGAGACTAAAAGTGCATGGGCCAGGGAGTGATCCAGCACACCCACTCTCTCACGGCTTAAGTGCAGAGCCTGTCCTGTAGCTGTACATCCACCTTAAAACAACTTGCTTCCCCAGGGAAAGGGAGAAGGGATATGGGTCTAAGCTGATAGAAAAAGGAAACAGAAGTAGCAGAACTATCCTTACCTGGGTTTCTTGAGTGCCATTTGATGATGCATTTATCTACATGTCATAAATATTACTTTACAAGAGCTGTTAGGATACACAGTCTCTAGTCTTTTAAATGGGAACAGCTTTGAAGAAATGCTGATATTTCAGTATGTCAGCCAAGACCTCAACTTCTATGGGCCATAACCTAAGCTATTTCACACACCATCTTGACTTGGCTAGAGTTGCGTTTTCTGCCAAAGAAGAAACTTCTGAGTATATACATACACATCAATAGCAAAGAAACCCCAAACCCAAAACCCAAAACCAAGCAAACACACACACAAACCCCCTCAAATAAAACAAACAATTAAAAATAAAGCACACAATTTCCCTCACTACATTTTTGCATTTTTATTATTCAGAGAAGCATCAGAAAGAAATGGATGCTGCTGAAATGTCCCGTATGAACTGTGTCCCATTCATAAACTGCCCTGAACAAGAGTATATGTACACCAGTTACTTCCTGTACCAAAAATGTGGTGGCATTAGTGTGGTGTGATTTGCCTGTGCCCTATGGTCATCTGACAGATCTTTACAGTCCTCTGATTGTGCTCCACATTTCAGCCCATTTTGAAGGACTCTCCAAACCTCTGCCTGATGTACTATCAAAGTTTGGTATAGTGTGCTGTAAAGAAACAACCAAAGCATTGAAAAATGAGAGGGAGAATCTAAGACAGGTTCAAAGATCATCCTTTGATATATTTTTTTTTAAACCATCCCACTCCAACCTCTTTAGGCTGCTCCCATAATGTCTTAGCATCATCCTTAATCCTTGTCCAGAATTTTCTGACTAACATTTTGACACACTGGTCCCTGGCTTCTCCTGTACCCCACAACTTCCTCTCAGCAAGCTCATCACAGTCATCTGCTGTCTTCTGCAAAGGCTCAGCACCACCTAGTTTAAATTCAGTTTAATATTAAGGAGGCCAGAGTTTGTTTGCCCCATCTTCCTTGTGCTTACCGTTCGGAAGTTACCCACGCTTATATCAGCTGTCAAAACAATATTTTAATACTGTTTACATCTCTGTCCCAGAGATCAAATCTTAGGCTGTGTTGTAATTACAGCATCCATAAGCTGTTTAAGAGGTAAAACTGAGTGGTTTTGAAATTAGTGAGGAGGAAGGCTACCTCCATGTCAAATGCCTTCTCTCTAACATAGGAATTGTGGATATTTACTTGACTATTGCTTGTGCTATTTCTGCTGCTGCTGCTCTCACTGAGCTTCACTTCCCATACTCCCCTACATATTGAAATACATACTGTATTGTAATTACAATTAAAGGAATATAGGACAACCAACATTTCCATGTGTCCTCTTCCAGGTGGGTGTGTAAGCTGAACAAGAGCTGTAGAACAGCATTGCCATCCTCTGTTCAGGCCAGTGTTTTCCTACTGTTTCTGCTAGATGATTCATTTTTCAGACTAAAAAAAAGTTAATATCTGAGACTACTCTTCTTCTAGTAGGGACTAGAATAGACAAGTGATCGTGATCTAGATAAACACAGTAAACTGGAATTGCCATGGGACTGACCAGCCAGAGGCAAGTATCTCCTCCCAATTACATGAAGCCTTTGAGGTCATTAGGCTGTTGGTTGATGTGGGCTGAAGGAGAATGGTGGAGTGCTCGAGTACTCTCCTTTTTAACCAGAGTTTTGTACTTGTAGGGGAAGGGTAGCTCGATTTATTTTAGCAACAATATTGATATGCCTCTTAGAAACATAGAAATCTTTGTATTTTATGGTAAAATGAAAAAAGGGATTTTTATAGCTATGAATTTATTGATTAATTTTTTTTCCCCCATAAACAAAGCCTCAGAGATTCTATTTGTTGCAGACAGCTCTAATGGAAAAAGGGCAAACATTTTAAGTTTTAATATTCATCTCAAGTATTTTCCAATTCCCTGAGAAGATGAAAGTCTCAGCCATCCTTGGAAAAATGTCCTGATCTAAGATCTGTTCATAAAGACAATTATCAGAGTAATGAGTAGAATCTCAAAATTTGGTTTTAATATTTCACACTAACAAGTTCATTCAGGAGATAAAATTTTACATGACTGTTGTGCCACTTTTCTTCCATAAAATCCGAGAAGAATGAGAAAAAATATCAGTAAATAATCCAAACTGAATTGCTATAATTCAGGGAACTAGAGTCAAGGTGAAGTGGTCATGGCAGCAAGTCTTCTGGAATTCAAGAAGTGTTTGGACAATGCTCTCAGGCATTTGGTGGGATTCTTGGGGTGGTCCTGTGCAGGGCCTGGAGAGCACTTATTTCAATGATCTTTGTGGGTCCCTTCCAGCTCAGGAGAGTCCAAGGAATTTTAGCTATTCAAATTATTCCAGTTGCATTTTAAATAGAAACAAGCTATTTAAGGAATACCTTAAGACTTTCTTAAGAAAGAAGGAGGAATTTTCTTTCCTCAAGTGTCTCTGTAAGTTGGCCATGGGCAGGTGCCAGCAACAAATAGGAGTTTCCAATATCAGCTATTCCTGGTGCACTTACCTCTCTCCTTTTCCCTTGTTTAAACCCACTAAGATTTCTGAGGAATGAAACACTCTCTTGCTTTAGGGATAGTTTGAATTATTTCAGTATTTCTAGCAGCCTAATGCACAGGGAGAGATCCTTTAAAGACTAAAATAAAGTAAAAACTGAGATTTTCCAGGTGAATTTAGTAAAATCCTTTAATATATTTTGAGTAATGCTTGCCATGTATTTTGGAAACCAAAGGCAAACTACTGACTTAGTGTGTGACCTAGTACAACCCATATAGACAATAGCAGAAAAGGAATAGAATTAATTCATCGGTGCCCTCTAACTTTCAAGTTAAAGGTAAATGTGAGATATTAACAGATGTGAAGGTGCTATATTGAATTATATTTCACTGGCATTAAGCAGCTCTTGTAAGAAGGTTTTTGGTTTGGACAAGATCACCTCTCAAAAAATTTGTTCTCAGTAGATAAGTAAGTCATAAGCAGTGTGTTTTTGTCCTCATCATCTTTTTAATAATATTGGTCTCCTTCTGTTATGTTACCTTTTGCAAAACTAATTTCTTATTTCTACATGGAATAAACTAAGTTCCTTATGCCTTCTGGGTTCTTGGACTTATTAGTTACTAAAACCATCAAAAATTGTAGTTGAACTAGGTAACACATACATGTAGTTGTTGTATGACACAGTCACACCTGTAGTGCCTTAAAAACTAACAAATATGCAGTGAAAGGTCATTGACAAAACAAGAGCCTTATGTTACTAGAGGCACAACTATTATTTTCTGATTTTCTCAGTACATACCTACAATTTCGTGTCTCTGTAGTCTTTGATAAACCCAAAGGTAAAAATAGGAACTGAAATTAATAAAGTCATTACACATTACACTGCATTTTTTACTTTTGACATTAATACTTAATTACCACACCAAAGAAAACCCTAAATTATATTCCAGCCTTGTGACAAGTACATCAGTTGCCTGCTATCAGTGAAGGTAAGAAGTAGTTGTTTGCATCTTAAAGTCCCCAGTGAAGACAAAAGTAAGCCTCTGTAATAAAATCAGATTATAACCTCTGTGTCTTCATGAAAGCAATATGGTGTTATACATTAATTATATGTATTTTGTACATTTTTTCACAAGAAGGAACACATTTGGATGGACTCATTTCTTCATCAGTAGGAATCTATATCCATTTGAGTAGCCAGGAGATGTGCTGCTGTCCTGATTTAGGAGCACTCACTACTAAATTCCTACTTTGAAGACTATGATACAGACTGTGATAAGAGACAGATATGTCTGTCTCTTATTGTCCTGCACTCTTAAGGTCTTGTAGTGAGTTGGGGAATGAAACAGAGAAAACTAGAATAGGACAATCAGAGAGTAAGAGAAGTTTTTTCTAAGCAGGAAATGTCCTTTCATTTTTATCACTCTCGAGGTTATTGAGCTACAGAGGAGTAAATTAATCTCATCACGCTCTTTTACATTACTGTTCATGCCTCCATTTTAAGGTCAAAGAGGTCCCAGTCATCTCACTGAACATATTAGGAGTGAGACCAAGCCCAGAGTTGTAAGGACACATACCTTTGACAAGTAATGCCGTTGCTCTGGCTGAGGCTTCTACCTTCTGCTCTAGACCCTGTGACGGCAGTGCCGCCTGACCAGTAACATAAGTGCAAGCCTCAGTGTTGCAGCCCTTGAAAAGAAATGCATCAGAAAGGTTTACAAAGTACACAGGATAAAGTAAAGATAAAAAAAATGATGACACACGCAGTAAATGTCAGCCTAATGTCCTACCATGCTTATTTTTTATTAATACTGTGACAGAAGCATGTGTTTTGGGTTGAGATTCACTTCATTTAACTTTAGTAGCCTAAAACTAGATCTTAGTTTTTGAGCACACAGCATACCCAAGAGGAGCAACCATCTTCTCCAGAGGGCAATTTGTCCTCTTCTGAGATACCTGATCTCAGGGTTAACCTCTGGAATTTTACTTTCTGCATTAGATGCAGGGAGGGAAAATTGGTGGTGTGGTTCAGATGGTTTAATTTCAGTTCAATGAAAACTTCCTTTAGTGTTACCAGTGGAAATTTTTTCAGGCAAAAGACATTAGGATTTTTTCCAACTGTTTTTACACACCTCTTTAATGTTGTGGGACTATAATACTCTCCATACCTTATAGAGTAGAGCATTATTCTGCCCAATCAGGACTTGGTATTTTCATAGATGCAGTTTTTACTTTAAAATAAGGTATCAAAATAAATTTCCATGCAGTTTTGTTACTGTCTAGAAAATAAAATTATTCTCCACAGAAATGCCATAATATTTTTAGTATGCTCTGGTTTATTAAGAGATCTTGCACCATTCAAAACAACATTTCAGATAAACTTACCAGCCATTGTAAATGCTGTTCAAGGGAAAGAAGTGAGAACTGAGGGGCCCCAAAATCATAAAGTACTGCTAATTCCTCTGTGTGAGAAGACTACGGAATCTGCATCATTAAAAAGTTTGAAGTGCAATTGATGTGACTGAATCAGGAGACATATGCAATTGATTTTTTTTTTTACTGGTACTCACCCTAGTACTGGAGTAGGCAATACAGTCTGCAATGAGTCAGAAGAAAACATTACTGATTTATTGCTAAATTATGCAAAAAACAGGTGGAGCGCGTAAAGATCCTGTCCGAGCTAAGAGGGGATCATATGTAGTACAAATTTTACCAGTGACCAAGGAATCTGAAAATATTTTATCAGATTTTTCTGGACAGGGCCAATTCTTTTCTTCCTGACTTCTCTATTTCCCCTTCTCCCTGTCCGTGTTATAATCTCCTGTGCTTGCAAATGGATAAGCAAAGAGTCCTGCTTCTCAGAAATCCCCTGCAATCAGCTGGCTCTCTCCATCTCCCCACCCCCAGCCCACTCCTCTCCCCTCCACTGTGCACAATGTCCTGATGACAGGTGGTTGCTGCTTTCTGTAATTCTGGATACATCTCGAGCCCGACTCAGTGGCCTGTAAAAAAACCTAGAGCTAATGAAGAGAAAAAGCTCTGGCTCTGAAAGTGCTGAGACAGGCTGGTACGAGGACTCAGTACAAAAAGCATTCAGCACAAAAAGCCAAACCCAAATGAAAAGAGCTGCTGCCAGGATCATCACGAGGTCCTCTGCTGCACAGATGTCTACTGAACTAAGCTGAAACTGATGAGTCTTTTATCACGGCCCCCCTCCCCTGTAGATATCCACAGCAAGACTCAGCTGCCTGGCTCAATTATTATTATTCCAAGGGACACAGTATATGTGATAGACATATGACACTCAGAGAATGAAGCTCAGATAGGACTGTCTGGCAGAATTCCTCTTTTCTTTTTTTTCTTTTCTTTTTTTTCTTTTTTCTTTTTTTTTTTTTCTTTTTTTCCTCTAGTCATAACAAAAAGCTGATTAGTTAGTTTACAGGAATGGAAAGGATTTGGGTGCACTATGGTAGCAGTAGAAGCAGGGTTTTAACAAACAAATTGCTTTCAGTATACTTAAGCAGGAGTCAGCTAAAAAAGATGGCCTCTGCAACTCGGTACTTACATGTGTGCTCTGTGTTTTAATGCCTCACTTGCAGCATTTTGCCATTCCAGTTAAATAGAAAGGGGACTGTTAACTGTGTGTTAACATGCTCAGTCTGTGATCTACTCACAACATTTTACCCATTTACCTTGCTCTATGCCTGCAAGTTTATTACACAGTTTCTTCCCACGTATTATAAAATGGGTTTATAAGTTATGAGCCCATTGCAAGCTTGTGATGGGCTATATCTCAGAAAGAATCCAGCACCTAAAAGCCCCTTGCTCTCCAAGGCTCAGCTGATGTTTACTTTTCAGCAAGTCTGAAGCACGAGCTTATTTTCATTTTCTTGCTATCAAACATGAAACATAGACTTTGTTATGTCAGAGCGCCTTTCAAACACCTGTTAATTTATCTGAAAGCAGCAGGCATATAAAACAAGCAAGGGTGATGGAAACTGGGCACTCAGCACCTTATGAACCTTGGCTATAGAGGAGAGAAGTGAGTGAAAGAGAGCTGCCTCTGGTTACTGCAGGTGCTGCAGTTTGCTAAAGAACAATTTTCCAGAAATGTTGAACTGGCAAAACATAAAGATCCCATTGTTTATATATTAGAATGGACAGCCTGCAGTGCTTTTTACTTTAACCATCTGCCTTCCAACTTTTATATAAAAATTCTGCTCCCTAATAAATGTTTAGTACATTAGGACACATCTCACTGGAAAGAAAACAAACCAAACTCTTTCCACTTCATAAGGATAAATTAGCAAGTGAAAAGCAAGACTTTCTAAAACCTCTTTTGTATGGATACAATCATTTAACTTAGAACTTGGGAAGTTGAAGGTCTAGTCACTAATCTACTGACTCCATCACAGAAGGGTGAATTTAATTTAGAAACTGCTGGCTCCAGCACTGCATTCAGTTATACCAACTTGAAGAAATTTATGTGATAATCCTTTCTATCAGCATATCTATCCTTCTTTTTGAGCCAAACAACAGATCAAACAAACAAAAGATGAGCTTTACTGGCTAATAGGTTAGCTGGCTATCTTTTTTGGCTGGACTGTCCCATGCATTATCTTCAGTGGATGATGAGACACATAAATCAGTGTTTACATGGAGAGGTGACATGCTGTTTACACAGCAGGCTTGTATTATCATAGCAATCATATGTGAGTAATAAATTAAAGTTCATCAAGAAGCCAAAGATTTGCTCCATTAGAGGAAGCTATTTTTTCTTATAGTGTTGCCCAGAGCCTAATAGAAAGTAGAGATCTCTCCTGTAAAATGTACCAAAGCATTTAGGTTTGAAAAAGCTAAACCTGAAAATGTAGAACATTTCTCTGTTGCACTTAAACTGGCCACATTGGAAAGTTTAAGGCTTGCATTTAGCCCTGAGCTGCCTACATGCATCTGCATTGCCTTGCAAACACCTGCTAGCAAAGATTTAGTGACTCTTTGTACAGCCAACAAAGGCCCTAGGACTTTACTGGTAGGGCAGCAGGGAAACATGGAAGCAGCTGGACAACACGACCAATGCACCAGGGTCTGCTCTAAAGAGGAGGATAGGACCAGCTTTTAACCACCAACTTGCTCCAAAGACTGCCTGGGTGGTTGATGGTATTGGTTTGGTGAATCCTGAGCTCATGGATCATGACACATGATGCAAGTATAGCCACTGTGTCCTGTATCAGCTATCTTCTGCAACTCCCTAGTTAGTCATCAAAGAGCTTAATGCAGACAGCAATCTCAGCGCCTCTTCTCACAGATAGCTACTTGTCTCCTACTCCCAACACTGTCACTGATTTTGTTGGGCAAAACTTACAGAATCTCCCTCAGAAGAACAAAATTGTCCTTTTGCAGAGTATTTTAAGAATTTTGTATTAAAGGAAAATAAATATAAATGTAGTGGAATTTCATATTTGAGCAAATAAAAGCATGTAACTATGCTTTCACCTTAAATACAAATATTGTGAGGTTTTGGCCCATCTTCTATTTTATTTTTGGCCATTGCAACAGAAAGAACTCTAACAAACATGGTGTCTTTCTGATTCAGCACAAGGGTTTTGCTGTTGTTTAGATTGTGCAAACAATGCTTGCAGACATTGGGCCAAATTTATCCCTGGATTAACTGCACTGACGTCAATGTAATTACAGTAGGAATTAATTTGCCTCACTGATATCATTTGCTGGATCCTATATCTACTTCCAAAATGCAATTAGAATCCAATTTCCTCAATCTTTTATTTTGGAGATAGGCAGCTTGAGTTTCTCCACAAAGATACTAGGCTAAGAAAAAAAGTAACTATTTCCTGGTCACTTAGCTGATCATTGTCATTGGAGCATGAGAGCAGGCTCAGAGGTTTAGCACTATTTCAGGGGAAGACACCTGCATCTCAGTATTGCAGTGCAAACCCAACCCAGGAGATCTACAGTCCTGGTTTAACTCCCTTTGTTTTCTTTTCATAGGTTTGGGTTCATTCCATCTGACAAAATACAACAAAGCAATTGATTTTGCTGTGAGTTTACTGGGTGTCTATACACTGTGAATCTGTTGTATAGTAATGCCATTACTTGGGAAATATTGACTTGCTGTATCCCATTACAAAGGATTACTAAATCAGACAATATTGAGCAAATGCTTATTATATTAGGTTTTAACAGTGACTTTATTAATCAATACACCAGCTGTCTCACCACTTGTACCAGACCCAGCTACAGGTTAGCTAAATATAAGCTTTTTAAAAAGTGTACCTTGTTACTATCAAAAAGCTTCTGTGTCAAACTCAGTAATTTGTTGTACACAAAAAATGTAAATAATGCATTAAGAAGCTTACAAAATATTACAAAAAAAGGGAATAAAGGTGTTTTAAAGTAATTATTGAGGAGGCCCATAAAGGCAAGTAGCAATTTTCCACCTATTACAGCAATTGACAGATGTGAATATGCTTTCTTGGTGGAATCTATGCTGAACCACATCAATATACACCATTGTTAATGCAAGGAGAAGCTCGAACTGAGATTTTGCTCACCACTTCATGGCAACATTCATATTTATTTGTCAAGAGTGAAAATACTAAAGATAATAAACCCACTTTTCTTCATAAAGGTGTTCTATAAATCCTTGCTTCTGATTGTCAGGCATAAAAGTGTAGTAATCAAAAGTGGAAATATTGCAAATAATAGGAAAAAAGTGTATGACACACAGAAGGAAAAGACAGAAAGACAGCATGGAGCAGGAGCAAGAACTACATGAACAGCGAAATATTAGCAATTATTCCAGAATTAGAATAATCCATTAGACAGAGCTCACACCAGATTTGCCCATTTCTGGGAAAACAACAGGAACAGATCATAGTCACTTCTCCTCTCACAGACCACATTTACCATACCCAAGCTACTAACACGTGATCTATAGCAGCAAATTTCCCACGAGGAGAGGGCAGCCATGCACGAGGCCATCCTGGTTCGTGATGGCCCAGTTGCACCAGCTGGAGAAGGGGCAGAACTCCTCCAAAAGAGGGCCTGTCATCGGGGCTCAAGCTGAGATCAGCTCTGCAAGGCACAACTGTGATGGCTGGCTGAAAGCCCTTCATGGTGTAGATTAAAGAAATGCTGATGTATATTTTAAAGGGAAATGCTTGCCCCTGCTCAAAAAAACCCTTGGCATATCTAAGATTTGCCAGTTTTAGCTGTCCTGTGGATTTGCCTTTCAGCTTTATCCTCAAATCTTTGAGGCAAGGCTTCCTGTTCTAAGAAGCCAAAGAAAATCTATATTTCCCAAATCTTTCTCAGCTGTGTCTGTATGCTGACTCAGGGTTTCTCTAGATAAGGGGATAAGAAAGTAAAGCACATTGGAGCAATCTAAGTGGATGTAATTTTCTTTATACATAATACGCCTATTTTCCAGGCTTCAAACCAGATTCTAGGGAAATCAGCCTCCTTCATTTCTCCATGTCCTACTCCAGCTATAAATATGCTTCACATGGGGAAGCATGGCTGGCATCAGGCCTAACCAGATCACAAAACAATTTATATAAAAGTTTGGACCTGAATAGTCTCATGGACGAAACCTTACTTAATCATCACAGAGATCAGAAATGGAAAAAAATTTCCTGGCCCAGAGTTTTTGGAGGTTACTCTAGGTCTCTGGCTAAAAGTTAGTCATTAATTTGTTGAACGACTGGCCAGCGTGCCAGGGAGAACTCCCTGGATAAAAACAGGTTTCAGCATGGAGGAGATTTTTCAGTGCCTCGTCTTGTAGCATAAGCTAAAAATGACACTAGAAAAGGAATACAGGATCATATCTGCTTTCTCTGAAAAATAGGCTCTTAAGCCCCTGGGAATTGAGACTTCCACCTCAGTATGGTAAGAAAAACAACCTCTATGAGCAAAAAGTTATGACCTTCTCCCTCTCTCACCCTGCCTTCCCCATTTGTTTTCTGAGCAGCTTATAAAACAAAGAGGGAACTTCTGGAGTTGTCTCCAGCTCCTGCAGAGTTTCCATGGACACTAGTTGCCTAAATATCCCTTTGTGTCTTAAGGGAGAAAAAATATCTCCTAGTCTAATTCAGGGGGTTCATTCCTGTGAATGACAGCCCTGTCCAGTCTCACAGAAAAGATTACTGGAGCATACCAGAAAGGTAATAAAATTGAGAACTTGTTTACTTGTACCAAGTAGCAGGAGCAAATTGTTTGACTGGAAGACAGAAAGCTCCACCAAGTCACTAGGGCAATCTCAAAAGTATTAATACATAAATTGATTTTTGGGGTTTGTGTGAGTTTATTTGGTTGGTTGATTTGTTTTGGTTTTGGTGTTGTTTGGGGGTTTTTTGTTTGTTTGTTTGTGGGTTTGGGGTTTTTTTGGTGGTGGTTTGGTTTTTCAGGCTATTTTATGGGAGTTTTTTTGGTTGGTTTTTTTTTTTTGTTGGTCGGTTGGTTGGTTTTTGTGGTATTTTGTGTTGTTTTACACTGTCTGTGTTATACCCTGGAAGTATGCTGTATAAGGCAAATATGTACTTTTCAACCACACATCATCTTAGGGCAGATTTTGGAACATTTTGCTGTTCCTCTATGCTACATGGACAGCAGTAGGTTATAGGGGTGGCAACCAAATTAAGGGCTGTAGGAGCACAAAATCAACAGATTTTCTGGGCTGAGATAGCTCACACTTTGTAGATGAGATGAGATGCTTCTACATGTTTTAGTACCTAGTTTGGTTGCTGATGTCTTGCCGATCAAAATTCATTGATCATTACTCAATACTAATAATTTGTAAAACTCTATTAATCAGAGATTTGTAAATTGAGGTAGCTTTGGAACATTAGAATTTGGCAACTTTTACCAGCAATTACTCTGCCTCCAAATTAGATGCATGGATATGTTCCACTTTAACTGTATTTGACATCTGTTGAGTGCTTTGGGGATACTGGCAATGGGAAGAGAGGCATAAGGTTAGGGTCATAGCTTTAGGGCAGCTCTAGTTCATGTTATTTCTTTGATCATATATTTATGCTATGAGAGTACATAAAGGAATCTATTCTCCACTTGATACACATATCTGAGTGTCATTGATGCTAGAGGACTCAGGTTACCAGTTACAGCTTTGCACCACAGTCCTTTTTGCATATTAATTAGCTTGAGCTTTGCATAAGGCTATTTTGATAGGGATGTTTAAAAAGTACAGTCTGTTTAACAACCAAACTCCTGTGTCCTTCCATGGGAGTCCTGCCTTCTGTCAACATTTTGCCTGAGGATGAACTGAAGGACTTTCTCCCTCCACCCCCTACATAGCCTCTATCACCTCCACTTCATGCTTAAAAACCAACCCAGACTCTTGGCAAGGTGAGATGAAAAGCCAGGCAAGTCAGACTAAAGCAGAGTTTGTATTAACATTTTGACTCAATCTGGGTTTTTACAATGATTCCTGAAATGCTATACTGTGAGAAAACACCACTGAGTTCTAAACAGAAAAACTGCACACAAGTCTCAGAATTTGCTTCACAGACTTTGTTATCTGTTAAGTAAGCAGGAAATGATGGTATTAATGCAAACAGAAAGGCAAGATTTATTCCCAGAGCGGTGGGCTGTGGAAATCTATTCATACAGAGTCTTTGCCTCTGGGACTCCCTGATCAATGCAATATTTTCACCTTCCACCACACCCGGGCAGAAATTTTCCTGATGACTTCTCTGCTGCACATATATTGTGACTTCTGAAGGCTTTTACATTTGGTGATAAATACACAAATGTCATACATACAAATAGAACACACATGTCAAATATCATAAATGCATTAAATTTACCTATTTTGCCCCTGGGTTCATTTCAGCCCTTTTCACTCCCATTTGCCCTCTCGGTGCTATTTCCCGGCCCAGCTCAATTAAAGGACAAATTCATCACTGCATGTGTCCTAAGGGCCCTAATGCAGTCAGCTGTCAAACACCCATCATGCAGCTGCCTGGCTGCAGGATCTGATGGCCACTTGTCAGCTGCTCCACCAAGTCAAATCCGGACAAAGGCCCTTTTGATGAGCTGCCTTTCTCCAATCAATCTACACCTTCTCCTCTTGGACTTCAACATCTGCTTCAGTGTAATTTGATTTTATATTCAGTGCAGCCTGACCCTATTGATAAATTAAAACTATCTGAATCTGATATCCTCATGCCACCATGGGGTAAATGCTGTTTAGTTTTGGCTTTTGCCAGACATGACATGATATCAATACTGACTCTTTTTTATGTGTGTTTGGGTCATTATCTGAATAATTTAGGCTGGGGGGAAGGAAGAGGAAGCCTTTTTAGAAGTATGTACAAAAAAAGTCAATCAGAAAAATTCCTTCTAGGATTTTAGCATTGTTTTCCATAATTATGGGGTTTTTTCCTGATAATCACATTTTATTGCTCTGCCTTCCAGGTGTATTTGTCATACACACAAAAAAATCCAACCGTAATAAACAAACAGACAAACAAACAAGTAACATTTATTTATAAAATCTCTAATAACTAAAATAACTACTCTATAAGTCTGTTTTCTGTATAGACTGAAATGGAAGATTCTTCTTGTATGTGCAGTTCCTATTTGTAAATAAATAAAACACACACAAGCAACAAATTAAAAAAATCCTGAAACTGTATATACCTTATTTGATATCTTTACAATGCTTAAAAGTTAAAATAAATACAATATTTTATCCCCATAACATCCTATTTCATGGGTGAGAAATTACAGGAGTCTACCTTTCTAGGAACTCCAGCACTTTTCCTTCAAACTACTGACATTTTACAAAGTTATTAACTTTTTTTTCTTCCAAAAACAAGGTGAGATCTACTTCCACACATACCCACTTCCTTCACCAAAGACTTGTTGATCCCACCTTCTCTTAATCTGCTTCCTCTTTCTCTTTTCACAGACCTCGAGGGCCACCTATAATCATCACTCTGATCAGGTCTAGGGAAAACTGCTCCAGGTCATTGGGAAACAGAGCTTGTAAATGAATATGCACAGAGAGCACTCTGAGGTTTCTTTAGTGAAAAGGTCTTTTCTTCTCCTTTCACTGTATTAGTCTAGGTAGGTTTTCAGAAAAGCACCTTACTATTCCACTACTATCCACCTACCCTTTGCCAGCTGTGTGTTGCCCGAAGGCTGCTGTTTGAAGACACTTGGTGCACACTGAGTTCTCCTGGAATGGGAGCTGTGGGAGGAGTGAACTGAAATTCTTAGCAGGCTGTCTGCCAACAACACAATCCAACCAACCCCCCAATCAACCAATCAAAAGAAATAATTTTTTTAAAAGTCAGAAAAGAACAAAAAATCTTCATAATACATATGGACTGAAACCATCTCAGAGTAGGCACCAATTAATCACTACACAACAAACTGGGTTCCCCAGTCATAAATAGGCAGCATCTCTTGCTATAACACCCCGTTACCTGGCAAATAACAAATATTATAAAACCTTCCCCAAGTGGAATAGAATGTTCCTTGTGGTGTTATCTGGTCTGAAGGTTCTCTTCATTTTAAAAGTTAAAATGTTTAAAAGTTTTAGAAGTATTTTTTAAAAGATGGAGTGTCCCCTAATGCTCACCTCAATTTCCTCATCTAAGAAGGTAGAAATAACTTCTTTGCTTAATTAAACATCTCCTGTTTATACCCTGAGCAATCCTGGTCCTACCATCACCTAAAGGCATGTTCCTGAGCCACTTGTCCACGTTGAATCTCCTAATTTTCTTGGAAGCAGAGCATCCCTTACTGAGCGTGTTTTTTACAAGGGTGGTTTACATGAGGTTTCTCACTCCTTTGCTCTCTACCTGTGTCTGTAATGTGTTTGCAGACATGGTAGCTCTAGCACCTGTCAACTTTCTGTTCTACTGCCCTGTCTCAGGACCAAACCCTCTGAGGAGTAATTTCTAAAGTGATGGCAGGGCAGCAGTTTTAAACTTCAATCTAAACCTAACAGTTTAGTTTGGATTTTTTTTTCTTATTTCGATAACTGAAATGTAAACTTTTATCCACTTTAGCTGAAGAGAAAATGTCAAAGTAATGGTGTATCCATGAAGAAAAGCATCCTTCTTTATTTGTGTTTAAGATCTAATTTCTCAAAGACTTTACTCAGCTGTTGTGTGCTAGCTCTACAGTGCCTTGAGAGTGGTTTGAAATGGGAGTTGCTTTTCAAGGAAGAAAAGACTCTAGTCTACAACCTTTTCCAATCACTGATGTTGTTTAAGCCTTTGTAAAGGCCTTTACAAAAAACCAGAAAGCAATCAGTGACCACTACCACTATTATTCTATTTCAAAGAAATGCCTGTAGACATTTTTAAACCAGGACACCAAACTGCCAAAATATGCACTTATTATAATTACAATTACATTTAGTCCTTCCTTACAGTGGTGTAAAGTGGAATGAAGTGCACAGATGTACTAGTCTAGAAGAAAAGCTGTGATCCAATTCCCACCCTGCTGAGTTTTGTCTACATCACCCTACTTTAAGAAATCCTGTATGTTTCCAACAAAAAAGTCCAGAGGTCGAAGCCAGGTTCTGACATGCCTTGTAAAGTGGCCAAAGAGCAACACTCCCACAGGGAATCATCTATGTTGATTAAGAGGACAAGGGTATATACCCACACATGAATGCCTATGCACTCAGTCTGTGAACTTCCTTAAACCAAAGCTACTCAGCCTTGACCACATCCCAAAAGAATGACCTTAGGAACAGATATTAAATGCTTGTGGTTCTGGGTTGGTCTCACTTGTGCCTCTTGACCCATAAAACACAGTAGTTTAGGCCCAACATTTGAGTAATTCCCTAGGCTTGTGCCTAGAGTTGTCTCACAGTGGTAGCCTCACTGCAGCCAGCCTTGGGGCTGAGTCCTTAGCACCACAGAAAATGTTTGCCCTGTCACTATAAGAGCTGGCTTCATCAAGTTACAACCACTATGCTTGTATCTGTTTTTATTTCTACAAACTACAGTTTGAGTGGTTTTTTGTTTCAGAATGTGAAAAAAATTCAGCAAGCCAGTATAAACTACCTTGGATTTGGGAATGATTGGTTCCATCTTTCTGTTCAAACCTCTTCTCTGCTGTGGCCAAATGCAACATCTTGGCAAGTCTGGAGAGTAACTAGCTTCCCCACAGAAACCAAAGTTCTTCACAGATACCCCGTGCCACCAAGACTGGTCCAGAATGAGGACAAAAATAAACAGCCAACAGATATAAACACATCTGCCCACTCGGAGTAGAGCAAAGGAACAGTGCATGTTCAAAGGACAGCACAGCAATCCTACTTCCAGCTGCAGCTGCAGTTGCACTTACATAGAAACTGTTAGAAATCCCATCCTTCCTAAACCTCTCTGATGCTCCTTACTTGGCTGGAGATTTTGGGAGGGACAGTAGCTCTTACTTACAAAATTCAGTTTAAATATATATATATATATATATATATCTATATCCACACACAATACATATTTATATATATATGAATAGTAATAACTTTATTTAAAAAGCTTAACTATTCAGTGAAAACACTGAAAGTGAGAAAGTGCTTCATTTTGGGTGCAAATATAATTTGTGTAAAGCTGCTGCTGTTAAATAAATTCTGACAGCCGTCAGAACGGACAGCGAGTAGTACTTCTACTATTGCCATTATAAATCTATAGGAACTTTTAAAAATGGAAGTATACTCTTCCAGATGTTGTAGTCAGGAATATAAAATTACAGCTTGTACATTGTTCAGCTCTTAGTTCTGCCATTTAAGCTGCATATTCCTGAAGGGATCGCAATGTGACAAAATTACTTACAAACTGATGAGGTAGCAAATTATGTCCATCGGTAGCTTCTGAAAGTGCACTGACTTAATGGGACGCAATTTCAAGTTGACCTCAGTTCTTTCATTTAAAGGAAAAAAACCCTTTCTATAAATTCATATTCTTGCCCAGAATCCCATTATTAAGATGAATTCTAGAATGGTTTGAATTGGAAGGGATTTTAAAGATCTAGTTCTAACCATCCCCACCATGGTCAGGTACACCTTCCATTAGACCAGATTGCTCAAAACCCCATCCAACCTGGCCCTGAACACTTCCAGGGATGGGGCATCCACAACTTATCAGGGAATTGTGTTGCTGTGCCTCATCACCCTTACAGCAAAGAATTTCTTCCTAGCATCTAATCTAAATCTACCCTTTTTCAGTTTAAAAAAACTTGTCCTATCACTACATGCCCTCGCAAAAAGTCCCTCTCCAGCTCTCTTGTAGGCTCTCTTCAGGTATTGGAAGGTGCTATGAGGTGTCCTGGGAACTTTCTCTTCTCCATTATTAATGATGTAATCTTGCTTTCCTGAAGATGACTGAACACATGCCCACTGCCCATGGAAAGTAGTGAATTAATTCCTTGTTTTGCTCTGCTTGTGTGTGTGTGGCTTTCACTTTCCTGATTAAATGGCCTTTATCTCAACCCATGAGTTGTCTCACCTTGACCCTTCCCATCCTCTCCCCCATCATACCAGGGGAAAGTGAATCAGCAGCTGCCTGGTGTTTAGTTGCCAGCTGAGGGTAAACCATGACAGAACTTCACAAGTCTGCCACAAGTTTTCAAATATGATAGAATGGCTTAGTAACTTAATCTGCCAGTTCCCTCAAGACCCTTGGATTTAACTTGTCAGGTCCCACGGACTTGTGCACAGTAAGGTTCTCTGTAGATGGTCTTGCATCAGATCTTCTCCTATGGTGGGCAGTACGTACCATGAAAACAGAACATCGATCTAGAGGTTAAGTGTTATTCCTTCATAGGACAAGGCACTTATGCTCAATATTTGCTCAATTGAAAGATGTCTTTGTTTACTGCAGTATGGTATATAGAAGGCACTGTTCTCATAGATCAAGGAAAAGTAGAGATGTATGTGGGAAATGTTTTACTTCTTTGCTAAGAGAAAAAAAAATCCATATCCCAAAACCAGCCAACCAGAACTAGTCCCATAACTAAGTGGTTGAGCATACACAATTTAGAAGGAAATCAATGATAATCTCACTTCTGAAAATCTGACCTTGCTCACTGAAGCATAGCTAAATTGCATCAACCTCACCTAACCCAGTAATCCTTTTATATTTAACCATATTAGTGGAACTAAGCAAAGAGTTAAAGACAAAGATACACTTATCAGTCTTTTTAACAAAAGTGGTTATCTGCCCTTAGTGTACAATAGCGGCTTGTTTTATACCTGCTGGTAATTATCCTTTAACTCAGATGCTATACTGAAAACACACCTAAACTAGACTAGGAGTTGTCTGCTTGACATAGTAGTTCATAATACTTCTTTTACATTAGAAAAGGGAAAAGTATCTGCTAATTATTTTTGAGACATGGCAGAGGAAAAACCATGCCTTCATTGTGCTCTTACACTGGAAAAAAATCATCCATTTCATTTATTGTCTCACTAGGATTTTACTTTTTAACTGTCATTTCTCTTGCTACTTCTGTTTTAAGATGGCCAGTATTTCCAAGTATTTAATTTGGTAGTGTGAATATGAGCGTGGGAATGGGTGTCAAGGAGAAGTGCTTTCCAAAGGTGAACTATTTCTCTATTATGACATGAAGCATATATTTTGTGACTGCCTCCCCTTTGCCATAATAGCCTTCCTCACTCCATACAAACATCTCTAACTTATGTCTCCTCTTTCTCCAATAAGATATAAGTCCAAAAACCAGTCTCGATTTCGTAGTTAGCAGATGAACAGTGCTGAAACTAAAATTACTCTTAATGTAATGTCTAAGATGAAGTATCATGTCTCAAACAGGCTAGAAAAACTTGGACATGCAATGACATAGAATTATGATACAAAAACTTTAAGTAGCAACTAACTCATTTTCTGATTTTGTTGCATTCACCTTTGT
This sequence comes from Atrichornis clamosus, assembly GCA_013400975.1. Lineage (NCBI taxonomy): Eukaryota > Metazoa > Chordata > Aves > Passeriformes > Menuridae > Atrichornis > Atrichornis clamosus. Next base: position 36,954 of record WBMZ01002114.1, read on the forward strand.
TACTGTTTCTCTTTACAGATATCCTTCATTTGTTTTTAGTTATTCAGCCCAAGAGGTACTATCCTTTGTATGTACCATCTAGTGGGATAATGTAAGTGGCCACTGAGATTTTTCATGGCTCTTTTTTCTGATATGGGCTACCAAACCCATGTAATCTAGAATCATCAGTCAAATTACTCTTTAATCAGAGAGAAATACAACCAGAGCTCATGCAACACTGTGGCGTGCCCACCTGATGCAAGTGTACCTCATTTACAGAAAGTACAAAGTTGATCTAGCTTTGAAAGGAAGGTGTTGACTCACTGGACCTCTTCCTGGCAGCAATAAATGATGATCTTAGATGGACATCAGCTAAGAAATACACAATGATATTACATTTCTTCTCTATTTTGAAGTTTCCTACTAAAATTACTCAAGGTGTGTCTGTCACAATTTATTTGATTGTTTATAATGTAAGGGTCACAATTATAGAACAAAACTGCAAACAAAATATAGGGTAGAAAGTCAACCTCTTAAAAGTAAGGAGAAAAGAATGTCAGAGTAACCATGATATAGATCACTCTCTACACAAATTTATTTGCTGTTTGGGAATAATTTGTTCATTATGCAAAGTCATTCAGTCACAATTACTTGTAAACAGTTGCTAAGATTTGAACTGCTCATGGAGGTCATTTAGCATAACTGTCCCATCATCATTAAAGGTGGTTCTTGACTTGTAACTCTGATCCTACAAACATTCTGTAACATTGTTTCATAGCTGGCTGTTTTATCAAAAATTCTTGCTAGGAAAACACATTTTTTTTCCTAAAAGGGGGAAAAAACCCACCATAAAAGCTTATGGCTGCTGCAAAACTGATTTTTTTTGTTTTTTCCTTTTGTTTTTTAGCACTGGACAGCTAGTTTAAAAAGAAGTTTGCAACATTAATCCAACTCTACATGGGATATACACTTGCTCATCTTAAAAACAAACTTTCTATCCTTTTCTGATTTATGGTTTATTGTAACTAGATCTACAGCAATCATAGCATGCTATGATCCAACTGTTTTTTGCTAATTCTTGTCCAACAGTAAAATATTATACAACAATTTAATGAGTGGTATGCTATGTAAATCAATGGAATATAACATTAGAAAGAGTAACTGGCGTTGGCAAAAGGAGCAACTGTTAAGATTAAAAACATCGACACCTGATATGAATGTTTCATCCTCATATTAAATATTCCTTTCACTCCCCTAAATCAAGACCTTTGCTAGGTTAATTATAAGTGTTTAGGACTAAGTCAAGTCATTGGTTTCTATTATTTTTTTTAATTCATCATATTCAATTAGAAACTTGCATGCAAAAGGCATTCTACTGGACACCCTTAAAAAGGTCCGTGATGCTCAGCTGTGATGTTGTATATGAAACGAGGAGAGCAAGGGAAAGATGGTGGAAGCAGGTTGCCTGGTAGATGGCTTACCTCAAAACAGCCTGGAAAGAAGCACATGTCAGGGCTTGGGACCAGGGTGGAGGGGTGATGTCAGTCTTCATGGCTCTAGGCATAGCTGATGTATTCATTATGAGATTTAGCAGTTGTTACTGTGCAGGTTCACATGAAAAGTACAGTATACCAAGTCCATACTTGACTATAGTGCTTCAGTTTGCTCAGTTCTGAGCTTCAATAGCATTTTAAACAAACCTCAGACTTGCTGCTGGATGAAAAGGAGTCATCTGGAAGCATATTGCTTTTGGCTGGCCCCAAGAAACCTACCACAAGAGGTGAGGTAAGCTTGGGAGTACTTGCCATAGGAGCTTGCTGTAATTTACATTAGAATCATGAAATGTTTTAATAAAATAAACAAGGAAACAACAATTTGATGTACTAAAGAAGTTCAAGAATCCCTCTGCCTTTATCTAATCGCCTCTTCATTTTTGCAGTGGAATATTTATTAATGGAATTGATTCTGAATATGATTGCAAAAAAACTGGAGTTTCATCTAAACATTACTCCACTTGAGTCTATTTGTCTTTTTTGTCCTCTTCATCCTGAAAGCTACACCATCAAGATTTTAAGTTGGCAGATCCCAGAAGAATAAAACACAGGCTTCATTTAATTTGTTAATGATAAATATTGTTCCTACGGGGATTTTCATCAGAGCTCGCAAAAGTCAGAAAATCTCAACAGCATATCATAAGATCAACAAAAAGAGAAGTAAATGCACCAATGTATAGACAAGAGTAAAGAGAAAAGTCATTATATGCACAGAGAGAAATCCAAAGGCATGTCAGAATAACTGAATTTTATGCATAATTTAACAGTCTGGAGTCCTATACAATTTGAACTCTAATAAAATTGTTTTTAAGGGGAAGGGGGTTGAATATCAACTTTGTTAAACAGAGTCTTGATGGACAGAGCAAACCTTACTTGCAAATATGTCAAGTTTGGAGTATGTTTCCTACCAATAAAGATAATGGTAACATCCATTAAGGGAGCTGAAACATTCCTCTTTGACATTTTAGGCAAAATGTTTAATGCCAGAAAAATGACTTATTTGCAAATGCCTTGGTTTTTAACTTTAAAATGGTAATTCATTTTAACAGGACCTGTAGAAATATGATAAATCAAAAGGTTACCAAAAACTGAAGAAAACATTTTGGTTTAATTCAGGTAGGATTTTAATTAATGAGAACTTTTATTTTTCATTTTACTCAAAACTTTCAAAATTTTTTTTCTGACCTTAACCCCAATATTTTCTTGAACATTTTTGCTTTATTATTTATCACGCTTAATATGTAAAGATTTTGATTTATGTATTTTAACTGTGTACTATATTGTACATGACAAAATTTATTAGAAGAGATATAGTACCTCTCAACAGACTGATGGACAAGCTGACATATACCCAGGATCTTCCTCACACCATGTTTCAGGCATGAGGTGGATCAGAAAGCTCACTTATTTTTCCCCCCATATATGTAATCTAGTTTAGTAACAGGTAGTTTACTGCAAAATAAACCCCTTTGTTTCAGGTATCTTTTTTTATTTTCTACTTTTATAATACAATTGCAGGACCAAAAAACTATTTGCAGGCTGAAGTTGAATTAGATAAGTAGTTTCTGTCCCCTACATTTATTTCCTTTGCATTTGTATATGGCAGATCTAGATGTCAAACATTTTGATACATTTTACAAGAATGTTATGAAACTTCCTTCTATTTCCACCTTCAGAAAGAATGTTTAGTTTGTTGGGTTTTTCTCGGTTAAAAAAACCCCTCATAATGTTAACAAAAGTAAAACAATAACTTTTATTTCAAGGTCAACTATTTGACTCCACATGACCTTAAAGGTAGTGGTCAATCATTTGCACTGCCATTGACATGAGTTTAGAATTTGGAGGATGGTTGTTAATGTCTCAGATGGAAAAACTTCTTGTCTTCCATTAAATGGAGCAGGACAGTGAATAACAAACTAGGGACTTCAGGGCTTTTTTCTCTATCCTCTCTTGCTACCATCTTTCCTTCTGGTCATATCTTTGTTCATACCCAGCTCTTCCAGGATAGGCAGGTGCAGCCAGCGGGAAGAAACCTTCCACATTTCACAGGAAAACATCGGAAGTTATGCTGTCATGTTAAATAGCACACACTCTTAAAAACAGAAAAGGCAAGATGAAGACTAATTTATCTGTGTTACTGAGGTGTAACTTAACAGGACACATGCAAAATGTTATTTTAAAACAAGATATATCAAATTCCAAAACTGTGAGTACATATGTTTGCCACTTCATATGCCAGTATGACATTCTTGAGGACAACCAATGTATCATTTTAAACAATTTTTTTCTCCAGAAGAATTTTGTATGTATTTCTGTGCTGTACATATATTCCTGTGCATCAGCTGTCTCTTCTACTGGAACAAATATCATACTGCCAAAACCAGTCAAAAACAGTCAGAAGGAAAAAAAACAAAGAAAAAGAAGGTATAGGATTGCTTTTGCCATTAAACTAACTGGAAGTGTAAAAAGAAGAGTAATCGCAGTTAGAGATGCAGAATTTCTTCTGTGTGGCTGTCGATGAGCTGCCTGCAATCAAAAAACAAATCAGATGTCTGTGTACCAGTTGGTTTTTTATGGGCAGAGAGAGTCATCTGCAATTGTTCTGCAGCAGTGACAGTCTGTGGGGCCATGGAGTCCTACACAGCACTGTCAGGGAGGAAAGAAAGCCTGCTGTCATGTCCTTGGTGTTTCAGAGTAGTACAGGACACTGAATAACTAACTGGGGACTTCAGGGTTTTTTCTCTATCCTCTCTTGCTGCCATCGCTCCTTCTGGTCATATCTTTGTTCCTATCCAGATAACTCCAAAAATAAGGGAAAAGAAAAGAAAAAAAAGACCCATACCCCACTTATCTAATCTATGCCTGCATTCAACCTATTATGAAACTCTGCTATCCACATCCTTCAGTATCTGATTGAGCTTGTGTTTCAGATGGTGCCTCCTATTGTTTCAGATATCTTACTCCAAAAGAGGCTTAATTGCTTCTTCTGTTTATTTGAACAAAAAGTAGCATCCCATCTGCATACCAGATGCAACAGGACTGAACCCAACTTTTCAACAGTATTTTAAATGAGGTGCTTGTTTGCGAGTAACTGACAGTCTGTAGCAGCAGACTCAAATTCTGGGAGGATAAATGAAATAACTCAATTTCCCCTCACCAATTACACTCTGCAAAAGGGCACACAAAAGGGAGAAAAACTGGCCCAATCTATCCTTAAACTACATGCAAATTCAAGATCTAATTAAGTGCATAAATTTCTTGGTGTGGGTGTTTCCTTCTTGTTCTTAGTTTGATTCTAAGCTAAACATTTCTAAATAGGACTTACAAGTCCAGAGATTTGCTTTTGCAGTAAATCATCTTGAAATAACTATTCTTATGAAAGTTGTCTGTCTTTCCATCTATATGTGTGTGCATAGATTGCATCATTGCACAGACTGGCGAGACTTTTGGAAGTGAATGTGAGTAGAAGAAAATATCTCCCTCTTGCAACTTGATCATAAAGAAGTATGCATTTTCTATGTCAATCTATAACCAAGATATTTCAATGTCTTTATTAGGTACATTAGAGAAATGTACCTAGTCACTTTGGCAAACAAGACTTTTCCCTGTGAAAAATTCAGTTCTAACAGACTCAACCAAGGAAGAGTAGTACATCTATTTAGTCTTTTCTGCCTGAGCCAAAAGCTACAACAGGATTCTGCTGGAGCAACTGCCTCTTATCTAGCAGTAAAAATCCAGAATTTTCCAAATAAAAATTATAATAAACCCCAGCAGGTTATGATGCCACTTTCAATTGTGTACAGGCATTTTTGAAGGAAAATTTCATCTTAGCTCTTTCTCTTTGGGGTTTCATGGCTCCTACAGCTCAAACTACAACAGGATTACGGCTATAAAACTGAACTTAGAGTATATACTCTGAAATGTGGCAGGGGGGTTTCCATGAATGTAGTCACACTGATGGCTATAAATAAATAAGCATTAGGAGCTGACCTGTTCTTCCAAAACAAGAAAAAAACCCACCCCAACTGTTGCAGTAGATAGACTTGAGTCTCATTTAGAATCCGATTTCAGGACTCAATTACAACAAATAACATTAGTAAATACTTTGTTAAGCAATTTTTGTTTTAATAAGCTAACCAGACCAGCCTCTTCTAAGAGGCATGAGAGTAAACATTTTTGAGTAGTCAAGGCTATGAAATGGAAACACACCTTGAAATCTTTTTATGCTTTGTCAACATTAAAGAATTCAAAAGATAAGGAAATATAAATAAAACATCTCAAACACTCATGACAACTGCAGTAAGCCAAAATCACCTTAGTCCCACCACACAGATACAATTTACTCTAGTCCTACACTAGTGCTACTACGCAGACTTTGCAGGGTTTGTACATACCTCTGAAATGAAAGTCCTGCTACTCAGATGACAGGAATGCTATTAATTAAATTTAACTCTCTAATTAGAAAGTGGAGAAGACACCATTTTTTGAGGAAGAATTCCACCTCAATCAGGAACAGTTTGCCAACACTTCTACTTTCCATAAAATGCCACCTTATTTATATTTCTAATATTTCTGGTTACAATCCCCTTGCCAATAGGAATTCCTTAAACCAAGAAAGCCTGTAGTACTTTAGACAGAAGCTGTACATTACACAGAGTCGATTTTAATCCATGACTTTTGTTTTAAATCAATTTCCTAAAAATGGTGTTTAACACCTGTAATGCTGGATCAATTAGCCTTAAGGATTGACACATTTCCTCAGTTTAGCATGAATTACTGCTACTAGAAATGCTGTACTCTTTCTGACACCTTCACCTGAAGCTCCTTCACCATGAAAATGTCAGATTATTAAGAGTGGAACTTTGATTGTGGTGGGAAAGAAAGAAAAGAAGGTGCTGTTGACAAGAAACTTTCAATTTCTTATAGAAAGAGCAGGAGAGAGGAAGGAGTCAGATGAAAATGCACACAACTGAATTTGGGGGCAGAAGATGCTCACAAGTCCCCATGTCCCAACTTCCTTATATTCACAGGGAAGAGCTCTATTCTTAAATTGGTCTCCCCAGAACTCACAGCCTCATCCAAGGTACAGTTACTTTAACTCATATTATACGCCTGCAGTTCAAGGCTGCAAATATCCACAGCACTGTCCCTGGAGTCTCAGCCCAGAATTACACCCTGCTTTCCCAAACACTGAACACCATAAACATTTTGGTGTTTGCTACTCCAACAGTACAAAAGAAAATAAGGATAGGTAGGAATTTCTCATCCCAGCAAGAAGTCAGCTTCCTGCCTACACTTTACTTACTTTCCAGCTTCTGGGCAGAAGCTTTTAAGTAACAGAGACACACAGGACAAATTTGTTTCCTGAAATACTAAGACTCTCTGAAATCTTTTTTTGGACCAGTGTGTTTATCATCTTTTCAAAATATGATATCTAATTGCAAGAATATGGATTTGCTTGATTTGCCACAGCACACGCCAGAGTTTTTGTTACAATTTTATTGAAATAAATTCACTTCACTCTAATTCTGAAACATACTAAAAGCAGCAGAAAGGTAGGATAATTAGGCTAGCACTGACTTTTGCTCACTGAAGCCAGACAAATACTCTTAAAGAAGTGTTCATAATGATGGTAAAAGGCTATGTGAGAAGGACCTAATCTCTACTTCTGGACATGATGTTCTGTCTCCTCTTCCCACTCCAATTAAGACTCCTTTCCAAACAGCAGGTGTCCAAGCTCCTTCCCGGTTTTAAAATGTGAGTGTTTCCAAGGCCACAAAGGTGCAAAATATTTGGAAAAGGAGGCAGATAGAGATTAGATTTTCACCTGCATGTAAATTAAGGAATATCCTTGCAACATGAAGCAACATCTGCTGGGTGAACTATTTATTTTTGCTGTCTAACAACATTAGATCTGTCCTTACAGGCACAGAACCTCTCTCGTCACAGTTATCAGATTGCACTGTGGTTGGATCCCAGCTAGGAAAGCAATTGCTAATTAAATTAAAAAGAACACGTGGCATCAGAACATGTGGTGCACTCATTCATCACTTGTATTCATGGAAAAAGGTGCTCCAAGCTGTTATGATTAACTCCCATATCAGAACCTTGAGAGATGTTTTCTGAACACCTGATCCTGAGGCAGCAGCAATCATCTGTTGAAGCTTCAAATCCTGTCTTGAGCCTTCCTTGGAAGGCCTATTAAAAATGTATTTCTAAAATACAGACTACCTCATTATTATTTCCTTTCTTTTTTTTAAAACAAACCGTAAACCTACAAGCAGCAGTACAGGTTACTGCTTTGTTTGCCTGCAGGATTCAGCAGGGCTCTGTAAGTTCTATTAACTGTTCTGAAGTCATATTTTGCTATCTGATTGCATGTTCTGAATACCTAATGAATGCAAAGTAATTTTTCACTGCAATACTAGATTCATCAAGAACTCAATCACCAGCTAGATGGGATGTCTTATGTACATAGAGAACACAAGGCAGGTTTGCAATTTCATTTAAGAAATGTTAACAGAGAAACTACAAAAAAAAAGTGACCCCTGTGCTAGTAGTAATTAGTCAGTGAAAAAATACCAGGGACATTGAAGACATTATAGTTCCATATGACTTTATCACCTTGTAAATCTCATTGTGCAGTGATAGGACAGAGGAAGGCTGTGGGTTGCTTTTGCACAGCAGCTCCAATACTTCTTTGTTAAGGTTTCATCATTTTGAATACAATTATAGAAGAAGAGAAACAGACCTAGAAGCTCCACTAATTCTTCTCTCCCTTCTGGGTGCTCAGCAGTAATTTGCCTTTTATTTGCCTCTGCCCCCTTGATGTTGGCGTGAAAGACAACCCTTCCAAACCTTTGTTAAAAAAAAAAAAGAGTTTTTTAACTTGAACTATTTCTGATACAAGTGCACCAAACATGGCATCTGAATTAGAATAAAATTATATCATGCTAAATGATAGCTAAATGCAGCCTGTTATTATTAATAATAAAAATTAGCAAGCTTTTCTGAAGACACAAGGCAAATGGATATGGAATCAGGAAAAGCAAAGACTTCACCCAGTATCTTGAATATTTTTACAAAATCTAACAGGATGTATCCAAATAATCCCCAAATGTATTGTGCTTGCTCAATCGCAATAAAAAGACAACACCCAGATATGATTTTTAAAGTACAAAATATTACACAATAATAAAATATCTGTATTTGAATTGTGAGGCACTGAGGGACACAACAATATTAAAAAACCAAGATTTATTTCTTAACCATCAAGTCAGTTTTGAGGAAAACTCCAATATGCAGTGTCATATTTGGTATACTAACAGGACTTTCTAAAATGTATATAAGTTCCAAAGATAAAATAAACTTTTATTTTAAATACAAGTTTTAAATATTTTAAATATTTTAAAATTTCAGGTTATGTTATTGCACTTTTTTTTGCAGCCCAGTATAATTATACTAATTTACAGAAGAACTTTTAAATCCAACTGAATAAACGTATGTGCAGCGCACCATTAAAGTACACTCCATCACATAATAGCATAATGCAGTTTTTGAAATGGATCTGTAGAAAGGATTCATTAAGACAAAGTCCCAGCATTCCACCTGAGGCCAATAAAAATTCTGTGCAAACCTCTTCAAATTAAATTTTCTTCTTGAACATATCCTGTCTAATTATGTTTAGTATTATCCTCCTTTAGGAATTCTGATTCATCAGTGCTATTAAGGGAGGGAAAAGGAAAACCAGATGCTGTGGACCGGATACCCAGCTGGTAAGAGATCACTACAGTTTCACAGAAGCCAAAAGACCTACACTGATTTATTTCAGCTATGGGTTTGGTATATACATAGCAACACACATATGGACAGATGTACAGAGAATTATATTTATATCTGAAGTTACACCAGCAGAAAGTAAGTCTGTGGAATTGCACCACCAGAGAATTTGACCCAGAAGCTCTAATAAGATGAAGTTTATAAAAGAGCCACAGCTGTGTTGAGATTTCTTGTCTTTCACTCTCTAGAACTGAAAAGAAATGTAAGAAGCAGAAGTGTTCTAATTAGACATTTGGCTTTAAAAATCAGGAAGATAGCCAGCTAATGTCTAAGCACTTTTTTGTTCTGGGGAGTTAGACTAACAAAGATATCATAATTACAATCATGCTACATACAGATGAAGTGCACAGAATATATTGGTAAACCAAGTTGAGGGGTTGAATTAGATTCCAGCTCAGTTGTTTCAGTTTTAGTCTTTAATGAATACCACTTTTGTTGTTGTTGTAGTCCATACAGTAAGCATAAATTTAGAGTGAGATTTCCAAATGCATCTAACCAAGCTTCAAGCTGAAAATCAGAACTGCTGGGCAGTGCCTGTGTTCTTCTATTTCACTGAAATTTCTATGTTATCACCCATGCACAGCCTCAGAGCTGCCTGCACCATAGAACAAAAAGGTACTGCTCAGGACACTTGGTGTCTGCCTCAGTTTCCATGAGCACACGAGTCATCCTGTAAGGTCTTTGGCTTTCCTCTCCCTGTCATCTTCACCCCAAACACCTCTGCACCCCATCGCACCTTCCCGTTTGTGAGACCCTTCTGACTTAAAGGCTGGAAAAGGGAAGAGAATGTGTGGAGGTAAAGTGCCCACTCTTTTGTCTTTATCAAATAACATTATATGTGGAGGTCTAGTAAAAGATCTACGCTATACTACCTCTCCCTTTCCACCACTTCCTCTGTGCTTGAAGGGGGCTTCATCCCCCCCAGATTTTTAATCTGGGACTGCAGTCAGCCTTCTGAAAGCTGAACTGATAATTTTCAAGGAGTTATGCTTGGGTGTCACAGCCTGAGACCTGCTCTGTTAGATGGAGGGCACGTTAAAGAAAAACTGCATTGGATCATGGTTTCCTCTTTCAGTTTACCAGTAGTTTATCCAGCAGCCCAGTGAGCATAGCACAGACACAGAAGGCAGCAAACCCAGGTTGCATTTCCATTCCATAGAGGGAAAGCAATTACCTGTCCCACTGCTGGCAACTCTGTGCTGCCTCTGTGCTGCTGACTGCGCCTCCCACTGCACAGAGTACCTTGAGGCTTGCTAGTAAGGAGAAAAGCAGCCCTGAGCCAGCACAATTACTTTGCCAAGAGGAACATGCCTGCACTTCCATTCCTCTGTTAGTGACTGCCTTCCTTACAGGAACCAATCCTTGAGTGAAAGAGCTGATTAAGCTTCAGGACAAGGACCCCAGGGTGCTCAAATCTTTCACACTTAGAAGCACATAACAGCGGGAATAGAGAGTCCCTCTATTTCACTGAACTTTTTATCCAAATAATTAGGTCATTTATTACAAGATATACAGATTTGACTCCCTGATGCATACGTGCCAAATCTCCTGCTCCCACATTCTGGACACTGATTTTTTCAGCCAGAAAGAGAAGGCAGCAACTCCTCTGTCAGGGTTTGAAAACGAGACAGATACAGTCTTTGCATCTGACTGAGAGCTCACTGCAGTAGAAGCATCCAGAAAACATTCATTATACTGAACTGGTCTCACAAAAGAGCCCAATTTGTGGATTCCTGCAGTGTGCAACCCTGAATGATGTTTATGACCACCAAAAGCAGACAACTTCTGTCGTTACTCAGAAGCAGAATGTAATGCACCTCAAATCTTTGTTGACACAAACTACTTCCTGATCTAGGTCATACTAGAGTTAAATGGTAGCTGAATAAATTTTGAGGCTTCAACTTCAGATGCCTAACCCCTCCCTCACTCCAGCTGTTTTCACATCTTGTACTACACTTTCACATGTACTATCATTTCATAGGTGTATCTCATGTGCAATAGAAATTTTAACCCATAAATGACTTCACATTCAGATCCAAATTCTCCTCAAGACCTTTGCAGATAGCTTTTAACCTCCAATGTACTTATAATTATTACGAAAGTAAAAATAGTTTTAAAAGAAGGACCCAGAGCAAATAGTGCTGGCTTTCCAAGAAACATAATTTTACTTGGAGGTAGGAATTGGAATGATTTGATAAGGGCATTAAAACATTTTTCTTCTCCTTGGCTCGGGAGTTACTCTGGTAGATACTACTAAAGCTTTATTGGCAGGTCACAGTCAGCATCCTTATATCTCATAGGAGTTAGTCCTGAAGGGTCATTCATTCTCCCTTTCTGGTGGCAAACACATTTGTTTGCAGGGTAGGCTGTGTTATTTGGTATTTGAGTTCACTACACAAATATTCAAGAAATATATGTCTCCAAAACCAGATGTAATTTGCTGTAGTAATGATTATAGGGAAGATGAATTAATGGCTTGTTCCATATCATAATATAAATTACATTTATTGAGGTAGAAAAACATATTAAGTCTCTTTCAGTAGTTCATTCATCCTTAAAAACAAGCCCATCCAGGATTATGTCCTGTACTCATGCTGAAAACACAACAGATCTCTGAAGGATAATAGCAGTAGTCTTAGTGGACATTAAAGCGAAGGTGTTTCTGGAGTATTATGGAGGAAGATAATATCACTGTGCCTTCAAAGGGAAAGCATACAGCGGGAGCTTCAGAGAGCAAATGCAAAGGGTTAAGACCAAAAGCAATTGTGTCACCTCTTAGTTTTCCAGTCTGGTGAGAAAAAATGCAAGGGTGAAGGAAAACTGTCTTCAAATGGACCTACCCACTTGTCTAGTACCCTGGAGTGACTAATTTTGAGAAATTAAAGTTTTTTGGACCAGATGGTCTTTTCTCACTACTGCCCCCATAGCTGTGGGGCTCCTGAAACAGGATACCCATGGCAGGACCCATGCAATTGATGCCTCACATGCCCCTGGCAGAGAAGATTTCATTTAAGAGCTTTTTTTCCAGAACAGCTTGTACAACAAATAGCTTTTATCATATACAATTTGCAAAGTTGCCAGTTTATCATGAATAGAGCTATTTGTAGTCTAGTCATATCATAAAATCTTGTTAAAAGAAACAACACAAAGAGACTGTTCACTTTTCAGTTATGGCGCTTTTGAATTAATTTGAATCCAGATTGCCTCATGAGCATTGTTTGTTCCAATATGAAACAGTTTATGGTGATAAATTGCAGCAGCATCACTTGAGAGCTGCCTGGTACTGCAGCAGAAGTTGAGTCAGCTTTCACACCAGGTATGTTCTGTAGCTACAGCACACCCAGATTTTGTGGTTTGGAGGCTAGTTAACTGAGAAAGTCAGGGAAAACAGAGTATTTTGTGGCATGTGCAGGTGTTGGGCAATGTCAGGGCTTGTAGGGGCATAACCAATCAAAGCAAACAGTGAAAATCTAGTAACCTACCTCCTGTCTGAGCCCTCCCATCCCTCTCAGCCTGGTACTTACTCAACACCCAGAAGTAACATCTACAGAGACTGACATTGGGCTGTTTTAACCATACTTTCAGTGCTGAGCCATTTAATGTGTATGAATTTTTCATCTAGCTCTAAATTTACTATTACAGCAGATGTTAGAGTCAAATCTCATTAGTAAGATTTCAGTAATCTGCAGAGTAATGACAAAACATTTCTGTATCCTCTCAGTTATAACCTTAATTAAGACTAAGCAGGGTATGTTGCGTAACATATCGCCCTGCAAATGCACACTCTCATGTCAGCCATCACAGGCCCCATTCATAGAGGGAGAGCAAGCATTCACCCTTCCCACCAAAATCATCAGGGATTCAAAGTCCTTACTCTTCCATTGGACCAGTTCCTTACTATGCTATTCAGTATCTTAAAGATTTTCTGTAGCCACTGAGAGGAAGACAGCAGTACTCTAACTCAGCCAAACATTCTGATATCTATAGCCTTATGTCATGTATTTAAGGTCTTGCCTAGTGCTGCTAGACCCCGTCATAGGGCAGAAGTGTCACAGCTGTTACCTCACACTTAAAATATTTTTTCACATTTAATGAAATTAATGCATTTGATGAGGCACTACGCCAAATTAATCTCTAGTGCCCTTCCATCAATGCAACTGAGTTAAACAGGGATTAATTGAGGCCCATGCGATTACCTCTTAATTAACCCTGAAGGGTTGGAATTAACCCTGCTGTTCAGGGTTAGATACAAGCGTGTTTGTCATGGGAACTCCTATACCATGCGTATCACAAAGTTAACGTTGACCAAAATGTCTGTGCCAAAACATATTTGGGGAATGAAGCAGATTTCTCTTGCTCTCCTGCCCTCAACATTTTGCAGAGTTTTGAGGGCTGCTCCTACTAGAAGGAAGAATCACGGGTGCAAGCAGTTCCTCAAAGCTCATCTATTAACCTAAAGCCCTGAATGCAGGAAGGCAGACAGTGGGAAATAGTCCCCTTCCTTCCACTTCCAAGCATCTTTTCAAACACTGTCCTACTCAGAATCTTTCTGTGGGCTTTTCTTAAAAATTTTAACAATGTTTTACTCCTGGGCTTGGTTTCCTAAGTGCATTTTCTCTCTGTTATTCCAAGTATGCCTACTTTGCAATGTGGGGTGGTAAGCAGAGGTGCTGGGATTAGCAAGGATAATGTGCAGAAGCAGCATTCAGCAGACCCTTACCTACATTTCTACCTGCCTGCAGAAGTTACTATGTGCAAAGATCAAAATTGCTATAGCTGCTGCTGTGCAACTTAATCTTGGGGATCTGCAGAGACTCCAGTACACATGTACTATTCTACTACTCTTCTCTCCTCCCACATACGTAGAGATAATAAAATTGTCTGTTTACACTCTTGATGTGCATTCAGGAACTCAAGAAACAGCTTATAAGACCATTCATTCCTGTTTTACACAGATATTCAAGTTTATCTGGCTTTCTCTTGGGCTGCTAATCAGCAGGTGTTTGGAAGGTGTTTGTCCATCATTTGATCTGAATGAAAGGAGCTGTTGTAGTAAAAAGTTTCAATAAAGCCACAGGACTGGCCAATTTTCAGCATCACCCTGTGCATAGGTTGCTATATATGTCATTTCTACGTTTCATATTAAATATGACTATAGCAAAGTTTACAAACAACATTTAATAAAATGGAAGTTTAAAAGAAGATTGCTGTACTAAACAAGTATGCATCATGACTATCCTGCAGTTTGCTACTGTAAGGCTTTGCAAATGGAGAAAAAACTCAAACGAACCAACTACATTGCCCTTGAAAAGAAGAAACCGAAAAAGTGAAGCTCTCACACTCCTATTCTGTGGAGGTCTCATCTTTTGATTTACATCCTGAAACAAGCAGAAAAACAGTCTGGAGCTCAAGTGCATCTTCCCACAGATCGAAGACTCAGAAGTCAAAAACTAATGAGTGCTCCTACAAGAGCTGATCCAGCAAACAGCTCTTCAACTGAAACACAGATCCCTTCCAAACCAGCAACCCAGACTAAAAGCCTGGCTTGCTTGTGTGAGAACACCCAAGTGACCACTGATGTTTCTTTAATGTGGAGCCAGAGGAGCATCTCTCCCCAACACAGAACTGTTGCTTTGCACTTGTCTTTAAACTTTGAAGATAACATAAATTCCATTTTCCTGGGTGACATTAAAATAGGACAAGAAAAATCTTGGTAAGGTTTTGACTCAACAGACAAGGGAAAGGAAATGGGAGACAAATCAGTCGTTTTAGGTTGCCCTGTCTCTACTTCAACATTTAAAGTTATAGCAATATCAAGTTAACATATTTCCATCTTCTCCCAGGAGAAAGACAAGTAGCTACAGTCTGCCTCTTATTAAATTACAACTCTCAACACACAGGAGCACAGTTTGATTCAAAGGTTTGCTACAGCATCCTGTAACAGTTGGTGAAATTGCTCAATTTAAAGTTCTTGATGACCCAAATTCAACACTAATTTAAGAGTAACAATTTGAACTCTCATTGCCAAACATATTAACACCTATAGAGAATGAACATAACCTGACAAAATGCTTTAGTGCAGCTGAACTGTTATCAGCAAGTAAAGGATATCAAGAATATATTATCATGTTGACTCTGGGTAATGCCAGACTCATTTCAGACTTCAATGGAAACAGTTATGCATTATACAAAGGCACTGCAATATAATTAAAATGCACTACACATCTCACAGCCTTAAAGACCGATACATGCATGAAGTCTGAAATATGCTAAGGAGGTTTTTCTTCAACAGTTTTAATCATCCATAGTAACTACTGATACATTCTAATTCCAACCCATACTGACAAATGTTTTAAAAAAACCTTTGCTTAAATGAATGCAAGGCATCACACAGAAAAAAAAAAAGTATATTTTGCATTTGCTTGCAGAAGCAACCTATAAACCATATCCATATGAGCAGTAAATAAATATCTTCTTTTGCCAATGTGAAATTTGTACATTCCTCCCACAATTCAGTTGACAGAATTTTTGCTGACAAAACCAATGAAAACCATACACCCACCAGCAGGGAGCTGAAAATTTGCAGTATCTTTACTACAATATTTTTGTAGCTTCAGCGCCTTAAATTCAAAAGTGTTGATAATAAAGCTGTTATATTTTCTATTTTAGACTATGAAACAACATGAAAAAAGAAATGAAGTTTTTTCCCTGCAAATGTCAGGGTTGGTGGAACAACAGACATATATATACACACACAGATACAGACAAACTTCATATCCTTCATTCAGTGTAGAGAACTACAGTTTATTTTCTGAAACAGCTTTTAGAAAGGAAGCAATTCATTCACCTCATCGAGAGATTTAAAGTTGTATGTGAACACCAATGGTCCCTGTGCTCTTGAAATAGTTTATTAGGTTTGTACGTGCTCTTTAGGTACTTACATATATATGAATATTTAAGAAAAAAAACAAACAGCTTATCCTAGACAAGCATGAATTATACAGACCACAGGTTAAACACCTTTGCACTGTTCCTAGCCCTCTATTGGCAAGGAAGTCTCAGCCCTTTCTAAGCCCTCAACTTAGCTCTACAGGTTTCTGCCAATGCATTCATTCCTTCTGGCAAAAGATAGTAAAGAAACATGACACATTAAAAAAAAGTATAAATAAATAATGACTATATGTAATTTCCTGTAGTAACACCTACCCATTTTTCCCCATGAAACCCATTTGTAGGACCGTTCCACAAATGAGCTGTTAAGTAAATCAAACTTTAGACCTAGATCTCTTCAGCTTCCTTCGTTGTTGAATGTACACACACTCTGCCACTCAAGAAGCAGGGAAACCTTTGAAATAATGCAGACAATTCACTTCCTAGAATTTCCAATTTATGCTGGAAGGTAAAGAAAGCTTGCTCAGGAATACCTAAATGCTGTTTACAGTATTGTAATTGAAGTAAGGGAAGGAAAAAAAAAAGGAAAACAGGAGAAAAAACCCAAGCAATTAAACAGCAACTGTTGAGCTGTATGAGCAGTATCAGTCCATCAGTCTGGTAACCCACTTTTCCCAGGCTGTATTGGTCAAGAAGAGTGTTCTGTCAGAGAGAAAATAACAGATTCTTACAGGCTTAACAAAGTGATATTATATACAGAGCCAAATACAAAATAGAGCTACATGGTCTTATAAAAATGAAAGAATTAAACCAGAACAGGTATATTGGAGTGAAAAAAAATCCACTATAAATCAAACTCATGTTTCAAAATAAATTTCTCATACTTGAGCCAGCCCTTTCTATTGCATTGTTACCCAATTAACCATTCAACAAACACTGTTGATTGAGTAGTAGTGTCTAGAGCAGAAAAATGAACATGGAATTTAGTACTGACTAATGCACCATGCTGCATAAGTAGATGTCATGGCCTCAGCACAAGTCAAATCAGGAGCCTCAGGACCAACCTTTCATCGCCATTCACCTATTCAGGTAGAGACAGAGATGAGAAATGCTTAGGCTACACCATGAACTCCCCAGCACAAGTATTAGGGAGACACAGCCTCATATGGAAAGCTGACTCTGCTTTGTTTTTTCCCCTCCCCTGCCACAGGGATGGTGCATTTACAATTACTTTCTTCTAAACAGTTCTCTGACCAAAACTATCCTTATAGTTACCATGACATTCTGTTCGCCCTCAATACCCATTTAATTACCAGCAGCCGAATCACTATCATGCAGTAATATGGACACTCAGCAAGAGATGCATGCAATACTAAAACATAATAGAGGAAGAAATTCAAACTAAATGGGGGTGGGGGGGAGGGGAGGGAGAAGCAAGCAGCACTGAGGTAAGAAACCATTTTAGTCATGTAAACCACATATTCATTTATTAAGCTTCTCATTTGAGCCCTGTGGCAAAAGCATATAGCCAACATCACTCAAATTAAAATGCCCAAATTATGCAACTGAAATAATAAAAATAATAAAGCAAGAGGCATAAAATTCCATATCCAGAGGCTTTTGATTACATTTTATTGTAATTGTTACTAAGCATGACCCATTTGCAAAATGATTGTATGCTTCTTGTACTCAAATCTTCAGCAAACACATAGACCATAAGAGAAGAGGGTGGCTTTTAAACTCCTTATAAACCCTACACTTTCAGGCAAAAAATTGTGTAACAGAACTTCAAATGTTTTATATAGCCCTTGCAACACAGCTGTCCAGCTTGAGGGTCAGACATACTGCAGAAGTCAGGAGAGTATCCATCCATCCTTACCATCCTGAAACTTTCCCACCAACTTGTCCAATACAGAAGTAAAACAAAGAGCCTAAAGCTGCACTGCCACCAACTACAGTTTGAAAGAAAGTAGTGGTCCCAAGGACATTTCCAAGCAGCTTGGTTCTGTTTGTTGGCTAACCTACTTGACTGACACACATCCAATGGCAGAGAAATCGCTTTGCCTTCACACCCTTACTGAGTCTCACTGTGAGGACAGTGAACCTCTTAGTCCTGCTCTGAACTGAGGTAATTCACCGCATTCAGAGAGACACAACTTCATGCTTCAGGGATGCCTCTGCAAATCAAAACAAAATAAGTTAACAGTACCTACACAACTGAGCAGCAGCTGAGTAGTGGCTGTCAGAAACACTGTTTCTGGATTCAGGCTGCTCACAGCTGGGAATGCTTTTCCAGAGAAAACATCACATAGGAAAGTGCATGTATAATCAAACTACTAAGAAAATCCTCTACTTCTGCAGCTCATCTAGGCAACAGCAGATTTCCCTGTGCCAGGCCAGGCACAGTAGACAGAAAGCAAGCCTGACTCCTACTTTGCCAATTAATGAATTACTTCATTTTTGCTGTTTTCCTCTGGTGTCTACTAAAAATTGGTACAAGTGTACCAACTCCACAGTCACATGCTGTGAAGCCATGTAAAATTGTGGCAAAATCTGACCATCACATAAAAGTGGGCTGTACTACTTGAATGAAAAGAAACAACAACCGAGGAAAACAAAGTCCTGTGTGATAAATGTCGGCCCTTTGATCCTCTAGGTTCTGTAATGGAGGAAAATTAGAGTGGGCTGTCTGGATTTCAGCTAAACATATTAAAGGATCTGTTAAATCTTTCCATTACTGCCTAAGAATATCCTTACAAGCCTACTGGGTCTATCAAGTGTAAGTGGAAAAGATTGGCAGTTCATGTATTTAATGCCTGTCTTGAGCTGCTGTGTGCTGACAGTAACTGCACAGGAAATAACAGAAGAGAAAGCATGAAGACAGAAAAGGGATCAGACATTTAGTGCTACAGAGGGACAAGGAGAGAGGATGAGTACAGGAGTTAGACAACAGGAACAGAGACAGAAAGCTCAACAGAAGGAACTTTCTAAGAGACAAGATGACATCAAGTCTGACACTGACAGAGCTACCAAAATCAGCAGTGATTCATTAGCATTGGCAGTGATGTACTAGCAAGAACCAATGAAAAGGAACAGCTGAAAATGGAAATTATGGAGTGAATAAGATACTCTTTAGAGGGAGAAACTACATGAAAATTTGCATCCCATAGAATGAAAGCAATATTTTTGATGTTGTACATGCATCTTCCCATGTATTTCAAAACACATGAAAAGTTTTACTTTTGTCCATTTCATAGAAGCAAGATCCAAACCAAATAAACACCAACAGGTTTGTAAAGGAAGTTGAAAGGGAAGCAAACATCACATTCCTTTGCCAAGCATTTAATAAGGAACAGAGTTAAAGCCAACACAGATACTGACTGGCCAAGGTAATACGATTTTGAAGTGGGAAGGGAGGACCTTGGATCATTCATGAGTCTTTCCCTTCTAAATTGAAAAACAGAGATGATGGGGGAAAGGCAGAGCAATAGAGTAGCAGTTATTTTATTCTTGCTGTTTGATTTTACTGTATTATAATCAGACTGCGCAGATAAGGACAGTCTGAAAAAAATCAGCAACATTTCTTGACACTAAGCCCAGTCAGAACTGTTCCTCCCATAGCCCAGGGAGGAAAACAATCTGTTTACCCTTCAAGTTCTCCAATAGACAAGGCCTTCATTGTACTTGTAGCTCATCAACACCACACCACCTTTCTTATACCCTTCACAATAAAACAGCATAAATCCACCCGTTATTCCAGGATCTGCACGACAAACAAGAGGCTGCAGAGCTTTCTTGCCTCCCTGCCCTGGGCTGTTCCCCCTCTCCCCTCCTCCATCTGAGGCAGATCCTGTGCAGTCATTTAATTCCAGCCTTATCTATTACCAATTACACGTGGATTAAACTCAATGTAGCAGGTTTATTACATGTGCAAATCCATTGCTGTTTAATCTTGCCAGTGCTGTGTTTGGTTTTGATATATTCCGACTGGCTTGCCTCTTAGCAGCAGGCTGAGGAATATTAAACACTTTGATGCACAGTTACACACACACACTTTCAAGTGTGTTACTTATTTGTGTTTTGTGACTTTTAAAAGCAAGAATTTCCAAATCACACAACATGGACAGAATCATAGCAAGAGGCTTCTGCGAGGAAGGGGAGCAAAAATGTTTCAGAAATACGAGGTGATTCAGGCTTGCAGTGTTGAGAGACATCAGCCCAAGGAGATGATAGACCAACAGAAAGCAAGCAAGAAAATCTCCAGACTGTCACCTTTCAAGCTGTTTGCTAAATGCTATCGCAACCCTCAGCAATGCTACCCACTACCACCCAAGCACTGATGCAGTAAATGCAACAAAGCTAAACAGTGACAGAGGAGATGCAGAGACTCTTTGTAATATTCTGTTATGCCATGAGGATTGCAATCTCACATAATAAGCTACTGAGTGAGGAACATTTTGCTAACATCCTCTAACTGTGTATCATCAGGTGAAGAACTGGCTCTTCTTCATGCCTTACACTCACAGGAGGAGTGAGTGCTGTGCTCCCATGCTGGACGCGACCTACCTCCCTTCTAGTTCCTGTAGCTTTTGTCAGGTCAGTATCAAGTTCAACTCTTCATTGCTCTTCCCTTCTGCCACAGGAAATTCTCAAGTACGATTTGGGAATTTCTGCAAAGTGCAGAAGGGTGTTTCCCCTTCAACCAGCTTCACCTCCCCTGCAAAAGAAGTCATCATAGGATTCAACATTATTCCCTCATTTCCTTAGGCAAGGTTTCAAAATACATGATGAAGACTGATGGAAAATTTGACCTTTCACCTTTCTCATCCTTGTTTCCCTGCAATGGAGGGAATCCTTCTCTTGCTGATGTTAGGCACTGATTCTCCCAACAGGTACTGTGCACATACCCTGTGGTACATGCAGTGCTGCTGGCATTTCTGGGTTTACCCAGAGGCACTGAGCACGCACTAGAATAAACACAAACAATAACAGGCAACAACAGGCATTGGAGTAACACTAACAAGATAAAGTGAATATGCTTACTGGGAAGTATGTTTTCTTTAAGATAGGTAGAACACACTAGTGGGTTTTTTTTCCTATACTTGTTTCTTATAGTTCTTGTGTTATAGCATTTTAAAATTTTTTTTAAATGGTTGAGAGTGGGGAACAGAAGACCCTTAAGTTTTCAAGACCTATACAGATTCCTTCTTCACTGTAAAACCTATAAAAATACTTCTGCTGGCCTCCAGCAGCTGCCTAAGGGGCTAAATGCACTCATCTCTTCACATTTAACAGTGGGACATGCAGAAGTAAACATATTTATCATTGTCTGTATTTAGTCTCTAACCTTTTTGAGGCAGGGACTCCATTTTTCTCAGGGTTGGTCAATAACCAAGCAGAAGATGACTATGGGGAACATAGAGGGTAGATTTTAGCCTTAGATAAGTATAAATAATGAGGTAAGTGAGAAGATAATAAACCCGGATGTTGCCTGAGACAATATACTTCATTGACCAATGAAGCTGCAAGAACTTCATGATAAAGTTGGCAAGTTTTATGAAACTGCCCATTCTTAGTTTTCTAAGGTTTCCCCCCAAGCTATTATGTATAGCTTCCCTGTAAGATGGCTCAGTATCCTTTGCAATTCCATTTATCCCCTCTGAGGCTTCCCATGTTCATCAACATCCTACTGGGAAATTTTTTCTTTCCTCACTATCACAGAACATATAAATATATATATAT
>WBMZ01002115.1:0-179252 GCA_013400975.1 Atrichornis clamosus
AAAAAAAAAAAAGAGGAGGAATAAACAGGCCCCCCAAAAATTTTAAAAATTAAAAGAGAAAGAAGGAGAAGCGGGGGGAACACCCCCTACCCCTCCCGGTGCTGCCGCCCCCGGGCATCCCCGGAGCGAGGCGTGCGCGGGGGAAGCTCCATCGCGGGCGGGGGCGGGATGGGGGGGGTGCGCGCATCACCGCTCGTGAGGAAAATGACACGATTGTGTTTTTTTGCGGGGCAGGATTTATTTTTTGCGCCCTTCTCTCGGCATCCCGCAGCGGCTACAGAGTTGCCAGGACCTTATCAAAGGGAAGCGATCGCAGCCGCCGCTCGGCCGCCTTAAAGGCGCAGGCGCCCCTTTTTCTGCGCCGCCCCGCGCATCCCCCGCGCATCCTCCGCGCATCCCCCGCGCTCCCCCGCCCCCTTCCCCAGCCCACCACAGCGCTGCAGGGCGGGGGCTACTCCCCGGCACTAAAAACTTCGCGGAAAGTTTTCCTGTCGGGGAGAAAATGGGGCGGGTCCCCCTATTATTATTAATTTTTTTATATATATAAATAATCCTCAGGCCTGTTTTCGCTCTGCAGGCTAATTAAACAGTCCCTGATTGCAATAGAACTGGCACAGCAGCCCAAGCCCGGCCGCAGTTGTGTTCCCATCTCCCGCCCCAGCTGTTAAATATTAACCAGGCACGGAATGGAGGGTTTGGAACTTCATACAAAAGGTTTTAATTAGGGGTTGGCCCCCAAACCTGCCCTCCAGATCCAAGGAGCCTCCTGCCCTCCTCCTCCTCAGCCTGCTCCGAGGCTGGACCTGGGGGCTGCACAGTTCTCCCCATCAGGAGCTGCCTGGCTGTCCAGAGCCCACCTTGGCCTGGCTGGCAGAGCTGATGGCGTCAAGATTGGCCTGATTTTTATCATTATTACAGAATCACAGACTGGTTGGGGTTGGAAGAGACCTTAAAGCTCATCTTGTTCGAACCCCCTGCCACGGGCAGGGACACTTCCCACTATCCCAGGGTGCTCCAAGCCCTGTCCAGCCTGGACTTGGACACTTCCAAGGATGGGGCAGCCCTGGGCAACCTGTGCCAGGGCCTCACCTCCTTGACAGGGAAGTATTTTTTCCTAATGATCAACACAACCCTGTCCTATGTCAATGTGCAGCCATTGCCCCTTGTGCTGTCACTCCAGGCAGGGCAGGTGGCAAAGCCTCTGGCAAAAGAAACGGCCCCTTCCACGTTTGCTGTGCCTGAACATCGTTATGGCCCCTCCCGGGAAATGCAGCAGCGAAGTGCAGCCCATCGCTGGTGGGACACCCCAGGGAAGCTCCAGTGCTGGTCCCGGGGCATAACCTGATCCTAAAGGTGAGGACAGTAACCAGGATCACAACCACAGGCCCATCCCTCTCCCTTCCCACCCTTCTCAGTAGGGGCTGTTGGAAGAGCTGTTGGTTTGCACCATCCCTAAACCCAGAGTTTGGATTCACCCCGTGGCACAGAGCTCCCGTTCCTGCTGCTCCAGGCCCTGCACTTACCCCCTTCTGCACCAGAACAAAAAGCAAACACCCCAGAGGCCAAGTGTCGTGGTGGCCCTGGGTGTGACATCCTTTGAAGCCACGATTTCATCAGCCCTGGGATGGCTGAATCCATCTGGGAGCCTCACACGGCAGCACGGAGCCGACCCTGCCTGGCCTGGGCAACCTGGGCTAATCATATGAAATAACATGTGGGTAATTTTGTTGTTGCTGCCCAACTACGCATTTTCCAGGCCTGGGAATGGTCACCATCGGGCATGGAAAGCAAATGTCCTGCCAAACCCACGAGCTGAACAGTAAAAGTCCTTTCTAGGCACAACAAGAAGTTATGAATTATTAGAACTACTAATATTTTTTGCCAAATATCGACGTGCCACTATGCCAGATGCTACTGAGCTGTGCAAAATGGTCCTTTCCTGGGAGAATGAACAGCCTGCATCCCCTGGGCTCCTTGGGATGGTGATGGTGGTGTCACCTCCAGCCCAGGACCTGCAACAACAGAAGGTGACTTGACCACCTCTTCTTACTTACAAGTTGCTTTGGAACAGCGTTGGATAAAAACCTCTCTGAGTCCCATTTACTGCTACAGCACAGAAAATTAAGGCATTATAATGGAGGCTGAAAACCTTGGACTTGTCCCCTTTGGAAGAAAATCTCATTAAGTCTCATTCATTCTATTTCATAAAAATGTCATTTAACCGACTGGTTTTCTCCAAATCCCGTTGTGCAACAACACTGCCCTGCTCTGATGCCCTGGGAGAGCAACCCAGAGACTCAGCCAGGGACTTAATTTACCAAATCATTGGGCACTGCACGTGCAGAAGAGCAGCCCACCCAAATACCTGTCTGACTCACCATCCCCTTTATGCCAGCCACTAAAAAGGGACACTTTGGGAACAAAACGAGAGGAGGGCGAGCCCCTGGGGCCGTGGCTTTGTGTGGAAGTGCCCCTGGAGCAGTTTGTCCTGCCCAGAGCGGCGGTGGCCCCGTTCATGTTCTGCATGTCCAGTCAGGGAGTCTATTTTCTCCTCCTGCCGACAGGGAAGAGTCACGTAGTGCCTGGGATTTGAAAGTAATCCGATGAACTAGGCAGGCGGTGGCAGGTACAAGAAGGTCTTCCAGAGTTTTCTTCATCTTTATCAGTTTCTGGAAGTCCTTGTTCGCAGATCTACAGGGAATCTCTGTGTTCAGGTAGCAGCTGCAGTCATCAAGAAGGCAGAGGATCTTTGAATTTCCTTCTGATTTTCCAGTCTAAACTTGAATCTGAATTCCCAGGTTGAACAGAAGGGAAATTAACTATTTATATTTTATTTGTTAGCCTTTCTGCATTTGAGATAAAAACTCGGCTAAATGCGGGAGAAAATGGCAGCAAAACGCTGTCTAAAAGCTGTGTCCCTGCGGCCGTGCTCAGCCCTCCTGGTGCCCTGCAAAGGCCAGACACAGCCTGTCCCCTCCTCTCTGGCTGCTGCTGTGTGTCATGTTCACAGGCAGCAAAGAAGCTTGAAGTCAGATTGTGGCACCAAAAAGGAATAATTTTAGATTAAAAGAATCAGTTCACAGTGAAGCTACACAATAAAGAGAAATTAATTTTTTTTTTCCTGTGAGCTTTTTTTAGAGCAGGTAGTAAAAAAAAAAAAAAAAGAAAAAAGAGAGAAAATAGCAGTGGGGGCCATTCAAGAGTGCTCTGGGAGCTTTGCAGGTGTGCCAGTCCACACTCCCTGGGCTCATCCTGACTGCACCCAGCTAACCTGGCTCCTTCTCTGCCCACAGGCAGGTGTTTTGCTCCAAAAGAGATGTCTCCAGGTTGTTGTCTTCCTGCAGAGCATTGGGTCAGATGCCAGCAGTGTGAAGGCTCTGAGGGCTACACCAGGGCTGTTCTGTTGGTGGCTTTGTGGAGGTGACAGGGGACCAGGAGCTCAATCAAATCGAATCACATCACAGCAACGCCCAAATTGTGCTTGTCAGGAGCCACAAGTCCTCAAGCAGAGGGCAAAGTCAGTGTCCTTCACTGTGCACAGGGAGACACTGAGAGCCAGGGAAGCGCCTTCCTCATGGAGAACCCCGAGAACTCCAGGAGATCCAAGAGATGCCACCCACACCCTGTGCAGCCCCCTCACCAGGCCAGAGCACGGTGCTGCTGCCTGACACCGACTCTGTTAACTCTGTTAGCGCCGCAGAAGCGCTGCCTCTGCCACCACCGCGGTAAGGCCTCAGGATCACAGACTGGTGTGGGTTGGAAGGGATCGTAAAAAACTCATCCCGATCCACCCCCCTGCCGTGGGCAGGGACACTTTCCACTATCCCAGGCTGCTCCAAGCCCCGTCTGACCTGGCCTTGGACACTTCCAGGAGATCACAAGGACGTTGACGGAAAATACGGAGGAAAGATGAAACAAGCACACTGAGCTCTCTTCTCTCCATGAACACCCCTCACCAGCCCCCACTGGGGGTCAACTCCCACCCTCAAGACCCCTCCAACCTCTCCCCTCCCTGCTCCCCACTCCATCCCTTCGCCTGCCCTTCCCTGGCCGAGCAGGAGGAGGGCAAAGCCCAATTTACCCTCCTCACCTCGGCAAAGTGCACAGCCAGCCACGGTGGGCCAGGGGCTCAGGGTCTAAAAATCATTTTCCCAGCAGGAAAAGCTCCTCTGTGATAGGCACAGCCCGGGGAGGACCCGGAGAGGGTAGGATCTGAGCCCAGGAGCGTGGCTGACGTCACCCTCTGCCACCGCGCTCGCACCGGTGGTCACGTTGATAACGAGATCAAAGGCTCGCCAGCATTTCAACAGAAGTGCTGGGAACAGTCTTGATCAAAATAAGAGGAAGGCCCTGTATACAGAAGACATGAGAGGTTTGCAACCCACATGTGAACCTTTGAAGTTATTCTCCTTTTTTTTTTTCTTTTTTTTTTTTTTAATAAACTAGTTTAACATCATTAGTTTAAGAGGTATAAACCCGGCGGGCTGTGTAAGCTCCCGATATACGGCAGGCACAGGGTGTCATCCACACACAGACGTGCTTTTCCAGTGGGGGGAAAAAAGCGCTGCCAGAGATACTCACAAATAAGACAAGAAAACACACAATTAGTTTTATAGGATTTGAAGTTCATTTCATACACCGACACTTTTGTTACCGAGTATCACCAGATAAGTCCGATACATTTTCTCTCCTATAATCCTTTTAACATTTCCATTCCCCCCTACAGACTCTTTTCCTTGATGTTTTGTTCAGTGCACTCCCTGCTATCTGCACACGCTTGCCCAGATTTTTTAGACTTAAAAGGGGCACCGTATCAGCATTAACCGCTCCAGGAGAGCTGATAAAACACACACGAGCACTCTGCTATCTATTAACATTTCTGAACTCCTTCCATCACCTGCACAGAATAGTGACTGAAGAGAGGGTGGGGGCAAAAGAGGTAAATGAGGATATTTATGACCAACTTCCCATGACTTATTTTTTCCACAGCCCCTTCCTCACTGTGCACAAACGAGACATCGCTTTCTCTGCTACCTTCCTGGTGGAGTAACAAGGACACCAGGCCTAGAAGATTCTCCATCCCTGGAAATGCTCAGGGACAGGTTGGATGGGGCTTGGAGCAACCTTGTCTAGTGGGAGGTGTCCCTGCACATGGCCCTTGAAGGTAACATTTAAGCCCTAGTGAATTTTTTTAGTCAAATAAGGATTTTTTGATGCAAAATGAAGGACTGCAATGGCTTCTGGGGATGTACCCATGATGCCATGGCAGAACACTGAGCGTGGTCCCCTCGTCAGTCAGTGACAACTCCTTGAAGTCCTGTCCAGGGCCACATTCCTCCTTGCTCCACATCTGCTCACTGCTTCTGCTAAACAGAAGTGACTCTGGGCTGCATTCGTGCACAGTGCCAAGGAGAAGCTGAGTCTGAAGCGGTTTAAAGCCCAGCTTCTCCATGCTCTAACCCTGTGAGTGCCTATGAAGTGACTTAGACACTCCACCAGGCAAGCAGTCAGCTCTGCACAACAACTGCCTGGAGCTGTCCATCACCCTGAGCGGGACAAACCCGCTGCTCCTCACGGAGTTAGTGGCAATTTGCTAAAACCATCAACAGATGCCGTGGCTCTGGCAGCCTGCAGCTTTATCTGCCAAATCTGCCAGATTTAAGGGCTTCCCTTCAAACCTGAGGTGGCTCAGATCCACCTACAGGTGCCCTCATCCTTCCCGCATTGCGCGTCCCAGGGGCAGCGAGAACCCGGCACGTGAGGAGCAGCAGCAGGAACGCCAGGAGATGACAGGAGCATCAGTGCTAGCACTGGCTGGAAGGAGATCCCATTCCTTTTTTTTTTTTCATGGAAACAGGAGCATTTCCAGGCACGCTCAGAGAAGCCCTTCTCCTGCGTGCACAGAGCACGAGGGGTGTGCTGGCTCTGGATGCTCCTGGAGGAGAACACGGCCAGTTTGGGAACGAGTCGGGGCTGGTGGTGTCTTGCCATGACTGCAGAGGAAGGGAAATATATGATGTGTTACCACCCTGAACTGATGAGATTCAATTCTGCAATATAATCAGTTTTGTTTTCTGGCTGGCTCCTATGGCTGTGTAAAAATGGCTCCTTGAAAACTCAACTGAGGATGAAGTGCACTCCCTGCAAACCTCGGCGAGGGAAGGAAATCCAAATGTTTTCAGTTTAACTATTAAACATAGTTTCCAGCTAGTGTGCTCAGAATTTGAAATTAAACAAATGAAAGAAACATGTTTCAATGGTTTTATGCAGGCAATAATGTCATTAACAGGAAATAAAGAAATTGGGCTTTGCAGCTGCAGCATGAAGTTTAACCCTTCCCGTGCAGCTCAGTGATTGCTGGGCTGGCACAGCCCACTCCCACCCCTGCCTGCTACTGTGGTCATCCCACAAATCCTTCCTGGACCCAAACATCCTGATCCACACCGCCCTTAAAGCAGGATGGTAATGGAAAAAGCAGGAGGAGACAACGCTTAGAAGGGAGCAGGCTTTCCTGACTAGTGGAAAACTTTCAGATCATAAAGTCAAAGAAAACTTTTCACTTCCAGGGAAGAAAAAAACCAAAAAAACCCAAGCCCTTTATGCATGGTTATTTTTAGGTGTGCTGTCAAAGTTGAGTACCCTAAAATTATACCTGTTTTGGTTTGTTTCTGCCTGTCCATTCAATTTTCAGAATTAAGGACAAGGGTGTGAGATTCCAGCCCTGTGGTGCTGTCAGGAGCTGGGTGATGCCTCTCACAAGCTGGACCAGTCCTGAGGCCACAAAAGGAACATTCATTTTTTCAGGGGTGCCTGTATTTCCAGGTGTGAAATGCAGACTGGAGAGGGGAAGCTTTGCATGGGGAAAGCCTCATCCCAGACCTGGCCCCAACATCACTGGGGTTTTCTGCACACACAGAGTTGCACAACCAAGTCCTGTGTCTGAGCCCCTCCCGTGCTGGGGCAGCACCAAGAACAGTATCCCAAATATCCATCAGAGAGAGGGGGCAACAGCTGGATAGGAACCAGAAGGCAGATTCTTTTCAGTTAAAAGACGAGATAAAGGATAGCCAGTTCTGAAAAGAAGAAACCCCATACACCTGACTTGGGATTTCCCATCATGTGGGGAAACCCATCACAGTCCCACAAAGTGAAACAAAAACCTTTTGGTTGGATTTCTCCTTCACAAAGGGGACTGCTGGCAGAAAGGCTCAGAGCTGAGCTCCATGGCATCACCTTGACCTGAGGGGAAAGTCCTTCAGGTCACCCTTCCCGAGCACCTGAGTCCAAACCAGCACCAAATTATTGATGCCATATCATCCAATATCACATTGCACTGTTCCCCCTTCTCCAGTTTATCTACATTTTTTTTGTAGTAGATCAGATCTTCCTCTGCCAAAGCCCTATTGATTGTATGAAAAGGTGTTTTCTTTCACTGTGGGAACCTCCACCATAATCCTTAAATGATTAATATTGGCAGCTTTGTTTCCCTTTTTCATTAAAAGGAAGGGAAACTTGATGAGTGCAAGGTCAGTCTCTCTCCTGAGTAGATCCAAAAATGGCTGCTTGGACCTTTGTTTCAGTAATGATGTTTTTTCTTTTTTTGTAGAAATCATCATGCTGTGGGAGAGACCATCAAAATATTATTTTAGTCTTTTCTCCTTTTGCTGTTTATGCTGTCTAATCCTTTCACAGAAGCCTGGAAATTGCTTACCCAGTGTCCTTTCTCCCCATAAGAAACTGGGGGGGACTGAGAACCTCACATTACTGAAAATCAGGAGGGACTGAAATGTTGTTAGACCACATCCCAATTTCTGCATCCCCAGCCCCAAACCAGGTTCTGGGTTTTTTCCTCTTTTCCCAGCAGCCCTGAAATTAGAACACTCTTTAATTAATATTTGGAAACAAAACTAACTTGAGTCTCCTGTCATCCTGAGAGCATCTCCCAGGCCCTTTCACACCACAACTGGCAGTTCCCCCCTCTCCTTTTTGGAAGCATTTACGAGTGTCTGGATGATCATTTCCCCAGCCCTCCTGTTCCTCCCAGAGCCCTGGGAGTGAGCAGCATAACCCATCCCCAGGAGGGTTCCCTGGGAACAGTTCCTACCTGGCTATTATTCCACTGGAAAAGGCCAGCACATTCCCTCCCACACATGTAATCAAAGGTCTTCTACTCAAACATGCAGATCAGCTCATTAACGGTGATGCAGGGGATGGTGACCATGGCAGGAAGCATGGAGGGGGAGCAGGATGTTGCTGTCACCTCCTAAGTCCCAGCTGCTGCTTCCTGAGGTGAGTTTGGTTGGTAATGGGAACATTTCCACCTGGGGGAAGCCCTAAAAGCTCCTAGAAAGCAGTAAAAGCTGAAATGCCCCATGGGCAACACGGGGTGAGGGTGGGAGGAGTTGTTACAGGACAACTGTGCCGCTGTGGCGTTTCACATCCACAAAAAACGCTGGTTCTGAGGACCTTGATACATTTATCTATTCCCCTCTGTGCCTGTCAACCCCACTAATGGAAATGAGAGCTTCCACACAAGCCCCTTGCAAGCTGGAAGGAAAGCATATCCTTCATGGATAAAGGGGTTTGCTTGGCAATGCAAAATAAAACTTTGGAAATCACAGAAAGAAAGCCTTGCAGCAGTGGAGATGGTGATGATCCCATCCCGTGCCTGGCTGCTGAAATTATAACGGCACTGCCACGATGTCCCTCTCCCACTGAAGCTCAGTGGGGTGATGGTCAGCCCCCAGGAAAATGGGGCACCTCCTGCTCCACACTGGTCTGGGGGATGGCACAGGATGGGCAGCAGCTCCGGTGGGCAGAGGGAGAAACAAATCGGCCGCAGGGGCAGCGATTTCTGAGCACATTTTGTGCAGATCCAGGTCTGCACATCGGGGCTTGCCTTGGGCGTCTGTAGCACGTGCTTTAGAGCTGGGTCCCACTTATCCACCCCGTCTGTGCAGCTGATAATGGGCTCAATGAAAGCACAGCAGAAAGGCTGAAATAGCTGATTATTCTTCCAGCCATAACTTTAGACAATAAAGTCTGATAAATTCCATAGATTTAAGCAATACACCATTGTCCTTTCATTGCACAGGCACATAGCTAACCTGAGAACAGAGAGAGCAGCTTATACTAAATTGATTTCAGTTCATGAAGAATGTAATATCAGAGCAAGCTCAAAACAGAGTTATTTAATCCATTTAAAAGTATGTGGTTTCCACAAGCTCAGACACGTTGACATCTGCTGTTGAAGTGAGCACGGCTAATGAGACTCTCCTGTGATCCACCTGACACCAGCCGGCACTGGGACGTGGATCTGCCACGCGTGGCTGCAAGTGAGGCGACAAAAACCCGTGGGCCACAGACCTGGGGTTGGTCGAGTAAAGCCACCGCGCTCCAGCCGGGAGCGGCCCTGCGCCTCCGAACGGGAGCAGCGGGAGTCCCGAGCCAGGGCGGGCTGTCGCGGGAGGACCACCCCATCCCTGGAGGCGTCCAAGGCCAGGCTGGATGGAGCTCTGAGCAACCTGGGACAGTGGAAGGTGTCCTTGCCCAACAAGGTCCCTTCCAACCCAAACCACTCCATGACCCTGTGGCCACTGGAGCAGCTGTGGCCACAGCAGAGACACTGCTAAATATCCTGGAGTCAAGCCCAGCCCTTTGTCCTGGAGTGCACTAAAATAATAACCTGCCTCGTACTGCTATTACACCGATGCAAATCGGGAGGAAAGGATTACACCACTCTAAAACCTGCTGGGCACCAGTAAGAAAAAAAAAAAAAATCCGAGCAATTTTTCTTCTCTTGATGACTTTACGGAGGCTGAAGCAGCTGGGGAGGTTCTCCCTGACCACCTGACGTTGCAGAGAGCCCGGGCCACCAGCTGAAGTGGCAGCAGCCCCTCTGCAGAGGGGAGCAGGGATGTGTTTTTTGGCAGCAGGGCCAGCCCGTTTCCTTGGGCCACCCCCTTCATTGTGAATGCTTCGTGCATTAGCTCAGGGAACCCACCCAGCTGAAAATAACCCTTCCCGCACAAAAAATAGACAAAGAAAATGGCTATTTATACCCTGCATCAATTCCTGGGCTGATTCACCGTGTGGCCCCTGGAATGGCTGCACTGGGATAAGGCACAAGGAGCTGTGCAGCTGCACCAAACCCAGCCCGGGGTGACCACGGACACACCCCCTGGCACGGGGGGACACTGACCCCCATTTGGCTGTAAAACAGCTCAACATCCACAGATGACCATTTTTCCTGTGATTATCAGGTGTTGGAGATGGGAGAACTGTGGGTGTTTTTATGATTTCCATTTTAGCCTCTGTGCTTCGAGTTTATAAATATATATTTTTAGGTTTACCTCACCTGGCTCCCCTCCCAGCTGAGTCAGGGCTGTTCCTCTCTGTGCTGTTTCCAAATTCTTGGGTTTAAATGCCACAGAAAGCCAAAAGGCCAGCTCCAAATGCCCAAAGAGAAACAGAGGATCAGCCAAATAGTTTGATAAAACTCAGGGAGAATTATCCATCCTCATCTGCCTCAGCAGACAAGTTTAAATATGGATAAAGAGAGTTGGAGTAATATAGATGCTTTTTTTTTCCTTGTTGTTTTCTGTTTTGACTTCTTTGGGATCATTCAAAGGGAGGTTCAGGCTTTGATCTTCTCTATTGGCAATATTTTCTTCATCTAGGTTTTTATAGTTTGAGAAGAGATGTTACATGCTTGCAAGAGAGACTATCAATATGATGTGGGCCTGAACAAAAAACCTGGTGTCAGGTTCTCCATTTGGAGTGTTACCTCAAGCTTTGAAGTTTGTAATGATTCAAAAGCATCTAGAGCTGCTACAAATGTTAATAAAATTAAAGCCATCTGAAAGTGAGGCTTGCATGTGCCTTTGAAAGTAGGTCTGTGATCAGTTATTACCCTCAATTACCTTGTTGTCCACTCTTTTAGCTCGAGGTTAAACTCTTAACACTTTGCTTTGAAGTGGTTATCCTTTTATCTATGACCGGACTGAGGAATTTAAGGGCAATAATCAATGAGAGCTTCATAAGAATAAAGGGGAGACAAGGCAAGGAAAAGAGGTGTGAATGTGCCCTTAACTGCTGGCTGGGGGTTCGGGGGGCTGGGGGGGACACCGAGCTCTGACAGGAGCCTTGGGGGGAAAAAAGGGGGGGGAAAAAAAAAAAGAGGGGAAAAAACGGGGGGAATGAAAGAAAGTAAAAGGAGCCCCAGCAATTTCCAAATCACTGCTAAAAATAAAGCAAAAGCACCAACCCGGGGTGGGGCTGGGCGTGGGGAGCACAGCGAGGTGAAGCCTCATCAAAGGGCGGGACGAGCGCTGAGCACAGAGATACGATTAAAGAATTGGCTTAATCACGGCTTTGATGTTCGCCACGGCACCTCGCCCTGCCGGGCCCGGCTCGGGCGGGACACGGGATGGGTGCCCTGCTCTGGGGACCCTCCCCGGCCCCAGCAGTGACCCCCACCCCAAAGCAGGGGGTCCCTGGGCCAAGTGTTGGCACCAGGCGATGCCCAGCAGGATACGGATGATCCCTTCTCAGGAGGGATTCCATCAGACATGGGATGCCGCAGATGGAATCCTCCCTGCCCTCCCCTGGGAGCAGCAGCATCTCTGCCACTGCACCCCAGTGTGCCCCAGAGGGTCCTTGGCCACCCTTCCCAGCTTCCAACCCCCACCACAAAGCCACGGCGGGATGCAGGGCTCCCTTCCTGGAGGATG
This sequence comes from Atrichornis clamosus, assembly GCA_013400975.1. Classification (NCBI taxonomy): domain Eukaryota; kingdom Metazoa; phylum Chordata; class Aves; order Passeriformes; family Menuridae; genus Atrichornis; species Atrichornis clamosus. Next base: position 11,733 of record WBMZ01002115.1, read on the forward strand.
GCAAGCCCGGGGGGAAGGAGGCTCCGAGAATTCACCTGGCTGTGTCCTGCTCCTGCTGCCCCGGCCCTGCCACCGAGGATGCTGGTGACATCCTTGTGACACCCTGCCATGCGACCCGGCCCTTTCCCCACACACCCACAGCCAACCTCTGCTTTCACCGTCCGGGGAAAATCGATGTAACACTCCCAGCCAGTTCTTTTTTTCTTTCTCTTTTCCCTTTAATTTTTTTTAATCCAAGGTGCCTAAAGCGAGGTGTTGAAACGCATGTTGAGCGCGGCGCCTTTGGCAGGGGACCAAGCCCACATGGCCTGGGTTTGTGAAGTCCTGAGCACAACCTCAGTGTGCTCAGCATCTCCCCCAAAAAAATAAAAAAAGCACTCGCACCGCGGCGCTTTGATCCTGCGCCAACGTTTGGAGCTGCGTGTCTAATTTAAGGTGCTTGGGTTGGAAAATGTTGACAATTATTGTTACTCTAAAATTAAATCAGTGCTTAATTATCAAAATTGATGGTAACTTAGAGTGGCGTTTTCAAGAGAGCCTCGGGGAGTCAGGAGGAGATTTTCAAAGGCAGTTTAATGTCTCAGGGCCACGTCTCCCTCCTCGTACCTGCAGCCTCTTACTGACTGCTCCGGCTTCAGCACCTTCTGAAGGCCACCTGAGTTGTGCTCAGCTCTACCGAGATGGTGCAAGGTGGACCTGAAACCACAAGCACAAACCGAAGTCTCCGGCCCTCCAAATGCACTTGGCTAATTCACAGTGAAAAATCAATTGGCTTTGCGTGCCTAATTCTCCTATAATCCTTTAGATAATCCCAGCTTTAGGCTTTCAGATACCGATAAAAAACCAAACAAACCCCACAATACAAGAAATTCGTGCAAGCAGAATAGAAAACAAACGTGTATTTCATATAACTTGCAGATACTCTGTACTTAATATGAAGTAGGTTGAGGACAATAGCAATAAAACATTGCTCAAGAGAGAGTAAAGGCACAAGGCCGTGAAGCCCGAGGCTGAGAACAGCGTTTCGTAATTAAGTAGCCTCCAGACAACGATTGTCATGGGCAGGCATTGCTCAAGGACCCAGCCATTATTGCTTTCATTATAATTTTTCAGGAGAGGATCTTTTTCTGGCCTGGCTCCACCCTCATTCAAAGCTCCCACTGGCCCCAGCCACTAACGAGACAGCGCTGATTGAGAAATGCTAATGAGGCCTGCACAGGCACAGGCACAGGGGCGGCCGTGGAGCCGGCACCTGGCACTGAGGGTCCCGAGCGGGTCCGGTGAAAGGGGTGACACCAGATGGGGACATCAAACACCACGGCTGGGGTGGGGAGATGGAGTGAGGGAGGCCAGGTCACCCCGGGGCGCTCGTGCTGCCACAGCCTCGACTGGGGGGCCACTTGTTGGTTCAGGGGGGTCCTGCTGGTCTTGTGCATCAGATCAGCTGAGAACGTACTGACAGGAAGGGTTTTCCAAAGAAGACTGAGCTGACTCACAGAAAACCCTGATAAACCCTATACTGCAACTAAATACCTTCCTTTTTTTTAAAACGCAGTGCAATATAGGAGCTGTAGTTTCTACTCTCCGTGCATTTCACAGACCCAGATGGAATCTCCCGTGGAAGGCTTTGACAAGGAGAGTGTGGGGGAGTGGAGGAGCACACAGTGGCTGGGCCACGGCAGTGTCACTCATCCCACCCCACCACGGATTGCTGCTGCATCACTGAATTCCCACATTCTGGGGTTTGGCTGAAACTGGCCCTGGAGTTTAGCTTTCCTATAGAGGTGGGGGAAAAAGCATGAATTAGAAACTCCTCTCCGTTTGTAGAAAAATGTTGATTTCCCACCAAAATTCAAACATGACTAAAAAGTTTCAGTAGGTGGTAATTCCCCCCGTGGTCCTGAATGAATCCCCTTGGAATCGCAGGATCAACTCCCATCGCCTGACGTTACCTGGAGCATGACCGTGCCTGTCTGCACTTAACTGCTGACCTATCTTAAACATCCCACTAATTAATATGCTGAAGCAAGGTCGTGTTCCAACACGGTCTCATTTTCCAGTGAAGAGAAGAGCCAAGAAGGATTAGAAACAAATGGGAACAGCCCCAGACGCTTCCTTGCACCCCAAACCCCAAGTCATTGCTTCTCTACCTCTGAGCCCTCTGTGCACAAACCCAGGGGAACAGGAGGGGCTCCCGTGCCAGCTAATTCCTGGCTTAACAGTAATCCCAAATTGTGGCAGCGAAGCCAGCGCTGAGCCACTTGCTGCTGCTCCAGCTGCCCTGATCTTTGGCCAGTTATCAGCACCTGGATGCTCGGGCAAGAGGGAGGGAATGCAAGGAGGTAATAATGGAATAAAGAATAAAGTTCTTATTTCTGTAAAAATGCTGCTGGGCAGGCTGCCCGGACTGGGTCAGGGCACAGCCCAGCTCCTAGGGAGCCTCCTCAGCCGCTGGAAGCCCAGCCATGGGGAGCACGGGCTCATCCCAAGGAGGGCTGGGCCCCATCCCATAGGAGGGGCTGCCTGCAGCCACCTCCCCTCTTGCTCCGTGATTATTACTTAGGTTTTTTGCATTACGTGGAGGAACTGAGTCAAACACAGTAGAGAGAATCTCTTGGCTCCACATGGTATCAACCCCTCTGAGCACAGTGGGGTGGCCAAAACACCCCTGTGACATCTGCTCCCTGTGCCACACACAGGGGGGTTTTAACTCCAGGGGACCAGGAGAGACCCAGGCAAAGGCTGCACAGCACAGTGCCAGCAGCCACAAGAGCTGCTGCTGCCCTTGCAGATGGACAAGCCCCACCTCAGAGCTTCCCCCAGACCCAGGCAAACCTTGCAGAGAGGGGATCTGCTTCCTTACTCCTTGAGAGAAGGGAAAAACAGCACCACCGAAAGCCCACCTATCCAGAGGAGCAGTGCCTGGAGCCACGGGACCCCTCAGAGCCCCGGCCCCAGTGCTCCTCCATGAGGGGAGGTCGGTGTAGCAATAGCCAGACAGGAGTCACGGGCTAATGGAGATGAATCAGGTTCTTGTAAGGCTTTAATTCATTTTCTGCCCAAGACAAAGGGTCCTCTCTGGGACCTCTTAATGGATCCCCCATCCTCCAGTTTCATCCCTTACGCCAGATCTTCCCTTTTTCTCCCTCCGTCAGGTTTGGGAGAGAAGTCAGACAAGAAGAGAGCAAATCCCCTCCCCATGTTTTACCCGTTCCTCTAATGTATTGCCCCGAAAGCCCCCCAGGACACTGTGCCATGGACATACTGGGGCAGACTGGTCCTAGGGCAACTTCTCATCCTGCTACGTGACCCAACACCACCGCTTAAACCAAATCTGCCATCTCAGGTGTCCCTGGGAAAGGGCAGGGGATGATCCCAGGACCCTGCACAGCATTCTCCTCTCCCAGAGGGGAGCCAGGGCTGGGTGAAACCTCACTGGATCCCCCCTGGCAAGGCAGTGGGGGAGGAGAGGCACAGCCACCCTCCGTGAGGCCACAGCGAGGTTTTGTGACTCCGAGGAGTTGGCAAATCCCCGGATAAAAGGGAAAATATGTTCATAATAAATAAGACTGAAGTAACACGTTGCGAAATATTTACTCCCTCGGAAAGGCGGCTGTTTGCTTTCAGTGGAGCTGCTTATCTGATCCTCTGCCAAACGGCGCTGAACGCCTGGAAAAGAGACTTTTCTGTGGTGGGAGAGGGAAAACCAGGTGCCCAGAGAGCGCAGTGACTGTGTGTGCACGGGCACACGTGAGCAGGGGGGAGACAGGCACAGTCCCAGGGGTCCCCACCTCCTGAGAGCCTCGCTGATGCTTCTGTGAGCAGAGCCAGCCTGCAGCTGAAACTTTAATAAAACTAATCATATGTCAGTGTAGAGACTGAAGGAAGGAGAATAGAGGGGAGAAAAAAGAAAGAGGTGTTGATAAAATACTTGTTAGAAAGAAAATTGGATTAGCGGTGCCATTCTGGCCATGAAGTTCTTTGAGCCAGAGAAAAGAAATAATAATCTTGTTCCTTTTTCCCCCCTCTCTCTGCAGCCCACAGAAGGCCTCACAGCCAAAACATCAGTCCTTCTAATCTTATTTTCTTTTTTCCAGCATGTATTTTATTAACCCCTTTTCTCATTTAACTGCTATGAATAGCTCAGTGGGTAACATCCTTCTTAGAAAGTGAAAACCTCCTTGGAGATGCGGTGCAAGGAGAGAAATGCAGACAAACTTCCAGCTCCTGCACTCAGAAGAAAAGCCCCCTCTGTAATCCCGTCTGGTGAATCCCCACATTGTGCTCCAAGGTAGCCGCCAGCTCCAGGTCCTCTCTTTGGAGCAGGAACAATCAGAGAATTTATCTGGACACGCCAGGAGATTGCTCTGGCTCTGTGAACTTCGTGGACATGGAGCAGAGATTAGAGAATAAATAAACGCCCGTGCTGCTTCCCGGGAAAGTGTCTGTGTGTGTGTGTGTGTATACAGCACCCTAAAATCAAGTCAGGCATCTGAATTACCTTTTTACAGCTTCCCCCTGAATCACCTCGCCTTTACAGCTTCCTTGCCAGCTACCAGTCACGTACAGTGAAATTCCCAGTATGGACTGGGGTGCTCGTGGGAAGGAGCCCAGCACTCCTGTGCCCGGGCTGGGGGCCAGGGCCCTGTCCTGCTGCTGGGGCTCCAGTGGCTTTATCCCACCAGCCCAAAGCAAGGCTGGATTTGTCCTCACGCCCACGGCAGGATTTTGTGCCCCAATTAAGACATGGGATCTCTGGAAGCTCAGGGACCAGCCTTCCCTCTGTGCAACAGCGATATCAACGTGGCCAAAAGGGGAGAAAAACCACAATTAACACATCAAGTCCGAGGGAGACAGTCCTGCCCTGAGCTGCTGTAAGTGGGAACAGAGATTTGGCCTCACCATAAAGAAAATACCAGCTCCAGCAAGCTTGGCTGCTGCCTCCTTCCCTGAGAGCAGCAAACCTTCCTGGGAGAGGAGTGGGAGCGGGATCCAGCCCCGCGCGATATTGGTGTGTTATTTTCCTTGACAGCTGTGGTGCATAGTGGTAAGTGCATGTTTAATTCATTCACAATTTATGGTGTAATGAGAACAATGAATGTGTCTGAGGGAATAATTGCTTCACGGCGGGGATGCTGGAGAGTTCAAGTTGGTTGGCACCTGGACTTTGAATCGGGGCTGGCGGGGATTGGCTCCGCCGGCCCCACAATGGCCCCGATAACAAAGCTGTGGGGACGGGGAGGGGGTTCAAAGTCACCCCGCGCTGCCCGGCCGAGCTGCAGCAGCCTTTCCACGGCCAGGGCTGGATCCCAGCCCCTCTCAACCCGTCTGGCCCCAGTTACTGGGCACCCAGGGAGGGCTGTGCTTGTGGGAGCTGCTTTTCCAAGCCGTGCTTGCAAGGGAGTTTTGCTGTGCTGCAAATCCCTGTCCCCCAGAAAACCAGCGCTTCCCCCCTTCTCCCTCTAGGACTCTTTCACTGCTTGGTCCTGGCTCTGTCTGCCAAACCCTCCTTTTGTTGGGGGTGTGGAGAGGGGGCTGACCCTTCCCAGTGTCCTCAGCAGCCACATGGAGTTTCAGAGGCCTCAGAGGTCAAGAGCATCCATATGGAGGGCCCAGGATCTCCGTGCGTCTCCCAGCTGTCCCCACGGCAGCTGTGCTTGCAGCCCCCAAACAAAGCTCATTAGGGGGCTTGTTAGGACACTCAGGGGTTGCTCTGAGCTGTCCTGGAAGAGTCCTGGAATCAAACAGCTCCCAGAAGAAGGCATCATGCTTGGCTCCATGCACCAGCAGCTCCCATCCATCAGACTGGGAGCAGGGAGATCCCGTTATCCATCGTGGGCTCTCTCCCACAGCACTGAGCAGAGCCAGATTTTGAGCCAACAACAAAGAGATGCCAACAAAGCATGGCTCAAGCCTTGGTCCATGCAGTGAGGACTGCAGCAGCCCCCTCCACAGCTCCTGAGGCACCCAGCAGAAACGGCAATCTGATTTCTCAAGCAGATGTGTCAAAGCATGAGCAACAAATCTTCCATGCCACAAATCCACCCTGAGGAGATCAACAATCAAGATGGGGCTCTTGGACCCAGCATCAGCTCTGGGGGGGGAACTATCTGTGAAGAGCTGTGAGACTCAGATGCTGTTGTTAATTATTACACCATTATATTGGGGAGCTGTGCTGGAAACCATCAGCACTTGAGCTTTTCCATACATGGACCATGCAGGATGGAGCTGGGTCCCTGTTCTCCTTCTCCATGTGGGAAAGCCACGTGCTGGGGATGGGCTTGCCTTGGACAGCTTTCAGAGATGCTGAGCTGAGAGCCCTGTTACACATTAACTCCCATGCAGGGCTCTACAAGATGTTTTGAACACGTATGTAACACTTAGTCCTAAATGGAGTCTGCTTTTAGCTGGGGCAACATCTGGGTACGAGCAGATGTGGGCCAAGCTGGTGGGCAAATCACTGCAAGGACTTTTCTTTAGGGATTGAAGGCATTTTTCCAAGGGGTGAAGTGGTTTAGGTGCATAAATTCAAAGGAACTTAATTCAGATTAAAAGAATGGAGATTTTAGGCTCCTGTCTCCCCTCGAAAACATCCCACCTGTCTGCACAATGGAAACAGCCACTGCTGGGAGTGGAAGACAGAGCTCAGGTGCAGACAGAAACACGAATTTGTAGTCCTGACAGAGAACCTTGTTTTATCCCATCTACTCTGAGGTTAAACACGATGTTCTGTCAAGCCACATACGGAGCAAAGCACGGCTTGGCAGCAGTGCCTCGCTCTCGTAACCACGTTAAACACAGCACAGCTCCGCGGGCCCGAGATCTGCAAAGGGAGCAGTGGCTGCCAGCCCTGCTTTCATCTGTGCTCAGGAACATCCAGGAGGCAGCGTTGCAGTCAATAAATCAGCCCTTCTGTCCCCTCTGCAATGCTCTGTCTCATCACTGCTCTCCCTGGAGCTGCTCCCTGGGAGCCCCGACACCTCTCTGCCCTGAAGGGAAAATAACAGACCCCAGGGACCAACCAGGTGTTCCCCTCTCCATGGGCAAGGAAAGGTTCAAAACAAAGGTGACTGCAGATGTCAAGTGTGACTTTGAGTGGGGTTCACACCTTCTCCTCCTGCTCCATCCCCACCTGAAGCTCAGCTGTGAGCTGAGCCCCCTCAAAGTCCCATCCCCACAGGAGGATGCAGGCCTGCCCCATCCCAATCTCCAACACAGCCCAGATGACAGGTCAGGATACAAATAAACCCATCCATAATTGCACACCGGTAATTACCCAGGGTGTTTGGGTTTCTTGGAGAACATTAGCTTGTGAAGACGCTCAATCAAACAGCCCTTGGGGCATCCAAATCAAGGCAAGGCATCAAAACCCGGATCTGTTTTGAAAACACAGCTTCAAATGCACGACGGGGGGAGGGAAGGCTTCCCCTGCCTGCCCAGCAAAGAACACGCCCTGGAAGGCTCCTGGCTCCGAAGGCAGCAGCACGCAAGGGCAAAGGCTGTGACCTCAGGGTACAATATCTGCAGGAGCCTCCAGGGACTCCCAGGACTCCAGGGAGGGTGATTCCAGCAAGGCTTCAACCACAGGCAGTGAGGGAGGTGCTTCTTCTGCTGTATTTTCCCTGTTGTTCTCCCAAGCCCCACCTTTCGTGCCCAAGCAGGGCAGCTCTGAGGCTGCCCTTGCACAGAATTTGTTTCCACCAGCTTGGAAACAATTAGGAGAAAAATCAACTTGGGAAGGAACTTCTGTCAAAAAGTTGTGACTGATAACTGCAACCTCTGGAAATATTTTTAGCTAGGCCAACGTATGTATAATAGGTAATTATGTATTTGTAATGATGGAACAGTATTGCAGGTAAGTAAAGCATGCAAAGAGGGAGGGAAAGCAGCAAAAAGTGAAATAAAAAATAATCTCAAATTAAAAAGAGAAGGTAACTAATAACACCAAATTCAGGGGAGGAATTTCTGATCACAGTCAGTAAGAATGTAGAAGAGGATTTCAAGAATATTTGGGTAGTGGTTCTTTTCCTAACAGAGATGATCTTTTTCAGCCAAACCCACTGGATTTGAAGCAGAAAATTAATTCAGGGAAGTTTTAGGAACACTGTCCCTAGGCCACTCTCAACTCCCTTTTGGTCTCTAAGCATCCATGCAGCTATTTCACAGCTATGTGGGTATGTGTACATTTAGCTGGAAACAGCTGTTATATGAAAAAAGAGAAATAAAGATCCAGAGAGATCTGCTCACCCCAGTGAGAGAGCTTCTGGGAGTCGCATGAATTTAAAAATATTATTTCAGTTTTAGCCTGGCAGTTCTCACTCCCTTGCTCACAGCCAGGTACCTTACACTGACCACGTTCCTTACAACAAGCACGTGGGCCAAACCCAGCACAGAGGGACCATCAGCCCCTCCTGCACCAAGCACCTCCCATCCCCTTCTCCCACAGGATGACTACAACAGCATTCACTTTCCAGAACGCTCACACTGCTGAGGCTCAGCCCCAGCAAAGCCCTGCTCTTCCTCTGTCAAGATGAAAGTCAGTGACCTGGCGCAGTGCAGCCCCGATGCTCACCTGTCTCCAGGTGACCCCCACCTGCTGAGGTGCCACCACACCAGGCCATGCATGAGCTGCATCCTGCACAAGGCTCAGCAGCACAGGACAACTGAGCACAGCTTGACACAACAGCTCCTGCATCCATCCTAAAATATGGGTTTGCATTGCCTGGAGGGAAAGGATCAACCCCCACTAGAAACAGGTGAAAGGAAATCGTTCACAGCCCTTACTAGATCCATCAAAAAGGTTAAACACACTGATTCCACCAAAAAACAAGCCCTCTCCACACATAAAGCTGCTTCTACCCCACCAACTTACCAGGGGTAAGGCCCTCAGTTGTCCTTTGCAGACCAGATGTTTGCACGAGTCTCCCCAGCCACCCAAGAGCCAAGCTGGAGCTGCTGACACTGAGGGCTGTGCAGGCAGCTCAGAGGGTGCTGAAGGATTTTTCAGGTAGGAAGATGGTAGAGATACAGCTGAACCCAATGATCTTACAGGTCTTTCTCAACCTAAATGACTCTATATGTACAATACTGCTGTTTAGAGCAGGAAACTCTGAGGGAAACATGTGGGAGCATAAACCAGCTCAGGTATGATCTGCACTAAAGGCAGGAGTCACCCACCCATCCTGGCTGTGGGGCTGAAACCCCCAGAAAGTCCCTATTCGCCAGCACATCCAAGGCCAGCAATAGGCCTGAACTCAGTGCAGGTTTCAGGTTAAGTGTTTGCAGATGGGATTTGTTGAATTAGGCTCAGGGTCCAGGTGGGAAGTGGCTGCTTTGTCCTGCAGCTTTCTGTGCATGACCTGCGAGCACCCCGGCCCTGCTGGTGTTGGAGCAGGGCGCGGGGTGGGAGCTGGACCCTGCTGCAGGTGCCTGGTTCCATTTTTACTATGCCCAGTGCTTATATTTCAAACTGCAGCAAAGCAGCCCCGTGGTTTATGACACCCACAGGTGCAGGAGGAACCACATCAGAGGTCTGAACAGAGGCACTGAAGCAGCACAGGGCCACCACCCGTGCTGGGAGCAAACCTCGGATTGTGGGGATGCTTCCAGGATCTCCCGAGTGGAGCAGCAGAGTTTTAACTCAGAGTTTTCATTGTAGATCCAAATCTGAAATTAAGTCAGCCAGTGACCTCATCCAACAACGATGAACAAAGGAGAAGATGACAAGCAAGTGTCAGTAAGTCTCAGAAGATGTAACATCACTCCTGAGTACAATTAAACACAGCCTTGCAATCATCCGAGCTCTGACTGATCATGAAATCCATACGGAACCATTTGCCTTCTTAGGTCTGTTTTTCCACCACCCTCAGATGCAGAAGGAGAGTGTGACTGTATGAAAACTGTATAAAGTTTAGGTGAGAGATTTAGCTGGGCTCTGAACTTAAAGAGAGAGTGTGATGTCTGAGGAATCCCTTTCTAAACACGCTTGCTCTGGGAGAAGAGTGTTGAACTGTGCAACCTCCGTGCCGCGTGACACATCTGAGCCTGGGCCACCGCTCATGGGGGAGTTCAGTGGCAAGGAAACCAGCTGGTCCACGGGCTGCATGTTCTGAATACTGCTCAGAGATTCAGACTGTCCACTAAACCTCACGGAACATGTCCTGCACCCGCCAGCACTTCCCAGCACTCCTGCACTGGTCCTCAGTGAAGAGCCAAGGGGTTTACATCCTCAGTCTCAGCTCAGGATCACTTTGACCAACAGATTTTGTATGGATTCTAGGGCTAGAGTTTTAATAAATTCCTCGAAGCCTTTCTTTGGGCAAAACCGGAGAAAGTTAACTTCAGTGTTAGTTTGAGACAACAGCAGAATTAGGACCCACAACCTTCTTTTGAAAGGATGGTCAACTCTGCCTGGTAGGGACTCAGCTCTGCAAATAAAATTGTTTTAGAGAGCTGAAAAAAGGAGGTTGCAGCTCTGAATCCTGTGAAGGTGAGCTCCATGTCCATCTTCCCAGGGTCTGCTGGAAATACTGCCCTGAATACTGGACATAGCTGGGTTGAAAGGAAAATCAAAGTTTCCTGTCACTGGCAACAGCTTCAGGAGAACCATCAGGGAAGAAAAGGTCTCTTCTCCCAAGGATGCCTGGAAGGAAGCAGAGCTCTTACGACCTGTAGCCATAAGTTCATGGGATGAGCTACCCCGCAGTTCATGGGATAAAGGGATGAAAAGGGATTGGGATCAGGGACAGCAGAACAAGGACACCACACACGGTCTCCACTCTTTTCTGTTCCCTGGTTCTTTGTCAGTGAAGGAGAGACCAACTTGTGGCAGCAAATGGTAAATAAATGATATTTTATCCAGGGGTTTGCCTTGTTTACATTATGACAAATGCCAGATAACACGACAGAGCTGCACAATCACTGCATAAAAGTGCTACAAAGTGCTCCCAAACACTCCCTGTTTCCCTCACACATTTTTGCAGGATCACATCCTCATTCAGTTCTTTCAATGCTTTTTCACATATTTTTTTTTTCTAATTTAGGGAGGAAAAGTTTTATTTAATTACCATCTTTTCTTTTTTTTTTTTTTTTGGCTTGAATTGACCAACTGCATATCTTCCCCCGGCTTTATCAAAGACGCCACCAGTACCAGAGCACATCTAATTTTAAGAGGGCTTTAGTAGGCAGACTTAAAATTGATCATGCATTTTAGTTTCAGTAACTTGCAATTTCTGCAGCCTTTGATAGCACATTTTAAAGAACAAGTCTGTAACGACAAAGGCTTAAAGGAAATGACCTTTCTGAAAAAAATATCAAAGCTTGGAAAAGATAGCTCCTTGGAAAAAAAAGGCTGAATTAAAATGACCTTGTGTTCTGAAACTTCTTCATACAATATCTGACGTCTTACTTATCCTTTGTACCCTCCAAGTGGGACCAAGTATAATTTAGTAGTGTGGGGCCTCCCGTCCATTCTGTGATTTGGGGAGGACTTGAAGTGCATGAAGAGAACTGAAAAAAGAAAACGAGATCCCATACAGATCCTCTAGCAAGACCTCTCAGCATCAGAATCAAAGCTGTGTGTGTTTTCCAAAAAAAAATGCAATAAATATTTTCTTCTAGTCACCATAAAATATATTTTTTTGTGCAGCAAAATCATTTCTCAGTTTGAAACCACCACAGCCAGGAGAGATTTGGGCAAGCACCAGGAGTATCTGCTGTCCCCAGCACAATTGAAGCTCTGTTGCAGACACAAGCAGAGGGCTGGGAGAAGGAGGGACCTTGTATCCCTTTTCTTCCAGCTGTGCCAAAAGGGAGCATTTTTGTTCCATGTAACACAAGAACTGTGAGTGGCACTGAAATAAAATGTCACCTTGATAAGGGTCACCTCCCTCGGTACTGGTGAAAAATGTTACGGTGACCTTTTCTCGTGGGGTTTTATAGAGAGTGAAACAATTTCTCACACAGAAAAAAAAAATTGGGGAAATAAAGAAATATAAAATACAAACAAAGTTGTAATCACACTCAAGGTGGTTTAGGCAGAGTTTGATTTAGGGACAACAGAGCCAACTCCTGGCAGCTGGCAATTCCTTACTGAGAGGGAGAAAGAGAGGCAGAGAGCAAGTAACAACTATGGAAATCTTTCTAATCCTTCTGTTTGGACTCCAATTCTTACTTGTTACAGGAATGATCAGAGCAATGTTAACAACTACCAGAGAACTCCAACCAACCTCACAAGGTTCACAAGCATCTTCAAAGTGGTCCTCAAGCTGTATTTGATGTTGGAGAGAGTTTCACAGAGTTTTAGAACTCCCTGATGGACCAACATCTACTTTTCTCAAACTGCTTTATGATCACAATGACATCAGCAACCCAATTCCATCAAGAAGAAGGAAATTCAGGCCTGAGTTCAACCCTCACAATGAGGGTCCCTGTGTTTCTTTGTGTGTGTACCCCCCTTCCTGCTTTCAGAAGCACTACAACCACACAGATACCATGGAAAAACACAAGCAGAGAAGCAGAATAAAGGACGACTCATTTTCCTCATGCGTGAGAAGAGTGGTCACTGTCCCCACCTCTGCCATTTAGACCCAGAGCCATGCCCAGTGGGCACATCCCAGTGCCCACAACCTGCTGCCCTGGGCTCTCAGTGCTCCTCCTGCAGAGCCCTGCACCTTTCAGGGTAAAAACATTTTACTGCCCACAATTAACTGAATGCATCCCAACAAATTCCTCCTCCTCCATCTCCCCATTCCCCCAGGCGAGGCTTTGTGGCACCTGCCACAGCACCTCCTCCTTTATCAGAGGAGCTGTGACAAGCCCTTATCTGTAATTAGAAGAATCACTTGTTGATTCAAGGAAGGTGGAAAACCTGCCCAGGCCCAGACTGGGCTGGCAACCAGCAAAGCACCCAGAGCCAGAGCCTGGGCTTGGCACGGCGCTGCCAGGAGGAGGGGTGGATGGAGCCAGCCTGCCAAAGCCTCTCCTCCTTGATCTGGGTGCCAGGAGGAGATAAGAGCCCAGCTGGGGAGCTGGGACTTGGTGGCACAGCCAAGGGAGCTGCACCCTCCGAATTCCGCCCGGACCCTCCGAATTCCCCCTGGTCACGGCGGGGAGAGGCAGGAGAGGGAGAGGCCATCCCCACCAGCAGTGAGAGCCTCAGTGTCACTGCTGCTGCCAGGGCCGCAGCTGGACTTAGAGTGGGAATTTCTGGCCCCTTCTCAAGCCCTCGGGCCAATACTGTGCCCTGATCCCAACGCTGCCGGCGGGATGGTGCCCAGGAAAAAAACAGCTCTTCCTGTGTTGGGCAGATCTAAATGTCCACATTCCACAGCTACCACCGCACACTCTGGCTCATGGATGGCCAGGAGATAAGGATGCTGTCCCATGGCTGGGAGGCAGAGCCAGCCATGAGGGCTGACCAGGTCCTTCAGCTTTCCACGGCTCCTCAAACCTGGTCCCGGAAAACCCTCTGGAATCTGCTCGGACTTCCCGGGATCCTCGCGGGGAGCCGGCACGTGCCCACGTGGGATCAAGGCCATATCAGTTACAACTCCTTTTCAACAACACCCGTGACCACGTTATCAGTCAATGAGGAAGCAATTCCCTGTGCCCTGCCCGGAGCACCCAGCCCCACCGACAGACAGAACTGCCTGCATTCCCATCACGGTGTTCTCATCCTTGTGCCAAGATCATTCCTTGAAACACCGCACACATTCCCAGCTAACAAAGCCATACAAAACTCCCGTGGCTACTGAGGTGGGTGAGATGCTCAAGCAGGACAATAATGTCAAAACAAAATATAAGAAAATAATAATATTTTAATATTATGTAAACACATGGACATGGAACAATGTCAAAATATGTTAAAATATCTTGGACAATAATAATAATAATAGAAAATGTGATTTTCTTCATGTTTAAAAGTGAAAAAAAATGGTATTGGGAAGTAGTAACAAAAATATTTGTAGAGCAAAGTCTACCTGCTCGGTAAGCGAGCTCAGCGTGGCATCAAACAGTGTATCAAAAGCAAAGTCTGTAATAAAATAATGATAAAAAAATAATGGAAGGAAGATACAACAAAATCCATGCTGGCATGAGCTATGAATATGTTTTCATGAAGTTAATTTTTTGTGCTAACAAAAGAACCACTAATCTTTGCATTATAATTTACAAGAGCCAAATCTTCAAACCTATTCAGAGCAGTCCATTTGGCAATCAAAGAGATCCCACCAATCCGTCAGCTACCTGAAAAGGAAGAGATTCTCGTTAGTTTTACCTTATTATTTTTATTATAAAAACACAGCAGACTGAAAGCAAGGTTGGGTCTGGTGGGCAGCAGGCCTGGAGCTTTCTATTTATCTAACAAAGTTACCTATGCTGGACTTAGGACCAAGAATCTATGACATTTTCAGTTTCCAGTTAGCTTTAGCTAATTCCTGGTAACAAATAATTCAGGATTAATATTTTCACACAACTGTCACACTGCTAACTTTTTCACAGTTGTTTAAATATCTCACAATACGGTATTTTACAAGCACCCATTCTTAGTTGCAGAAACCCTCCTGTGAGATATGAAATACCACCAAAGTCTATAAATTCCACCAAGATGGAGTGGCTTTCCTAGGAAGTTTCCCTGTACTCACCTCTCCACGTGAATCACTTACTCTAAAGGCACAGCAAGGCTTTTTATGGCTGCAGCACTTGCCATAATTTATATTGGAGGGTGTAAACATCTGAAAAAAAAAACCTCAGGCTCGCGGAGATCCGGTCCTTTGAAGATGTGATCTGCAATATTCTGCATTGCATCATTGTTTTCTATCTTAAAAGGAGGTGGCATCACCACAGAGCTGCAGCTGCCTCATCATCAGCGTGGAGGCAAAGCCCAGACTTGCAATGCACCTGCAAGTTCTCTCATCTTGCTCTCACAGTACTGACTAAGCACTGGGGAGAAAATCTCAGATGCTTGTTTACTGAAAATAAGGAGCTTTTAAAACTGCAGCCATATTGGAGTGTTTTAATTAAGCCGTAAAACTTCAAGAACAGGGACCCACAGGTGTGAAATGGTACAAATGGATCAAAGATTCTCCCGTACTTTTTGGCGTGGTAGGCGTTCAGGTCTTCCTGGAGGACTCTTTTCTGCAGAAAACTTACCTGTAAAATACATCCCACATGAAAATAGGGTACAAAATTCCAATTAGTACGTTTGTGCTCATTTCATAAAAGGAGTTTTTCGGGTCTCTTCTGCCTAAATAAAATGCAGTAACACTTCAGCTGCGTAGGAGAATTAGTATTTAATAAAAGAGTGTTATCTTGGCTTCCCTGGCTCTGCTCTGGCTGTGCACTCTCCATTCCTTCAGGAACAGAGTCAAACCAGTTGTTGAACCCAGCTGGTGGTACCATATGGGTTGTGCAAGGGCTTGGGAGCTCCAGTTCTCCTCGCAGCTCCCATGTGATTCCTGTGCTCTGATCCCTGCACTTTTGCTCCTGGGATTAAGGTACTCACCTGTTCTTCTGTGTGAAAATTAATGCTTATTAACACACTGTATCCCCTGTTGGATATCTCACCAGGAGCAGACAACCAGGCAGCAATCCTTTATATTTAGCAACACTTTTACAAAACTTCACCCAGGCCTCAAGTATTTTCTTTTTTCCGCGGTTTATTTTTATCCCCGCTCGGTGCTTTCACCCAGCCCATCCTCTTCATCCTCCTCCAACAATAAATAATCCTGACAGGTGCAGAGATTCCAGTGCCCTTCTTGTCTGATGTTTTCAAAGAGGAATTTCAACAATTTTCAAAGAGCAGGACACCTGTGCTTCAGAGGGAGCCCAGCTCCCCGAGTGGTCTCCGACGCCAGCGCGTGCGGAAACACAGCCAGCAGCGATGGATTTCTGGGAGAGCACCCAGGTTTTAAAGTGTGCCGTTTACTTTTCCTCCTTTGAAATGCTGCTGCTGCTGCTGCTTACAGAAGCCCTGCAGGTGGATATCAGATTCTACTTTTTTTTTTTTTTTAACTCATTAAAAGGTGTGGTGTTCTTGTGTTAGCTCAGAGTAATGTTTCCTACCAGGCAGTGCTAAGAGTCTTTTTAGGAGTCTTTAAAAATAGCTTTTTGCTATCAACTGGAAATAGATTTCCCCAGTAAACCCTTAACTCTTTATTTCCCAATTAAATGAGAAAGAGGATCACATCCATGAGGAATCCCCTGAGGTGAAAGCAGAATGTTTACAACCAGAGCGTTGAAGTTGTGTCACTACTTGCACAGGGAAATGTGAGTTTCCACTGTGAAAACTTCCTACTTCCATTGAAGGTGGCCTCTGCCAGGGGAAGTGTCTCATGCAGGGCAAAACATGGCACAGAAGAACCCTTATGCATTGCAAAGAGAAAAAAAAAGGGGAAAACCTCCAAATACATTAAATTACCAATCATCTCCATAGAAAAAGATTTCATAAGGTGAGTTTGTAGATCAATAATTTCTTGAATAATGGTCCTGAAAATTGGTGTAAGGCACGTGCTGGTATCAAGCCTAAACTTGTACACGGTGTCCTCAGGGCCTGTGCTCTTCCCATTTGCTTTATTATATAGGCTGGAAAGAAAATAAAATTATTTCTAATCCTCTTCTTCACCTTTTATAGGCAGCCTTTAAATGACTCCTTCAGGAGAAAGAGGGTAGGGAAGATGAAAGATAACTGTGAGCTCTATTTGAAAGGTTGAGGGAAAAAACCCTAATACCGAATATAGCACAGTTTTTCCTGGAAAAAAAATCCGATATCAAAAGATTCAATATGGTAGCCCTCAAACTGGAGGAGAAAAGCTTTGTGAAAAATGAGCGGGAAACACGAGTGCTGCCATAATTTCATTTTGAGACTTATTCAGTGTTTTCGGCCAAATTTCAGATGGTCATTACCTCCTGTCTAGAAGAGATGACTTTTATCCAGTTCAAAAAGTTGAAGATGAATAATAAGAACTTACCTGAGATTTTAAAGATGAAATGATGTCTTCAAGTTCCTTTTTAGAAGATGCTGGCATCAGCCCTTTGAGTATTTTTTCATATTCTTCTCGTATAGTAATTAACTGTAACAGAACAAAGAGAAATTTATATAGAGATGGTTACTCTAAGGTGCTGGAGAGTAACAACTTTTGCTTCTTTTGCCCAAATTGGAGGCCACATAAACACAGAATTGTGCTATCAAGGGAAAGGGAAGGAGAGAGAAGAAAAATCAGCAAAAGGAGCAAAAGAGGTAAAAAAGACAAAGAAAGGTAAAAGAAAACATAAGAATAAAAAATAGATTGAGAGGAAAAAAAATGAGAAAGGAACAGCAAGGCATTTGTTGGGACATGATCTGAAGAAGCAAAAGTCATTCTTGAATCCACCTGAATTGAGCACTTATACAGATCTACACTTTGCAAATTGTTAGCCAGAAGTTTTCTGTTTGCCTGTGGTGGGATCTGAACCAGGTCAGTGGAGTGACATTTGTCCCCTGCTCCCTTAGGCAAGGTGAATTCCCATTTCCCAAAATATTTTTTACAAAATTTCTCAACTTCTAGGTGCTTTTATGGACATTTTAAACGATTATTATTCATCACGCAGCTATTTCTCACTGCACTTTGTGTCTTCCTCAACTTCATGGAAGCTGCAGGATTTTTAATGAGTAGATTTGAGCATTTTAGGGCTGCTGCAAGACCAGATGTTCCCCCCAAAATGAGGAGGTTGGAACAGGAGGACATCTCAGTCCACAACTTTATCCACCAGGTGCTGAGTAAAGAGTGGTTACAGAGCAGAGTTACATGAACAGGGATCAGAGGGAGGGGCTGTGCTTCTTTTTTCTCCAGAGTGCTTGGATTTGATGAGTTTTGACCCAGGGTAAGTGTGGAGAGTGTGGTTCAGGTCAGCCCATCACGGACACGCTCCCACACGTCGGTGAATCAGGGCCTCACATCTGTACTTAACTTCCAATAGGATTAACTGCTTAATTCTAATTAAGCAAGGACTCAGGTGTTTTTCTGGATTAGCAGTTGGATATGTAAATAAAGGATCAAAGGGATCCGATATCAGATTAACTCATAAAATATCTTTAAACTTTCAAATTGAATCTTTTTTTTGCCCCAATGGTTTGCACACCAGCACCATTTGGTGCTTGTTTCCAATTCCCAAATGGCTGAAAATCTACCATTCCAACCACAAATCCAACCCTCAGCCTCACACCTGAGGGAGCCACGGGTTCCAAACCCCCGCTCCCAGAGCCTCCACACGTGAGAACCCGAGGCCAACCTCACCCTGACACCACCCCACGGGAGAAGCAGCTCACGCCAAACCCTGCGCTGTGCATCGGGCAATCATCAATACAAAGGGAATAAAACAATCTGATGGAAATTCTCCCTCTGAGTCACTCCCACAGGCAGGAGGAATGGCCAGATCTCTATGCAAATGGGCAATTAGAGGCTTTCCTTGGGAACTGTAAGGAAGTGATGCCACGATGCAAATCTAAAATGAAAAAAAAAGAGGTGAGACAGGAAACCTTGTTTGAACTCTGCTTGTGTCTAAGCCAGCGATCAAAATTTATGTTTTTGAGAGCTACACCAATAAATTTATGCTACTATTTCTATCGAGGCTTCCAAAGTTATGCAGAAGTGCTTTGCCAGGATAAATATTTTCTGAGCCAACAGCTCATTTGGGTGGGGACCTTGATAGAGCAGAAACATATATTTCAGTTGATTCAACATGTTCCATTTATTCTTGGTGAGACGAGACCAGAAACAGGCAGCTAGAGCAGCAAAATGCTTTTATTTCCTAAATTTTGAAGAATAAAGGTCCATCTCATGGGGAAGAGGATCTGGATGAGCACCTGGCCAATATGCAGATGCAACAACAATTTTAACACAGCTCTGTGAGGGAAATAATAGTTTTCTAATTATGCAACAGTTTTCTTGCAAGCAGGTCACTGGTTTTAACAGTTTAATCTGCAGTTGTCCTCTAAATCAGTGCTTTCACAATGCTGGTAACATTTGTTATTAACTTTGCAGAACAGGAAAGGATCATTCCCTTTAGTCAAAGGTGTTTCTTGGAAAGTCAGGAAGAAATATTGTATTGTGCTTTAAAGCATGGAGATAGATTACAGGCCCAGCTGAAAAAGGAGCAAGAAAATGAGAAACAAGCCCTGGTAGCTGCAGCTTGGCTTGGGGCTGATCCCTTACTCTATTTCAGAGGGAAGACATGAAATTTTTCTTGCAGTGAAACCTGTTCTTTTGGATAGAACTCCAATTTATTTGAGAAGACAAAATATGTTGCTTTCAACTGTGACCACCAGTAATTGCATCACAATAAGATGAAAATAAGTTCCCAGCTGTTTCCTGCCATGTTATGGTAAACAACCTGCTGGTATTTTTGGCTGAGGTTACTATCAAGGTTTATTGACCCAAGAGATTAAAATAGTGCATGGCAAAAGTCTAAATCACTTCTTGTAACTGAAAAATAACATTGAGTGGGCTAATGGATACTCATTTTAATGGCAGCAGGTTTTTATTTTTTAGCACTTATTTTTCACCAATGAAAGCTATGTCTGCAGGGATATTTTTTTTTCATGCCTTAAAGGGTTTTTTGTTCTTTTACAGCCTCAAGCTGCCTCCCCAGGATCCACAAATACTGTGTCTCCTCTTGCACTCTTGAGGGATGTTTAAAATTGCAATTTTTCATCCCTCAGGAGGGCTTTAGTCTGCTGGATGAGGATGGCTCTATTTCATTTACTTGTGTTCGTTTTTCTTCAGTCCTGAGAAAGCTTTTTCTTTTTTTTTTTTTTAATTCATTTTGGTGAGTTGATTTAATCCATGAACCCCTAGGAAGGTTTTATAGCTTTTAATATTAGGCTGCCACACTGCTCTTTGTTTATTCAGGTTGGTGGCTAACATATGAGGTTGAGAGTTTTGCCATCAATCATCTCTGGTGTCAGCAGAAAGCTGAAGTTGCCTCACGTAGCTCATGTGAGCTTGGGCACACAATAAATGAGAGGAAAAAGGAGACAAACAGTCACGCAATTATATAAAGTCATGCAAAAAAGCAGAGGACTTGTGATTTCCCAGGCTGCAATGAGATTGTGTGGGGCATTGGCCATTCTCAAAGAGGTAAAAGTTGGGTTTGGTGCCCAGAAGAGAAACAGCCAAACCCGAGCTTTCCAAAGCAAGCAGCCAGGCCTGGCCCAGTGCTTATCAGCAGAATCGTGGAATTGTTTAGGTTGGAAAAAGCCTTGAAGATCAGGTCCAGCCATGAAGCAGCACTGCCAAGGCCACACTGAGCCACGTCCCTGGGCACCACAGCCACACGCCTCCGGAACCCCTGCGGGGATGGTGGCAACACCTCCCTGGGCACCTGGGCAGGACGAGCCTCAACTTTACTACTCCAAGGGGTTTTCAGGGGGCACAGCTCAGTTTTGCAGCCACTCATCACCTCGGAGGGATGTCTGTGGGGCTGGAGCAGGAGCAGGGGGGAGCGCAGGAGCATTGGCTCCTCGCTGTGCTCCAGCTTCTTCCCTTCCTTTCTGAAAGAGAAATCCAGGATCCAGGAGAAATACAGGATCTTCAAGATGAATTTTAGGCCATGTGATGCCAACAGCCTGCAAAGCACAGGGAATTCTGTGTCTCTTCCCAGCTCAGATCCCACTGAGGTTCCTGACAGCCAGCTCCTCCCTCCTTACACCAACAGGTCAGTGAGGCTGACTTCATCCCTGGTGCAAAATACCCATCTCATTAAAAAAAAATAAATAAAAATTCAAAACCCCCAAACACATGCCATCTTCTCCAGACCTCCCAGCTGCAAATGACTTTATCTGAACCAGGGGAGCACAAGGAAACTGCAAAAGAAACTCTGAAGTAAATGAACGGACAAAGAGTTGCCCAAATTCCTTAAAAAAAATTGTCTCGAAGTTAACATTGTGTTTATGTCACATATCAAAAGATAGTTGCCTTAATAGGGTGTTGTGGCCTTTTTAGTACCTTAATTTCTGCCTGTTTATAACATTTATGCAGGATAATAATTCCACGTGTGCCAGAAAATACTAGGATAGTGACTAAAAGGCATAATTAGGATCATTTAATTGTTATCAGATTTTCTCCATGTTTCAGGGTAAGATGAGAAAAGTAATTTCCTGTCTCTTAAATCCTCTCCTGCCTTATTTAAACAATTGTATGTTATAATGCTGTTTAAAAGAGAAAACATTTTTTAAAGTTTTTGTCTAAAAGTATCTGATCTGAACATACATCTCTGAATGGAGACATGAAAGATCTGCTGCAATAAATCTGAAGACAGGTTAGGGTTCCAAAAAGGTAAAAATAACTCCTTCAGTCTCAGGTAAATCATTTAACCTCAGAATGAAGTCTCCTCCTTCTAAATGAGGATAATAACATTAACAATAATATCGCATAGGCCAGCTTCATTCAGGTGACGTGAAAACTGCTGAAGGAATTTTCTGAAAGCACTTTGAAAAGGGCAAGTGAAGGACAAATTATTACAATGTCATCCCAATTAAAAAAGCCCACCTAATCAACAGAAAAAAACAACCAAAAAACCCCACGAAAAACCAAAACACAACCAAAACCCCAACCAAAAATGCAAAGGGTGATTAATCACTGCTTGTTTGTGTCTTCCCTAATTGCAGGGGCTCCTCCCTTTGCCTCTCAGCACTCCTGAAGTTTGAGCACAGCTCCACTCCCACAAAACCTCTGTGAGTCCAGATGTGCCTGTGCCTCCCTCAGCGGGCCTGGGGTAATCAGGGCAATGTCCTTAACCCAGGAACCAGACCAACCAAAACTGGCAATTTCCTTACATTTCACATCTCTCTGGTTTCTGCTGTAAGAGCATTTTTAACTGGAGCTTGAAATCTTCTCAATCAGTTTTTCCCAATGAAGAATCCAATGCTGTATCATTTGTTTCCGTGAAGATCAAGGCCTGAACATTTCTCTTTTCAGAAAATAATCCAGCACGAATAACCACTGTTTTTCAGCCCACATCCTCTCTTTTTCAGGCAGTGGGAATTTCAATTCTTACTGTGCAATGGACGTTGAAATATGGTTCTTCCAGAATGAGAGGAATAGCCTGCAACTTGACACAAATGTTCTCAAGTTCTTCAGAAAAGTAATGAATGCCATAAATCCCATGAATCTGGCTCGGCTGAAAACTGCAACCGAGCAAGATCAGCTGAGCAAGTTATTTTGTCAAGTGAACACCATGTTGTTCTCCACTGAGAAAATCCTGCTGGAGCACCTCCCCTGTCCTGACAGTTCCAATAAAAGATCAATTGGTGGCACAATGTTTGTCTGTCTTTAGCCAGTAAACCATCCCAGCATCCAAAACATTTTTGCCTCGTTGTTTTGCTGACCCACGGGGACCTCCAGCCCTGCTGAGCTCCTCACTGTGCACTGAGTTTGCTGCTCCAGGTCATTTTTTTTTTTTCCCAACCTGCATCCAAGGGGCCTTATTACTTCAGTGGCTTGTATTTCAACCTCTCCCTTTTCTTAACCAAGATCTCCCACCTGGAAAATCCTCTGTTTGTAGTTAAGCAGCCCGAGTCCATATAATTCATAGCTGCAAAGGAAGCTTTTTGAAAAAACCCACCAGTGGGCTGCACATGGCAAGAGCAGCATTCCGGGGATTACACGACTTGGAGAGGAATAAAAGCTTTCACTGTCAACACCATGGAACAACCAGGAATGTTGTGGCTAGAAAATTCACGCTGTTCCCTCAGCCTCCCCCTCTCCAGGACTCTGCTATTGTTCCAGCTGGGATTTGGAGGATCCTGGATTTATTTTCTTCTCCTTCCAGATGACTCATGGCCGATGCCATCTTTGTTCCCTCAGCTCCTGTCAGTGCTGTCCCTTGGCTGGCCCAGGAGGCCGGGATTGCAGCAGGAGGGAGAGGGGGGCACGGTGGGGGACACCACTGACACCCCAAACCAGCCCAGTGCTGCTGGGCCAAGGCTGAAAACACGGAATCACAGAATATTCTGAGCTGGGAAGGACCCACAAGGATCATCAAGTCCAACACACGGGGTTAATTTCTGGCTCTGGTGATTCCTAATGCACCATCAGGATAATGAAGGCTGAGATAAAGCTCTAAGCATCTCTGACACCACTGCTGGAACATATTTATGTGTTCCAGTTCTACATTCCAGCACGTGGTACCTTCCCTCGAATCCCTCCCATCCGGGGTGGCTCAGCAGGAGAAGTTTCAGTGCCTGATTCGGGAGGTGCTGAGTGCTCACCAAAACCAGAGAGAGCTGACAGAGCTCAGCAGCAGCACGATCAGGATCAGGCTCCATATTTTCACGCTGACCGTGTGAACAAGCAAATGTTTGTAGGTAAGAGTCAGAAGCTACTTTTACGACCAAGAACAAAAAATCCACCCAGTGTCTCAACTGGAAAAGCAGCTGCCAGGTTTTCAAAGCATCAGCATTGGGAAGAGGCTGCCCAGTTTTGGGATGGGCAGTGCAGGAAAGGGTTAGGGTGGAATTCCCATGGATGGCATTTGGTGCTGATTAAACTGACAACAAAATGATACTTTAGAATTTAAATGAAGATAAGGATCAGCATAAAGTTGGTCTTTTCCAGCCCTTTTTTGCTCCATTGCTGAGAAACAGAGAATGGGACAGTTCACTAATTGAACAGGCATCACTGGGAGCCCGACTGGAGATGAGGTGTCACTGTTTTGCTCTTCTGCATCCACTGGCTCCTCCAGCCATTCCCATTTCTTTTTTTTTAATCCCCTGCATTAAGTACCAGTATCACTGTTTCTTGTAGTCCTACTTTACCAGCTTCTGAAAGAACAAAATTCCCTTAATATGCAAGCAAACCACAAATGCTCTAAAATGAGGTGCTGCTCTCTTAAAAGAAAGATCTCTCTCATTCTCACCATTATTTAAGACCAAGGGCAAGAAAAGTGACATTTTAAAATACTCTCTAATTCCTGCATGCTGCCATATGCTTCTGTTCTCTTTTGGTAACAGTTCTCTTTTTACTTTTAACTCTTTGTCCCACATTTTCCGTTTGCTGTCTTTCTCCAGCTGGCCACCAAGTTCCAATACTTCCTTCTCTTCCATGAAGTAGGTGTGTATTTGTGTATTTTCCAGCGGTGTCTGACTACCAAAGCTAACATTTGATCATTGACTTCCACCCCTGATCATTGACTCTCTTCCCGTTGGCAGTTGCACAGTTGGTGAGAGTCTCCTCTCCCGCAGTTCCTGCCATATGGAGCTCCTGGGAACTTTCAACTCCATTGATTTCCAGCTCCTTTCAAATCCCACCTGCAAAGCTGTTTTTCTGTGCTTGAATCTCGGCTTCTATCTCCTTCTGCTAACCTGAAACGTCATGCTGTACAGAATAATTTACTATATTTACTGTCATTCTCTTTCGTCTCATAGTCATCCATTAAAGAAAATGATACATAAATATAAAATGTGTCAAACGTAAAATTAGGATTTAGTCTAACAATCTCAGTCTTAATTTAAAATGGAGGGGTGCTGTTGTATCAAAGTGATTAATGAATTTATCAATGGAACTGTGCATATGGTAGACACTTACAAATGTAAAAAGTGGTAGAACTGAGCTCCAAATAATGTCTGTAGTCATTGTATGGTACCTAAATCCAGAATGCACCATCCCTGGAAGTGTCCAAGGCTGGCTTGGGCAGGGCTTGGAGCACCCCGGGATAGGGAAGGTGTCTCTGCCCATGGCAGGGGGATGGAACTGGATGGGCTTTCAGGTCCCTTCCAACCCAACCATTGTATGAAGTCCACTTTGCCATACACCTATAGGGCACCTATATCCACCTTTATCTATCCCTTTCAGAGATAAAACCAGGACCAGTTTGATTCTTGCCCACCAGCCTCTCTTGGGCAGGCTGAACAGACACTCAGAACCCCCTAAGAATTGGATGCTGTGGTTTGTGTGTGCCAAACACTGCTCCCTCTCCCACTGGATTCTTCACTGCTTCTCTGTGGCTCTCCAACATCTTCTTTTCAACAAAAATATTGTAAACTTGAAACTTGCTCACCCTAAGCAGTTAGAAAAGAAATCCTCTACTGTGCAGATGTGGAAGCATCAGATTTTCAGCCTGTGGGGAGCTGTGTCCCTCTGCCTGTTGGTCTCCTACATTTTTCACAATGTGTGAAAGATTTTATGGGAGGAAAAGAGCTGAAGCACACAGGTTCCTCCTGAGCCCAGTGCTGGGGCCGTCAGCAGAGCCTGAGAAGGGCTGAAGGTCCCTTCTCAGCCACACAGAACTGCAGAAAAACAAATGCTCTTCAAATGCATCCTCTCCAGTCCATGCTGGTCACACACAGAAAACTGCAGGAACTATTTTAATGTGACAATATTTGCTGTTCTTGAAAGTCACAGTGGAAATTTCTTTCAGGTTCTCACTCTTTTCCCCACAGCTCCAGAGGCTGCTGAGCTCCAGCAAGGGCTGCTCTCCGTGAATCACTGCTGTGGTTTAGGATCATCCACATCCAGACTGAGCTTCCCATTTCTGTGGGAGCAGAAATGGGTCTCTGGGGGAGAAATTCTGGAAGCGTTTCAGTGACGTGGGCTGAAGCAAGCAGAGCCAACAGCAGAATTTCATCACCACCTCCAGCCCGTGCTGACTGGTTGGATCTCAGCCCAAAGTGTCCCTCAGCTGGGTGACACAAAGGCTGCCTCGTCCTCCTCACCTGCAGCTGCCCACAAAGCCAACCTGGACTTTTAAACACCTGACCCGGAGCTCACGTGCCTGATTCTGGGTGACTGTAACATTCTGAGAAAGACAACACTTTGGGAAAGCCTGGGAATTCAAGGCAGGGGCCCCAGATTGCCACCTGATGGCATTTCAAACTCTGTGATACCTTTAAAAATCATAGAATCAGAATGGCTGGGGTTGGAAAGGACCTTAAAAATCATCCTGTTCCAATCCTGCTGCCACGGGCAGGGACAGCTTCCACTAGATAACGTTTCTGAGAAGAAACGTGGACAAAAAGCCCTGAACTAAAGGGATAATATTACTCAAGTGTTCCAGCCATCACATTAAGAACTACTTGGGACTCACACCGTGGCCATCAATGTCCATTGCTCATCTGTGTCTCACTGATTCCTTGCTCACAGCTCCACAAATCCGCTGGCAGCAGCGCCATTCCCAGCAAGGGGAAGGTGTGGCAAACCTTAGAATTTCTCTGTGCTACACAGCAACTAAAATTTCAGAAGGATGCATCACAGCATTCATCTGAGAACAAATATATTTAGTTGGCATGGAAACAGTAAGTTGGGCTGAATGTGGTAAATATCCAGCAGCCATAAAAAAATCGAACAAGTCAGGATAATAAACATTAAAAATGAAAACTGGCTGAATGCTTTTGAATTATGGCTCTTTTACAATTATCACCCCTGTTTTCATTTGAACATGAGTGAAATCCACTTAAACTAAGCTGTTCCATTTTATGCCAAATACTTCTATAACATGCTCATTCAGATAACTCCTTTCTCCTTTTTTTTATAATCTGTTTGAGGAAAAAGAAATTAAAGGGCTGAAAACCTCCATTGCTATTCTCCTTCATTTCCTCAGCAATATTAATGAATTGAACATAATTGATTTTCTGTCTCAGAGAATCTCTCTCCTTTAAGACTCCATTTATGACTTGACTGTTTGGAGGTATCCCTATGGTTTGAGCATCTATAGTGTTGCCACTTCAGTTGTTTGCAAACACAGGGAGCTTTTTTCCCTCTATTATCCCCAATTTTACATCATACTCAATCCAAACCTATAGCTGGAAACATTAGAACAAGGAATGAAAAGAATATGGAGGGTTTTTTCTGAGAGAATTGTTGTGTTTAAGTCCCAAAAGAGAGATTCTTGGAGCTTTTTAGTCAACTGAGCTGGGGCGATTACTCTTAAAAAAAAGAATTTGAAATGAAATGATGTATGCTAAAGAAATCTAGGTAGTACAGAAAAAAAGATCACTCCCATGAATTTTTATACAGGCCCCAATTCAGCAGAACTTGTTGCACATGCCTAAATTCCTGGATTCATTAAGGAATGTGCTGAAGCCCTCAGTGGTGTGTGTCATTTTTAATTACGCATCCACAGGATGTAAAATCTCCTGTGTGAACAATGGAGATTTTTTAACTGTGACTGATAAATGCACAAAACCACAGGACTTAAGAAACACGTTGAGGAGGAAATCTTGTCTTCCATTAGATCCAGGCACGTACCAGAGACAACATGAGATACACTCACTCCAAGAGCACGGTGTGGTACAGAAACTCAACTAAAGCAGGATCACTCAACAGGAAGTTATACCCAGAGTTATGGAGGGCTGAGATATAAGAAACTTCAGTGCTGCTTTGCAAGGAAACGGTTTGGACACACCCAAATTTGCCAGAAACCTTCCCAGACTGCTTTAACTGTCTTGTGACCATATATGTTTAACAACAACAACAACAAAATAATAGATATATATATGAAAAACTATATATTACATGTGAGTTTTTACATTTACTGCCAGTTTGCCACTACCCATGAATACAATTATTTACGTCTCAAGAAGGTGGACATCTAATTTTTGAAGGAAACAGATGACACAGCTCTGAGACTCCAATCTTGAAGTGTAGCCCTACTGAACACATGGATCCTTGTCCTGGAAAACCAGGACCGAGACAGGACAACCTTTTTGGAGAAAATAAAATTATTTAGGCTGGTCAAAGAGTGAGAAGTTCCCAGCACTTTTGGGAAATGTGACTGGAACTCGTCATCCAGAGATTGCTGCCATATGGCACCACTGGGGACACAACCCACATTGCACTGACCCACAGAGCAAAGGGATAGAAAAAGTAAACTGGGGTAAACACAACTTCATCCAAGAACACAGTGTTTGGGAATGGAAAAGCTCCATGAAAACAGCAGCTCCTCTCCAGTGCTCGCCTCTAGAACAACTCAGGGCTTGCTGAGAGCCCAACACATTTTCTGCCCTTTATTTATAGGATAGTTTGTCTCTCTGGATAATTAGAATAACGAAAGGTTAAGGCTGTGTGATCACCAGAGGGTCACTGTGACAAAGAGTTAAATTTGTGGCTGTGTCAGTCACTCTTAGAGACTGAAGAGTTATAAGGACATTGCACTGAAGAAAGGGCCAACATGGAGCACTGAGATACCACCCAACGAGCCATAACGAGAAACAGCTTTTGAGTTTTAATTAAAAGCACAACAAAATCTTTTTTCATGTCTCATTCATTTGTTTGTTGTTGTTATAGAATCAAAACACAAGATTTTTCCTTTTAATAAAAAACAGAAGCTCTTTAACCCTCTCTCCTCCTTATTTATAGACACGGAAAAGCTTGGAAAAGTGGCTTTTGTAACAGTGCCAGCACAAATCTCCATGTTCCATGCAATTCTGATTCGGACAATATTTGGTAAAAGCAGAAAGCAAGTTACTGCCTTGAATATTTCAACTCCCTGATCAGCTGATGAGTTGTTAACTACTGTTAACACTTGATGAACATGTTTACAGGTAGCCTGGCCAGACACAGTAACTGGAAACACATCAGAGCTGTCATTTTTGCACTTTTTTTCTGGAGAGATAAGCAGAACTAATGAATTAACCGCTCACAGAGAAGACAAATAACAACTTCCAAAATGTGTGTCTGCACAATAGACCGAAGCCATCTAAACCAAACCAGCTTCAGTGGCTCCAGCTGCTTCAGGAAGTCCCAGAGGATGAAAGGCAGAGGAGAGATCATTGATAAACTTGGAGATGAGTGTTACCAACACAACCCAGCAGGAAAAGCTCAAAGATGGACAGCACACTGTAATTTAATTAACATTTCTGTTCTGTTATACTGGGGAACAGGATGGTAACACCTGAACTAGTCCTTCATTAATTAAGTGTGGGCAGGAGAGTTCTGTAGGTTGGTTTGGACCAGATCCTCCTGTAAGAGGAAACCTTGAAGGCAGAGAGGGGGGACCACCCTGGGAACCTGCACTTGCAGCCTTCTACCTCTGTACTTCACAAATCATTTTTTGTTTCTTCTTCTGGGTCCTTCTCAAAATGGGTCAGAAAAAAAAAAAAAAGCAACATGGCAGTGGCAGAGACTAAAGAAAACCATAAAAAAAGAAGATATTTGGAAGAGGACGTCCCTCACAGCGTGCAGCCAGTGCTGTTCCCTGGGAGGGACAACCAGGCATTGAAGAGCTGATTTTCCTCCTCCTTTTCCAGCAGCCTCTGAAGCCAAAATGCAATCCTTGCAGGCCAGCTCACTCTCTACACCAAACTCCTCCAATGCTGCAAGCACTGCAGCTAAGGATGAGCCTGCCCAGCATCTGGATTTGGGAGGCAGAGGGGGAAGAGGATGGAACCAACTCATCCCCAACACCCCAGAGAGGAATGACATGAATTAAACACCAGGGGTGAAAGAGGACTCCCATGTGCATGTAGGACAACAAAAACTGAGGAAAAAATATTTGAAATTAATGATTATTAATCTGCAGGTGGAGAGTGAGAAATGCTTTATGTAGGATATGTGCTATTGATACTGTTTGCTCAGCACCAAATAAAGTTCTCAAATGCTGCAAAACCTGATTTGTATTAGAAAGATATAAATTCCTATCTGATTCAAGTATTCATCATCTGTATAATTTCCTGAATATTTCAATTTAATCTGGTTTGAATGCAGGCTTTCTGTTCCAATACCAGTCTGTAAACAACACACACTATTTTGCTTGAAGCACACTAAATAATCTCTGACTTCACTGGAAGTGTCCAGAAAAATTTTAGCACTATTAATCATCTGAAACTGTTTACAGACATGTTAGGACAATGAATGCAGAAGATCAGGACTAAAGATTATTTTTAGCTGTTATTGTCCAATTATAATTCTTTTCATACAAACCATTAAGGCACAGGTTCGAATAGTCTCAGAAACCTCTATTAACACAGTACAGTCAGTTGAAAATAGTCCAGTTCAAAATAAATGCATCATTTAACAGCCAGAATAGCTGAAATACCAACTTGCAATAGAGAGCAGGAGATAAGTATTTGCCTGAAGGGTTCAGACAGTTTAATTCTCTTTTATTACCAACAAAACAGCAAGGAAAGCTAGCTGAGAATTTTGCAGGAAAATATGTGCTTTTGCTTTGAAGGAAGGTATTCTTTTTTAACCATTGAACCTCCTTGCCCAAGGGATGGGGAGGGGACGGGGACAGCACCCAGTACCTGCTCCTGGGCCTTGAGCTCGTGGCGCTGCAGCCTCCTCTGGACGTCGTACACCTGCCCACGGTAACTCTCCACCTCCTCCTGCAGGGCCTGCAACAACACCAAGGGAGGCAAAACACGCGTGAGGAACACGGGACGGCAGCAAAACCTCCAGGTGATGGCTCTCAGTGAGCTGGGCAAGCAAGTGGTGCTCTCTGAGTCCTGCTGAACTCGGTGCTGAGACGGGACGGAGCCCGCCTGGCCCCTCGCTGGGTAAAGTCACTCTGCACAGGGAGGACCACTGACTAACAGGAGGAGATCTCTCTAAATAGTCCTGTCTCCTTACAGGCTGCAAGGATTCACAGTAAAAGTGTAATGAAGACCCTCAGAGATCGGAAGGCAAATGAAAATGTTGCAATCGCACCATTTGCATTTGTAAATGTCTCAGAATTTTGTTGTCACCCCGTTTGTCCAACCTGTGCTCCCTAGGAACAGTTCTGCAGTGTACCAACAGTTTTTCCTTTAAGTCAGAATAATCCCCTCTCTGGAAAACAATGTCTGGAATTTGCAGTGGAAATGTATTCCATATTACTGAAATGAGATGAGGGGCTCCCCTCCCGCCCTACAGTCAAGTCTAGCATGTGATCTACAAATGAAGTATAAATGGAAATAAATAAAAGGAATATTATGATCATGTCACTTCACCACAACTATCCAATCTTTATTTAGTTCAGAAGTAATCACTTCTAAACCAAGCTCGTAAAATGCAGCGACAAATTTATTTTGTCCTTATTGTTCTTCTTATATATTTATTTTTATTCTGTCACTCAGAGCCTTGATCTTTTTGTTACATGCTCAACAAAAGAACAGCGTGCCCCAAGGAACTGATAGTCTATGTTACTTCTAACAGATACACACCAAACAAACAATACAAAGTTTCAAAGATTTTTTTTTTTCCTGAAAGTTTCCTACTCATTGTTGAATGTTTGAATACACGCTTAACATTTACTTACACATTTACTAAAAGCTTAGTGATGTTGTCAGCTTGAATAAAGGCATTGTTAACTGCAAGTGCTGACTCCAAGCAAAGTGCACAATGTGGATGGGGGATTGACACCCACACAGAGGCAGCTTTGGCTGCAGAAAGGGAATATTTTGAGTTATCTTTTGTATGGCAGGAAATTGGGGCATTGATACCCATCAAAAGCAGCAGCACAGGGCTGGAGCCGGGCAGGGGCTCGTGCTGGAGATTTGCTGCAGATGCCACTGGAGGAGCCTCCAGTGCTGCTTTTTAAAGAGCTGAGCTGCACAGGGACCTTCTGCAGAGCACCTTTGAATCTTTAGGGCTGGAAAAGACCTCCAAGATCACCACGTCCAACCTCTGACCAACCCTACAATGGTCACTACACCGTATCATGAAATGCCACATCTGCTCATTTTTGAACACTTCCAGGGATGGTGACTCCACCACTTCCCTGGGCAGCCTGCTCCAACGCATGACCACGCTTTCAGTGAAGAAATTTTTCCTAATATCCAACCTGGTGCCTGTGCCTCTCTCTTGAGAGGAGAGACCAGGGAGCCCACGGAGTCAGGGGGCTCTGCAGGACCTGCCACATGGTCAGTGTTTGCCTCCTCCAAGCAGACAGAATACCTGTGCAGAACTCAGGATCATTAAAAGCCCTCGTGGTGAAAAGATTTAACAGGAAAAATGCCCTGCTCTTTTCCACAGCACTGAAATACTGTACTCTCCAATAATTTACAGGATTGCTATTGAGATAAGATAAGAGGACTACTTATGATAGATCTTGCACGCTGTTTTGAAGTGATGCCAGGCATTAACTTGAAAGTCTTATAGCTATAAGACTTCTACATGTTCTGATGCCAAAAATTGTAACCAGACCCTAGCATGAACTTCAAATCTGCCCAGGGACTTTCACACTATCAGAGCTTCTGAGAAATGTTGAAATCCAGGCTTTGAATATATAACCCATCCTCAATACTCAACAAGTCTTGCAGAACCAGGAATTTGCATTAATATAATGAAATATATGTGGGAATTATGTGGGAATTGCAGGCTTTTTGTTTTCTTCTTGTACATCTGATCTTGTGAGGCAAAACACAAGCAAACATATTTGGATTTAAAAATTAAAATGAGCAACGTAGAAACGCAATAAGGAGCAGGGTGGCTCCACGTATCAGGGAGATCACCAAAATCCCAATTAATTTCACAAAACTCCTGCCATAACCTCGAAGTGTCCAGACGTAACCAGTGCAGGATGACTCTCAGGAACATTCCTGGACCACATTTTGGATGAACCACAAAGTATGACCCATCTCCTCCTGCTCTTTCAGGACCAGCTGTTACAGCCTAAATGGCTTGGCCTGGTGAAAAATAGAGAGCGAGGAAACCTCACCACACATCACTCGTCCTTCCCTCGTGCTCAAGAGCAAGCTTGACTCTTTCACAGGACTTTGAAGCTGGCCAAGAGATAGCATTTATATGTGCAAATGTCTGCGTATACACGTGTATATGGATTTGTGTCACAGAACAGATTTCTATCACACCCCTCTGCAGGTCCTGAGCACAAAGAGGATCTCAAATTCTCCCCGCTAAAAACAGCAACCACACGGTGGCAAAGAGAACTGGTGCCCTGCTCCTTCCTTCCTTCACTTCTCCATTTTTACTTTTCTTATTTACAACAAACTTATTCTGCAGAGGGTAAAACGAGAGGTTCCTTTAAATCTGAGGGTTTGCAATGCATCTGTAAGTCATTTAATTTGGGAAATTCAGATAACACAGCCTTTGCTAGGTTCACCTACTCTAGATAGTGTTTGCCAGCACGGAGCACACATGTTTTATTTCACTATGAGAGCAGAAAATGTCTTAAATTTGGAAGTAAGGTATTTTTACTATAGCATGTAAGTATAGCAAACTAACAGGTCTTGCAGTTATCCACTCACCATTTGTGCAAACCAGAATTTATTATATGAACTCACAGACTTTTCCAATCACATCGTAACTGGCTGTTGGCAGGTTTTGTATTGGAATGGCAAAAAAACCTCAACAAACTCCTCAGATCTATCACAAATACCTCTAACTGGACTCTTTTTGGGCTATTCCTGTGCTGCATAAATTCCATGAGTAATTAATGTTCATTTGAGCTATTCTATCAGCACAATGACAAAAAAAAGTAAAACCAAAAGTTCTCCATTTGATCAAAGCCGTGCCAAAATGAAAAACTAACATCAAAATCTCATGGTTGCTGTAGATTCCTGCATATGATTAACTCTGCAAATAGTAATTAGAAGTAAGCAAGTTTGTTGCCCATGATTTTAATTTTCTAGGAGGAATCATGATGGATGTCATGAATAATGCACCTTTTTGAAGTTCACACTGAAAATTCTCTCTGTAGTCAAAAAGCCTCATCTGCAGTGGCCAGAGCCTGAATGCTGATGGCAATTCCTGAAGCTACCAGCACCCTCAAATCTTTTTTTGAATCAGACAGGGAAGCTTTTGCCACGTAGAATACTCTTAGAAACAGCAGAGGACTCACCCCAGGTACACCCCAGAACAACCCTTTTGTAAAATTAAACAATATTTTGTTTTGGTTAGAAAACCAGTTTTTATTCTACGCCTTCAAAGTGTCACATTTTGCCCAAAGAGCTTATGATCAACAACTGCTGAGATGAAGAAAAAGGGATTAAAAAATAAAAACCCAGGCCGATTTTTAAGCGTCAGAGGCCTTTTTTCCCTGAACAGAAAACAAAACTTAACGGATTTAGTTAAATTTTTCCAGGTTCAGAACGAATTCCTGTCCCTCAGCTGTGCTAAGTTGACTTGCATCACTCTTATAAAGACAGTATTCTTTTTTTTTTCTTTTCAGTTAAACGGGCTTTCAAATGCCATGTAAACATGTTTGCTGTTGAATGTCTACACCATACCTGACCTTGGAAGTGCTTTGTGTTGGCCAGAGAACAAAGAAATCAAATGTTTTGCTTTCCAGCCCAGATATCCTACACTTTAAAAAGCTCTTAAAAATGTAAATGAGATAATAAGCTCCACTGCAACAATGTGGGTGAATTACAGCTGGAGAAAGGGAAAACTCATTTGATTTATTTCTATAAATGGAAAGGATCCTAAAATAAAAATCATATTGTTTTGGTCGCTCACGACACTGAGAGGCACGGGAAGGATGGAAGGGAAAAGTAACGGCTTTGAGAAGGCGCCGCTGGAATTTACGGGCAGATTTTGGGCTCTGGAGTGGAATTTGTGGATGAGCCCATCACACTCACTGTGGTACAGAGCCACTGGACACTGATGTGGAAGGAGAAAGGGACATCCGAAGTGCATTTCTAGGTAGGCACTATTTTTTCCCTGTTTTCCCATTGTGGGTTGATGATCACCAAAAGGTTTCATGAAGTTTGTCTCCAACCCGACCGAGCAGCACGCGCGGAGTTGTTACACCTGGAGTTGTTACACCTGGAGTTGTTACACTTGGAGCCGGGCCTGTGCAGCTCCAGAGGTGCTGGGATGAAGCACAGCACCAGAGGAATTCAGCAGGATACCTGAGGGGCAGACGGAGGCTGCGAAAAAAGGTGGTTTTTTTTAAAAAAACCCCAACTTGTAAAGCAGATAGGAGCCCTAGAGAGACAAAAAGGTGCAATGCCAGCATTCCAAAATCCCTTGCCAAGGCAGGAATTAATTTTTGGCTTAATCTAAATCAACTAAAAGTTGGTAAGAGGAAGAGTTTGAAGAGTCACAGGAACAAGTACGAAACAGGAAGGTATGAAGGATTTAGTCTTTAATATATGAAAACTGATTTGATTATCCTTTAACCACAGGACATTTTTAAAAAGTGTTGGATTCCCTGATAGAAAATTCAGTTCAGCCAAATTACGTAAACAGTAATAATTACTATTTTTAATTTCTTTGTATTGATTATTACTGTGAAGAAATTATTCACAAAGGCATGATGTTTTACTTCTTCAACCTGAGATCATTTCCTATATTTGGTGTGTTCCTGAGAGTAGACACGGCTTGGTTCCTGATCCCATCACATCAATGGCAAGTCTTGGATCACAATCATTTATCCCTCTGGTCGGAGGGTTGAATAAATAAGTGACACTTACAAGAAAAGGAAAATTTTCTAAAAAACCCATTAAATAGCAATGTATTTTCACTTTGAAACAGAAAGTGCCAGCAGAAAACTTGCTGCTCACCCTGATCAGATTATGCCAGATAATGGCAGAGCATCTTTTTTAATATAAATATGTAATTTTTATAGAAATATGTAATTTTTATTACCAGCAACTCTGCACACATGGATGTGCATCTGTATCAAGAAAAGCCCTCGACATTTCTGACCAGTGCAGAGTAAAGCTGCAACTAAAGGTAGTAAGAGTTAGCACTTTTCATCTTCAAAGGTTTTTTCAAATGTTACCAAATTAATATAATTAGTTAATGAAAGATGCCGTAATAAAAGCTACCCTAATTACCTACTGTAGTCTTAATTATCTCCTTACTAATGCCCACAGAAGAAGGCTTCCACTTTACATCCTCAAAACATGTGCCAACAATAATTCTGAATGTAGGCCTCTCTTTAAGTGCCTTCTAAATTCAAATTACATCCATTGATGTGTTTTCTCTCTCCGTTCATGAGAAGAAAAACTCTGGAACTTTTAAAAAAAAAAAAACCAAACAACGTGAATGTTAATAAAAATGAAAGGAAATTTTTGTTCCAGAAATATCCATGGAGATGCTTAAAAATTTTGCCATTAAAATATGAAATTCTCAAAATATCTTTCCATGAAGCCAGAATTATGGGCGAAAACTTCTGTACACCAAGTGGTCTCACAATTTAGAGTCAAATCCAACTCTATCCAAAGGAAGCAGGCCAAGAATCCCATCAAAATTTATCCCAGAATTTTTAAAGCAATCATTACTTTTGCTAAAATATCTCACAGAGATGAATAAATCTGTCTGGGTTTATTCCTACTATAAATAAATTGGGCAAATATATCTCTGAAGACCACTGATGTAACACCATGAGTCAGAGCAAAGCAAGGGTGGTTTAAAAAGTGAAATACTGACGTTTGAGCCAAATTGTTGGGGCACCCTCAGCACTTTTTGGGTTTTCACAGAGCTCCTGCCCAGGACGCTGCTCTATCTCCACGAACAAAAACCTCTGTACTTGAAATCCTCTCTTGTTTTTGGTGCAAAGCAAAGGAAATCTTCTGGTTTTAACCTAATACATATGTTTGCTGTTCACATATGGCAAAATTCCTTTCTGGTGGGAACTTTTTCGCTGTTGCTGCAACAGACTATATATCCAAGAAGTCTCCTTTGATCTTGAACTATTGCTCCACTGCTCATTATGCTACTGATTCAATATGAAAGGCAAAATTTCTGTGGTTTTTGTTAAAACAATGGCTTTGTTTCTGCAAACAAAGTTTTCCACAACCTATACACAGGGGCCAACATTACTGCAAGAGAGAAGAAAATCTATTATTTTATACAGAAAATAGTCAGGGTGTTTAATAACACGAATTACTCCTCTATCCTATAGGTACATTACAATTACTATTATGACTGCACAGAAAATTTACGCTTTATTGCTCCTCTGGAACAGAAATTAAAATGCCTTGAGGGATATTTGGCATCTCTCTCTCCTATTTTACTTTCCTTCCACTGACCTCCCAGCCTGTTGCCATCAGTCCAACTTCAGGATCTGGGTGACTTGGGAACAGCTACAGATGGGTGGGGAAAAGGAGAAGACCTGCAAAGGCTGGTGTCCTACTAAGCAATGACAGCAAATCTGTGAATCTTCATGCCTAATATTTAATTTTAACCACTAAACACTATTTCATGGAGAGTGAACATGAATTGCAACACAGA
This sequence comes from Atrichornis clamosus, assembly GCA_013400975.1. Taxonomy (NCBI): domain Eukaryota; kingdom Metazoa; phylum Chordata; class Aves; order Passeriformes; family Menuridae; genus Atrichornis; species Atrichornis clamosus. The sequence continues at coordinate 48,821 of WBMZ01002115.1, forward strand.
ATGAAAATGCAAATGGCAATACTTTTGTGAATGTGTCCCTACAAGAGCTGGTTGCCCATTTTCTGCTGCCATTATGAAAGAAAAGGTTGCCTTGATCAGGAATCAGATAATAGGCATAATTTCCAAAGGCACAGAATTCAACAAATCCCACTTGGAATAATGCAAGCTCCCATATACACGGCTCACTTTGCTGACATTTCAAAACGGGAATGGAGATCTTGCAAAATTCTCCAAGCTGGGGGCTTTGCCCATTCCCACCAGTCAAGCAGGTCCCAGTTGCACCAGTCCATTGCTTCAGAGATTTGCCAGCAGGAGATGCCCTTGTGAAGTACAACAAATCCTTCCCCTGAGGGAGTGTGGGAAGAAAGAAAGGGGTTCAGGAAGAGAAGGAGTAATTTCATTTTAGGAACAAAATCAAGTCTCTCTAGCAGTAGGGAAAAAAATTTAAAGTAGGTCATTTAAGATAAAAAGAAACATACATGCAAACATTTTCCAGTGTGGCAGGCTCAAGCAAAAGGTATTTTCATTTTTCACAATTTATAGGCAAGAGACTGACTGGCAGTACATTAAATAGTCTGGATCATCAGCATTAGCTCCACATCAAACTTCATCTGGATTGGTGTCTTTAGGAGATTCCCAGGGCACTGTTAGGATTGTCAACATGAATGTTTTTTCCCGCTTTGCTGCTATAAGATATTGCTGTGTTTTCAGCATTTCCTGTAAATACCTAGCTGAGCCGACCAATGTTTTAGATTCATGTTTCTGCATCATGTTTTGCCCTATTAGAAAGAAATTCTTCCCTGTGAGGGTGGGGAGGCCCCGGCACAGGTTGCCCAGAGAAGCTGTGGCTGCCCCATCCCTGGAAGTGTCCAAGGCCAGGTTGGACAGGGCTTGGTGTCCCTTTCCAACCCAAATAATTTAAAAACTCTATGATTCTAAGATATATCCCTAAACCACCTTGACAGCACCTGCAGGTTACAGACTTAAAGTTAGGCAGGGGCTTAAGCATTTTGCTGAGTCAGGACTTCACTGCATAGCTTTAAAAACTCAATTATTTTGAGAGGCAAAGGATGCCATAAGGTCCTGCAGACATAACAGTACAAAGAAAACAACAGCATAAATTATGAAGTCGGGCATTTTTTTTCAGGGGGAGCCAAGGAGGGAATTGTTTTTGCTTTGTTTTAGTGGCCCAGGTGACAGGAGGGAAAGGGAGGCGAGGCCCAAAGGGCTGTAATAAACTGGCTTTCATCTGCTTTTCTCAATGAGCCACAAAACCCAACAAGCACTCGCCATGTCCAACCACTGCTTTGGCTGTGACCAGGACACTTTGGGGTTGTTGTGACGAAGTCAATCAAAAGCCTGCCAGCTCAGGAGATTTACTGTAATATTCACCTGGAGTATTTAGCAGTTTGCTCTCACACTGCCTTCCCTTTCCTCCAGCCTCCACGAGTGTCATGGTCGAGGGCAGAGCAGAGGCTGCCAAAGGGAGAAAAGCACGGAACTGTTTCCCCCTGGCACTCTGCGAGGTTTAGGCAGAAACACCAATGGTGCACATTTGCCAGATAAAACGAATCTTTTAAACCCAAAGATACCATGACATCTTAAGCGTACACTTATGAAGGAAAAGTTCAGAACTCCATTTTAAACCACTTATGAGAGGATTTACCAAGATTCTAATGTTCAGCTGACGCTTTGTCAGAAACATTTATCACGAAGCTTTTGAAGTTTCTTAGCTCCCCCCGAGTTATTAAAACTTGAACTGCAGAGTTTGTTATCAGCCTCAGAGCACACACAAAATACATCAGGTATTTTTTAAGTCAACCTTTCAGTCTGATTTTGAGACTATTATACAAAATACAACCTTCCCAATCAGGTTAATGTCTGACAGATAATGCTGAGCAGGCGGAACTGCTGCGCCTGATTGATCCGCCAGACAATTTTCATTTCCTAATTTGCTTTTTATTAAACACTTTGCAATCAAAGGGAGCGGCGAGGAGCCTGCCATTCTCTGAGCAGGTTTCCTGTGAGGACCTGATGTCGGCTTCAACATTTTCAGACAACTTCTTGAATTTTTGATGCAGTGTCGCAAGAACGCCTAAAACGTCGCGTCAACGCCGTGCCAGTGAAAAATTGCTATTGTGAATACAAATGAACCAGTACAACATCTGGTTCTGCTGCTGTCTGTACCCTTAACAACAGTTCTGCAAAAACAAACATCAGGGGTTCAGGCAGAATTTCCTGCACTGACTTAGAGGATGCCTGACTCATGATAAAGCAGATTTATCAATCACTGGCTGAGCAAGGCAATCTTCCCCCTGCCCGGGGCTTCATTCCCAACCAAACTTCATTCCCAGTTTATCACCAAACTGCCACTTTAAGTGGGTGTTGGGATACTTTACACCTGGAGCCAGCCCAGAGGTTCCAGCAGACCCCTGGTGCTCTACAAACGTGCCCTTAAAATGCATTCCTGGTCACAGATACACGAAGACCTGGAAATATAAACATTTCTGGCAGGCTTTACAGAGCCTCTTATTTTGTTATGCTCTTTTAAAAAAGAAATATGAAAGGCTCAGATATTTCTAATCAATAGGCTAACCTGATTCCCAGCAAGAATGAAGGAAAAACTATTTATTTTGTGCAATCAAGTGCTCAGTACTTCTGCAATTCTCCCATTACATAAAATAACACACAATTTCTTACACACAGGCACACAAAAAGAAATCTAATAATGTCTTTTTACCTTTCAAAGCAACCTTAATCAACAACATTAACTCACAAGGCAAACCACTGCTTTTTGAACTGAACAAGAGCGAGCTTGACTCAACACATGTGAGATGTGAGAGGCAGAAAAGTAATATCTGCTAAAATTATGTCTGGAAGCCAAAATTGGGATGGTTCTTGACAGGGGAGGATGCACACTTGGAAATTTGGAAATTCTTTAATTCAAAGTCTTTAATGACCTCCAACGCAATTACATTTGCAACAAGACATGACAATGCAGTTGCTCCTATTTAAAAGTATGTGTGAAAACTGAGCATTTTTGAAGCTTGATTCTTTTTTCTTAATTTTCTAATCATGTTGAGATGAAGCTCATTTACTTAAAAAGAAAAAATGAAACAGAACGTCCTCTGCAGCTGGTCAAACAGATTATGAAACTCTAATCTCAGTAGCCTGAGGAAAACCAAAACTGTTTTTCAAGTATCTATTTTATAGAGCATTAGCTTTATACTTTTTAAAAGAGGCATTAACATAACTGATCAGAACATCCCAGAACGTTTCTGATCTAGTTAATCATATGACGTTATGGCAGAGATTCTTGCTGTCATAATGCCAATGTTTCTAAACATTTCTAAAATCCTTTAAGTTCTTTTTTTTTTTTTCCTCCAAATTAGACATGGGTAAGATCTATTTCAGTTTCCTCAGAAGTTTTTCCTTCCATTTTAGAGCTCTAGAAAACTAGTGCAGAATATTTTAGATAGGGAGACTCACACACACACGGCGAAGAACAATGTCAGGCTCCATGACCTATTTAAATGTTTCTGTTAGCCTTTTATACGAAACATTTTACTCTAATTCATGCATAACTTGTTCGTGGGAGTCCTCACCACCCTGTTTCTTTAGCTCTAATATATTCTTTACACCTGAATCATCAAGAAAAAAATTCAGATTTTGTCTAATTTAAATTTATTGTCTACGCTTCCCTTAAAAGCAACTGTTTACACATTCAAGCCACACTTGTTGCACCTCTGAGGATCAATGGATAAACTTCCAGCAGGTCTGGGCCCCTCCCAGCCAGCCCTGGTAGGATCAGACTGAGGATTCCTGGGAGAGGTTCCTGACACGAGCACCACCGCCACAGGAACTGCCTGTGCTGGACCTTTTGATGCTGATGACTTCTCCAACACGGGTAAGAAATAAGGTGTAATTTATACACAGGAAAACTAGGAAGAGGATGAGGGGGGAAAACACTCGCCAAAGCTGTTGCTGTGTCTCAGATAAAGTTTCGGGGGGATGTCAAGAGCTCTTATCACAGTCATGACAAAGCAGATCTGATTTCAATGGAGTGCTTGCTTGGGGGATTTTTGGGGCTTTTTCACGTTTGTTTCTTCGGTTGGAGGGGTTTTATTTGCTAGTTCGTTTTTTGTTAAGTCTGTTTCAACCCAGTTTTGAGCTGACAGACTCTGCTCGTTCAGTGTGCAGATCTCTCTGCCGGGACAAAAAAAGCCTTACATGAAAATGCACGGGCAGGAGAGGACCCGAGTCCCACACTGCACAAGTTCTGTGGTTACCTGTGGTTCTAACAAGCACCCTCAAGATATCCCCCTGCTTTTGTTTCCGCAGGGTCATGACAAGGCAGCTGAAATACCCCCACAAAGTACAGGAAGCCCAGAAATGGCACAGTGGGGAAGGTTTTGCCTCAGCCCGTCACGAGTGCTAAGGGCACAAGGACTCAGAGAGCCACACACAGTCCCACAGCACAAAAAGCCACTATTAAACACAGGAACAACTCCCTCGGCTGTATCTTGCTGGAGAATGGGAAGCTGTGTTGAGGGAATATCCCTAAATCCAGAGGACAGAGCCAGATGGACTGCAGCTTGACCCGGTGTGGCCGCTTCCACTCTCCCTGAGCAAAAACAATCCTCCCAGTTTATCTTCTGCAGAACTCTCAGGCTTCTCAATGACAAGTGTCAAACCTTGACATCCACAATACACTTCAGCCATCATCCAAAATGCTCTGAACAAGAAAAATAACCCAGTTGGTGCCTGTTTGCACATCTGAAAGGAAGGCAGGCTCTTCTCATTTTCTCTTTTTTTAAATATATGTAAATACTTCCAAATATTCTTATATGGACGACATTTTAAAAATGCAAAAGCATTAAAAATAACAGAAAACAGACCAGGTTGTGAAGCACCACCAGGTTCTCATTTGTGCAGCTACACATTAATGTCTCTCAGCCGACCTACACAGCTACTTCGTGCATCCCAAAAGCCTTCCCTTATCACAGCTGAGACAAAAACTGCGGGAAAAGCATGATATGGCACAGTGTGACACAACAAAGAATTCCAGTATTGGTACAGTTGCATAAACCTCGATCTAGTTTCAGGATCTGATATGGAAGCACAGATGATCGTCCTCTGCTGAGGCAGGTTTGCAAACAGTGAGGTGGAGAAGGGACATCAGCTCCTCATGCCCACCACGAGAGTGAGTTAGAAACACTGGCAAATGAGTGCACAGCAACACCAAACTTGATCTGCAAACTCACATCTCCATACAAAGGAAGCAGACAGTTACAATCCACTGATAATATTCAGATTGTTCAACAGTCTTCAGTAATTGCCGTTCCACCTTGCTGAATTACAAGTGCAAAACTGGAAAGGACATGAATGATGTTGACATTAGAAATGAAAATAAGAGGAATTTCAATACAGCATATATCTTTTTTTTCTGAAGCCAAAGAGTGCCAACACACATCTTAGATTTCTCCTTCCAGTTTCCTGCAGAGTCCTGGCTTGGTCCAGTGGTGCAGGTGTTCCTGCAGGTACCCAACATTTGTCAGCCTGAATTTTTATTTATACAGTTCCATTCTGCCACTCCCAGGCTTCTCAGTAAGCAAACAAAGTCACTTTTCATGTTCAGTTTGCTTGTTTGTACTTTTACCCTTCCTTACATAACAAACCTGGCAGAGAGCAGAGCAGGGAGAGCGCCTGGGGCTCCTGGTGTGGGTGCAGTGGGTTGGACACTTTCCTGTGGACATCATCCCTCCCTGAGGGAGCACATCCTCTTCCTGGGTCTTCTCCAGGTTGGATCCTGGCGCTGGAAAGGTGGGTGCAGGGTGACAAGGGAGTCAGGCTGGCAACTGGAATGAAAAGGCCAAGCTGGACCACGGTACCACAGGTGGGAACTCACAGCAGCCCCTGGGCACTCGTGGAAAATGGAAAGGAAAACATGACAGCACTTCAGGATTTAACATCTCTTCAGCAATTTTAACACAGAGAGATAGCACAATCATCAATTGAAATGAAAACGTTGTGCTGCTGAGACAGTGACTCTCAGGAGCCTGGATGGACTCCATGATCTCAGAGGTGTTTTCCAACCTTAATGATCCTGTGAGTCTGTGAATCTGGACCAGCATTGCTGCCCACTTGGCAAGTGTCCAAATGATGTGTCTCCCTAAACCACAGCACATCTGCATGAAGTTCTAGTGCTGCCATGTGCTAACTAATTATTTCCCTGGAAAAGGGACTGTTTTGTTTTCCCCTCATCTGGTTCCAGAAGAACTTGCACCCACTCCTTTTTGAATCACAAATGATCTGATCTGTTTTCAGGCCACGATGAGTGATGCTCTCCTTCCTCCCCACACCAAGCTTTATTCCTTTGGGATGGTCTGAACTGTGAGACAGCAAACCCCAGGGCAAAACCGAGCTGGGACTTCCTGGCAAATCTCAAAAGGGAAGTGAACAGGGCATTGCATGTTTTGTCTTCTAAGGCCAATACAGGCTGGTTTGAAATCCATGATCTCATGCCGTGCTGGGCCAGGAAAATGGCATACCCAGGGCATAGGTTTCCAGCACAAAATACAAGTGAGGTGATCTGATGTGACTCCATTCACCTGCCAACAGCCCTGGCAGAAAAATAAACAGGTTCTGGAGATGAGCTGCTGCTGGAGGCAAAGCAGGAACCATCAGAAGAGCTGCCCTGACCTGCGAGGAACTGGGGTTTTTGCTTTGAACTTCAGCAAATCTTAATGAATTCTTTGTAATTGGCAATCCGGGGTTTTCACTGAGGATTTATTTCTCTTGAGGTGCCAAATGCAGGAGACATATTCAACATTAGAAACATCAATTTTGGGTCTCGCAGTTGGCTGTCCAGGCTGGTGAAGGCAGTTCCAACACCACTGCAGGTCACTCTTGGTGTTGTATCAGGAATTAGATTGGTACATGAGTGTACCAATTCTCCATCAGTGCTGGAGAATTCGATTTCATGATTGATTTAATGGAAGTTATTGACTTCAGTGCAGTGAAAGTTTAAACTAAAAATAAGCAGAGACAGTTTTAGTAACAGAAGAAGTTAAAAAGAGGTTGTGTACTCCTCCACGACTCATCCCTGCTTTACTGCTCTTCCAGTCCTCTGTTATCTGGCAGCTCTGGAGGGGATATTGCCAAGAAGTTCATTTAAAGTCCTAAATTTTATCCTGTAGGCAACATTTATTTCAGTTTCCTGAGAATAAATTTCATAGACAGACCCCTGAAGAAGAAAACAGGTGAACTCTCTTTGCCCCATAAATCAGCCAGGATTCCTGAAGAGGCCAAAACTGCAGATGCCTGCACAGAAACACTTCAGGAAAAGCTTCAGCCCTGAGGTTCACAGTCTTCACCAAAAGCTTCAGCCTCAAGTCTTCTTCATGTATGTTTTCAAGGGTCAACAAATCAAATATTCACCAGTGACTCAAGACATGAAGGTGCAGGAATCAGCACCAGTAAACTACTTCCAGGAAAGGCATCCCACACTCCAGCGCAGGATGGAGTATGGACATGAAATGCTGCATCCATATGCAACAGGCTCGAAGAATAAAGTATATTTTCAATAAAACTAATCTATCTTTCCACCTTATACACCATGTGCTGCATGAACACATAGAGGCAGGTTCCTCAGGCTGCAAGGCAACAAGGTGCACAAACAGAAAATACTCCCTGTACAAATTCTGATGGGAAAAGGAGCAGAGCACAATACACAGAATAGACCTTTTCCTGTTTCTGGAGTCTAGTGCTATTTTGGCTGCCAACAGTACACCAGATTCACACTGCAGGGCAAGTCAAACCGATTTCCCTGAGGATGGAGGCACCCGAAAAGGCGCTGAGGTTATTCCATCAGCACCTACGCTTTCTGCAAGTGGATGAACAGCTTTGCTTTGAATCCGTGTCAAACCACCAGGACTGGCTGATAATAACATTCAATTAAAACCATCTCGTCCTTCTAGAAAAAGCTGGCCAACAGCTACACCTCACTTCTTCTAGCTGGGCACAGTGGGGCCATGGATGCTGGGAGGAAACGGGCAAGGTTTGGGTCAGGGACCCCACGGCTCAGCTTTGGTGACAGCATTTGCAGGTTTCACCTCTTCCACAAACCTGTGAGATGACAAAGGCACTTCTGCTGAGCACACAACTGTGAGAAAGTCAGAGCTGGAGCTGGCAGACACCAGGCCGTGCTAATTAGGCAGGTGTTTTGAAAACCCCCAATTTTACACTCAACACGTATTTGGACCTTTTGATGTCGTACTTGGTGCTGTTTCACACCACTCTGGGCTACAGAGAAAGGCAGGAGCTGCTCCCCTACCCAGCTCCCAGGGAGATTTTGCCATCTGATCTACTGAATACACAGATAAAAGTCACCGCACACTTTTTTTTCCTTTTCAAGTGCAGAACAGTAACTTGGAAAGTTCTTTTATTCTCAACTCCACTGACGCAAGAAAGTGGCAGAAATATGGCAGCTTTGGCTGCTTTCCTTTAGTAGCTCTTTGTAACTAATCTTTTAATGCTAAGAAAACAATAGGTATTTTCATTTTGGATGGAAAAAACACTCCAGTTATAGAAAATTAAGGCGATGCCTTTCAAAAACTCTAAGAGTGCTACTGACCACTTGATTCTTCTGCTACCCTGCCTTGAAATGTTGGTAAATAGTTACCATGCACAGGTATCAGATTCACCAGGTTTCTCTTGTTACACATAAGAAAAGCCCAACTGTTATGAAAATGGTAAATTTAACAAAGATATTTCTATTTCCCTCTGATCTGCCATTCAAAAGTGTTAGCCAGTCATTTTTTTAAAAAACACTCTGATATTTGATCTCCTTGAGTTTCAGTTACATATAAAGCTGGAGAGCCAGCAGAAAATTCTAAGTGGAATCTGAAGATTTCTAAAGTCAACACTCGTTTTGGCAAGAGCATTTTAATGCATAAAGCTGAAATCCTCAGTGACTCTCTCCTGCTGATATCCCTGGAGCCGCCAGCACCACGATTAGCACAAAACCAAAAGCAACCTATAGCAGAACATACAGTTTTGCAAAAAAACCCAAAAAGGATGTCGACACAAATGCTGGAAGTGGTGTAGGCACACTGGGACCAGCCAGGGCAATCTGGAGCTGCTCCCTGGGAGATATCCCAGGGAAAGAGATGTTGATAACAGAGCAGGTCCACGTCCCCAAATCCCTGCTTGCCAAACCTTGCAACTTGCCTCGCTGTGCCAGCCTTTAAAAACCTTTACTGCAGAGTTATAAATGTCTGTGGCCTGCGGAGGGTTTGCTTTGAAGGCGGCGTTTTCCCCGGCAGTCTTTAGGTGGCTGAGTCTGTGGGTCACACAGATTGTGTTTCCACCTCCACGGCTGGAGCAGCCCTGCAGCCAAGGCTGTTCCAGGAGCAGGGAAGGAGGCTGCGTTCCAGGAACTCACTGGAACTGGAACAAAGCACAGCCCTTGGAAAGCCCACACAGCCCTGTGCACAGACTGTTTTACAGATGCCCTGTCTTTGGACGACATTAGACACTTGTTTTCATCTTTATCTTTCTTTCTTTCTCTCCAGTAAAGTCCCAGGCTTTGGAGCACAGGCTCTTCCTCCCAGGCATTCTGCCTCCTAACTCCTGGGTATCTCCCCAGCTCTGTCTTTTTTAAGCACCACTTTCTCCTCCACATAAAAGTCCTTCTGCTCTTTGGAGAGCAAAACGTCTTTGAAATGCAGCAGTAAACTCTGAGCATCACAGCAGCCTTAAAAAAGCTTATTTCCATTTTCTTATACCACAGTTTAAACATAGTCTGCCCTTCTTTACAAGCTGTGTGGGTTTATGTCAGTATTACTTAACACTTCCTAATAAGAGTATTTTCTCTGCACCTTTCTAGTCATCCAGGACCCCTCTCAGTGTTATTACTCCTGTCTTTTCAGTTAAAAGCGTTTAAAAATAATTTTATGGTTGGTTTTGAATTTTTTTTTTCCATTTTTCCAGTGCAAAAATTAGTGTAGTCCACATTATTAAAAGAAACTGATAGTTTAGCTATGTATGACTTTATATTTTATTATTCACTCACAGAATCTTTAACTCCATCACTTGGAGACAGGTGGCATCCCTTCTGGGGCTAAAAAGGAATAAAAAGAACTTCATGCAGCAAAGTGCCTTCTGGAGGGAAAATAAAGCACTGAGGACAACAATGATAATGTAGGAAAAAGTAAAAATACCAACTTTTAAACCTGTCAGATAAATCTGGACTGCAGTTCAGAGGAAAAAGCAGGCACTAGCTCTAGTCTTTCATAAAACTTGTAAGTCTGATTTTGCTGTTGGCCATGGTAAGTTCTTCAATGTGTTGAGACATGAAAAGTCAAGAAAAATGCCAGAGTGCAAAGCTTGCTGCAGGAAAAAAAAGATGACTCAATTCTTTGTCTCACAAAGCATGTCAAAGATATTATAAAGTACTTACAGATGCTCAGCCACTCAGATTGCCTGGCTGGCCAAACTTCTGAAACCCTGTAATTCTGAAGAGAAGGTACTATGCTTCAGACAATGAATTAATTTCTGTGGCAACAGAAAAAAAAAGATACGATTTTGAAAAGAGAAGTTTTTAAAATCAAAATTTCAGTTGTAATCAATAAGTATCTAAGCATAACACAAAAGTCAGCCTATTTTAATTATCATTTATAATAAATGTGTCAATACAGGCTTTTAAAGATAACTATGTAAGGGAATCATGAGACAGAGCAGAAGCAAGAGCTGAAAACCCTGGGGCTAAACCCTCAGTTCTCTAACAGGCAGAATTTGGGTGAAAGTACTACTCACACCAACAAAGTGTGAAAAACAGGTGCCTCAGAGTTTGGACCCCATGTCAAAAAGAAGGCAAAGCCATAAAAGACCTGCAGATTTCATTTACCTGTTCCTCTGGAAGACACGACTTCCCCTGCTGATCAAACAGAATATAGGGAGTTACGAACAAGATAAAGTTATGTGCCTGGTAAATTTTAACGTCTGCTTTACAATGCTGAAGTGCAAGTGTGGGTGCCTTGAAACTCCCTGCTGATAAAAGACACTGCAGAGTTATGAGCATTATGACAGGCTAAAGGCAGTGACAAAGAAATAAAGATCCATGGAAAAGCACTCCATGTATTTAACATCGAGATGGTCCCTTACAACTCTTTCTTTCACCATGCCAAATGGTTTATCATGGTAGTGCTCAGCCACAAAAGCAATTAGGAGGGTTTGAGGTCCCTCTGGAGAACTCTGTGACACACACATCTCCGGGGCTCTTCGGTGAGTGACAGAATTTGGCACGTCTGTGGCCGTGGAACCACCACCAGCAGTGGGGCATGTTCTGACCAGATGTCTTACAAGACGTGAGTCAGTGCCAACAGTGCGATGCTGAGCTCCTTTTTACAGGCACTGCTAGCTTAAAAAAAAAATTAAAAAAAAAATAAAATAGACTTCATCCGAGTTAAAACAGAAAATGAAAAAAAAAACTTCAAAAAATGTTATCAGTAGCATGGGTCTATTGACAAAAGTTTATTCTGAGCTATTCAACAGTAGCTGAGCTTGTAGGAGTTAACTCTGCTGCCTCAATGTGTCCTGGAGAACGAGCAAGTCAAGACTCCCTTAGCAAAAAGCCCTTGACATAATACATGTCTTCACTCTACCCTAATTTTCAATTTTCACTTACAGTTTACACTAAGCTTTCAGGGATTTTTTTTCCCCTAATTAATGTCCTCTGTGCTATCAGTTACACAAGGTCACAGCCTTCTGAACCACCAGTCATTACAGTCTTAATTTCCATCATCTTTGCCACTAACCTGGGCTGAAGTCAAGGCTCTGCCCTCCTCGGTCTCACTTGTAAGACAGGTCCAAAAATGCTTCTCTAGGTCAGGGCAGGTGAGGTTCTGTGCTCTCTGATGCCTCTCCTCCCTTCATAAGCACTAATTAAAGTCATCTAAACCACTGAGATTTTCCTTTGCTTGGGACTTTTCAATCAATAAATCAGAATTATTTATTTCTTACTAACACTGGCTCTTGCAGAGTGCAATGCCGGTGTTCCAAAAGGTGTTTTGAGGACAAAAGAAGAAATACCTCTGCAGGGCTGCAGTCACTCAGTGTTCCCACAGGTCTAAATGTACCTTTAATTTTCTTTAATACAAAGTATTATTTGTAGTTACAAGTGGAATTTGCTTATAAACATGGCTGATAATGCAATAGGACTACACACAAAAATGAGCTTTTGCATCCAAGTTTTAAAAACACTTAAAAGGTTTTTCTGATAGGGACATTTAGTATTTTTTATAGTTGCATGGAGGAAATTCACTGTGTTGGTAAAACCCTCAGTACTTTGCAGAAGAAATGATCCTTTTGCTCCAAAATACAACAGCATCTAACAAATACAGGAGGGTGTTCAGAACACTCAATGCCCACAAAGGCCCAGACAATTTAAACCCAGAAGTTTTCCCCTTTGTTCTGCTATGGCCATAAAATACATTTTGCCTTTTTTTACCCTCTCAACATTTTTAAACATAACAAAGAAAAACAACTGCTTCAAAGTTTTTCACATGAAGGGGAGCATTATTATAGGACATTCTTTCCTAGAAATCTTTTAAGTCTTATTTATTAACAGAATTAATCTGATCATAAGCTGGCTGACATACAAAGTGTTGAAATATGACATCTTCCAACCATGCTTTGCTAATGAAATTTTGGTGTTAATTCAGGGATAGAACAGAATCCTAGAATCTGTAACAGGAATCAAACAACAATTGTGGTTCATCTGGCAAAAAAGGCATCATTTTTCCCCTTTTCTGTTGTGGGTTTGTCACTGTATGCTCTCCATCATCCATTTCTTTCCAGAATTTACTTTTTGATGTGGAGTCCCCACTTGGCCATCAACTTCAACATTAAAATGCTCCGAACATGTTTTGCAGTTCCAATCCCAGGAACTGTTTTGTACTCTCAATCCCAGAATCCAAAAGGATTTCATAAAAACCCCTCAAACAACTAACTGGGATTTCATAAACAACCTCAAGGTATCTCTACAATGCCACCAACTTCTTGTTCTGCCCAGTCCACCCAGTAACCAAGAGCAGCAGAGAATTTTGGTAAATGCTCTGACCATTGGAGTGTATCCAGCTCCAGGCTGGTGTGGGTAGATCCCTATTGGGATGCAAAAAACATAATTAAAAAAAAAAATTAAGTTTACACCACACTTCAGTGCCCAAGGAAGCTCCTGCTCAGACACTCCCGGGAGCTCAGTGCCCAGCCCCTTCCTGCAGGGTGCCTTCTGCAATCCCAGTCTGAAGCATCACAAATGGGATAATGGCAATGTTAAGCAGCTTTTCCAAACGTCTGCAGGGCGTTAGTACAGCTCTGCTCCCAACGGATCCTGTGGCCTAAGGCAGTGCTTCCTGAGCTCTGGGCTGTGAGCTCAGGGCAGGCACAGCACAGGGACCAGGTGAGCTGTGATCTGTCCCAGCCAGCCCCAGTTCAGTGTCCCTGGGCTCTGCTCCACGGAGTTTAAGTCCTGGTAAGCTCGAGGCAGAGGTGTCTGCATGGCACGGAGGGGCGAGCTGAGGTTTTGGGCTCAGACCTCTGCTCTGCCACGGGACATCGCTGCTCCACGGCGCCCAAAGTGGGCGCCCTACAAGCCGCAAAAGGAATGTGATGAGCCAAAGTTTCATCCTGATTTCAGGAATGACGGCAAGTTTGACTTGCCCCTAGGCCAGACCAACCCCAGCCTAACACAGAGAGCCAAGGCCTTCAAGCATTTGTCTCAAACTGACCCCAAACTGAGGCCGTCTGAAGCCAAAAAACATTGCTCTGATTGGGTTTTTAGGCTGTCAAAAGCAGCAAAATGTCCTTAAAATTTCATTTATTCTTTTTGACTAATACTTAAGATACTACTTTAAAAAATATCGAGATGAAGGAGATGGATGCAATTGTGCAATAATAACAACTCAGAAATCTTTTACTAGCAAAGAGAGTCAGGAATTTGAATTAACATCAAAATCATGTATTATGGCATCCACATCTGGATATCACTTTACCAGCTAAATCCAAAACCTCTCTGAGAGCCAGTTGGTCTCTGTAAAAATGTATTTCTCCCTTTGAAAGGAAACAATAATTGGAAGGTCTTACAGGAAGCCACCCAATACCAATAGAGGAAATTGCAATCTGTTCCTCAATGTTAGTTTAAATCAATGTTATATTTAGCAAAGGCCCGTTTTTAATGATAGTATTTTCAATAGCTTTTACTACATTGAGTCTTCTCAAAGGCTTACATTATATTAAGAATTGCTTTGTTTGGAGAATGTTTCTTTAATCATCCCTCGAGGTCTTCAGCTTTCCCCAGGTTATATGTTGTTCCCCATCTCCAGGACATCTAGGATTCCACTTTCACCAAAATCTTTTTTTTTTTTTTTTTTTTTGCCTCAGGCTAATAAAAAGCAAAGTATTTCTGCATGTGCTTGTCAAGAAGTATTTGTGGTTCTTAAAAATACGAAGTGATCAAATATTAAAACCACCTCTTTCTGTTTCCAGAAGTACACACAGCATTTTCGCTTCCTAAGAATTTTCTGTTTGGGTATCTGGATTTCAGTAAATTTCCATTAAATCAGTGGTTTCAAAGGAAGATTATTTTTGAAAAAGCACAGTATTAATGATACTAAACAAAATTCAAGAACTCCAAGCAAAACAGCTCCTCCAATTTCTTCCCCAAGATGACAAAATCTTATAAAACACACTCCCAACACCAGTGCTAAAAACTCTCTGGGACACTGCTCAGAAAAATCCTGTGCAGAATTTCCCTGTGGTTTTTATGGATTTCATTACATTGTGAAGTAACAAAAGTAACAACATCAAAATTAAATTTATAATAGCTGAACACAGATTTGCAGAAGGGTTTCATACAACCCATCCTCATAAGTGTTCAAAAACTGGTGTTACCAACAGCTGAATTATTCCATTGAATGTAACTCAGTTTAAGTGAAACCCTAAATTCAACAGTAGAATTTGCACAGAAGAAAAAAAAGCTGCTAAACAGTCTAAAACATGTTTTTAAAATTGCAAATCCAGAAGGAACCATGATAACTTGAATTACAGCATATTTCTGACTCTATGGAAGGTCACAGGGTTTCTGCAGACCTTGGTGGCCACTGGAAAAGTGGAGAACTACAAACAGTACATTTTCCTAAGTGGTAAAAATTCACCTGTACCTGAAAATACTGTGATTTAAATGTGTTCTATTTGCAGAGCCTGGTGATAAAGTAACCTACCTGTGGTGATTCAATTTGGGCAACAGATTACAGCCAACATTTTTATATGTGGACCTTTTTTTACATTTTAAAACATTTTTATCTGTGCACCTTTCACAGAAGGGACTAAAGAATGAAAATCCTGTTCTTCAACAAACACACAGAACAAGGCAGGGTTTTCCTTAAGAAAAAATAATTATCATTAAAAAATTGATGAAAGAAAGGAAAAAGCACACTCTGCAGATGATGAGACAGTAATGACAACCTAATGCAAGTCATTCCATTACAGAGGACAACACGAACTGCACCATAATCCAACATCAGAGTTCCCACATGTAAAAACTTCCATGGTATCTCTTTGGCACAAAAAATTAGATAAACTGTAGGAGTTCATTTTTTCATGAGTTTCTAGATTTAATAACATAATCCTTTGGTACGAGTAAATGTCTTTACAAAGGAAAAAAAAGGAAAAAAAATGAATTTCCTTCTTCTATACAACTTTTCATGAGGTGTTTTCATTGCCAAACTGAGCAGATTACTTTAGTTTCAAAATTTTTCCATTGCTTTTTACTATCTTTTCTGAAAAGAAAAAATGCTTAAAAACGAATTCTGCTCACTTCCACAGGTGGGTTTCTCTGCAGCCACTTTGAATCAAGGTGTCAAAGCAGCAAGAGCAGAGTCTGGCTATTCAGACCCTGCAGCCTCTAAAAATAATTGAAGAAAATGCAATTCTGATGCAAAATGTGTAGAAATCTAACAAACAAAAATACAAACAACAAATACTTTACGCCATTCACACTCAGCACAGACTTTGCATTCAGTTTCCAATGGAAGCTAAGCACAAACTTTCCTTCAGTGCAGCCTTAAACATGAAAGTTGAGAACATTTGTGAAAACCAGGTACAGCCCAGGCCATGCTGCTGCCTTCACTCTCCTATTTTTCACCTTTTTTTCTCTTTCAAGCCCTGAAACCACAGCACAAAGGTGCCGAAAATACGCTGAAATATCAAGGCAAGCATTAAAAGAAAGAGAACAGGAAAGATTCAAGCATTTGACTGATGTGGATGGATTAGATTTGCCAAATCTGGGCGTTTTATGCAGGCATGTGATCAGCTGGAGGAAAGGGAGCCTGAGTCATCAGCTCCATCAAAGCAAGGTCTGGGGCCGGCCGGGTGAGCGCTGTGTGAACAGGAGCCATACCTGCACTCATCTGCCCGCTGCAGAACTTTTAATTACCCTCACCCAGGGACTAAAATCCCCAGATTACCTTGATTGCTCTGTCATTATCTGTCATCAGCTGCTGCTTCTCATCTTCCAACTTGTGTTCAACTTCCTGGAGCCGCTGCTGCGCCACAAGCTGCTGCCGGCTGCTCTCCTCCGTCAGGGAGGAAATGGTTGTCTCCAGTTCAGCTATGGCCTAAAAAGAAACCAGCGTGTTAAATCTCCCCTCAATAAAAGACATGTCTTTGGTACGGGTTTTTTACACAAACATGGCACTGGCACACTCCTGCTGTGCAAGCAGAATGTTTGAAATTAGCACACCGCACACTCGCAGGCATGACAGTCCATGCAGAGAAAAGGAATACGGTAAGGCTGCAAATGACAAAAAATCGCTGAACACAAAATATTTGGAAGTGTGTTCCACTATGACGTTCCAAAATATTTACTCATGAGAACAAAAGCACATCTGTGATCTCCAAACTCGAGCCTGTTCCCCGTCTTCCACGGCTCTGAGACCAGGAGTGTGAGTTTACATTGCCACGGTGGAGCTCCTTTTCCTGGAGGATATTTTATAGCTTGATATTGCTGAGAACAAAAATGCCCACATTTACATGCTGGACTGAAATTTAAAATTGACAGTGGAATTTCTGAGCTGCTGAAAGGAGCAGATTCTGCTGAGCAATACAGTGGGGACCTGATTCCACATCCAGGACCTTAAACCAGGCCTTTCACATGATTCACTCATGATTTGTTGAATTGTATTTGCCTCACCTTTTTCATCACTGAGAAAAGTCATAACTAAACCTGATCCTTTAGGCATATTTACAGAATTTTATACTGACATGTCATCACCCAGCAAAGCACTTAAACATGCAGGAGAAGCACTGACTTTAATGTATATATTCAAGCTTAAGGTTAAGCTGCTGTAGCAGCATAATATAGTCTAATTCTAAAAGCATTTTAGCACACAGGCAGCTCAGGGAGAGACTACCTGAGTGCTTAGACTTTGTCTTTGCCAGGCCTCCTCATTGCTAGAGAAACATTAAACTATATTAATTACATGGTCAATTAGGAAAAAAATAGTTTTAAAAAACTACTAATAAGCCAGGACTAATGTAATAAGAAATGTGCTTCAAATGAAGGTACTAAAACCATTGGAAAAAGGGGAAAAGGCTTGATTAAAACTCTGTAGTAAATTTATTTCTCTGTTTAAGTACTTAAAAACACCAGGAAGTAACACACACTATGAGTAAAACCTACCTTTGTATTTCTGCATGGCTTTTCTAAAAACAAATGCATATTAAGAAAGGTAATACCCATCAAAAGGAAGGTTATTTGAGATCAATACACCAAAGTTTAAACATTATCTGGACAGGGTGTAACTCTTTAGCCAGAATTAAGCAGTGTCTCTGGGTTTGCAGTTTAGGTCATCATTTAGAAGACACAATTGGAAATGTGGCTTTACCAGGTGTGCAATGTGCAGTGAGAAAGCGGGAGAAAGCAATGGATAATATAAATTATTAAGATGAGAACTTGAAGCCATGCAAACCTCTAGCACTTTGTGCTGTCACTTAAAAAAACCCCAAAGTAACAAACTCTTCAATATAACACAAAACTGAGATTTAAAGCTTCTACTGGGTTAAGACCCTGGTCTAGCACAGGAGTTCTGGAAAGGCAATTTCAGCTTGAATCGATGAAGAAAGATCTGCTTTGTGCAGTACTTTTCAGAGCAAAAAATTCTGTTTACTTTGTATGAACTTCAGAGGAGATTTCTTGAAATATCTTCTCTGTGTGGGTGTTAAAAGTGAATGTTCCAAGAGGCCACAGAGAGTGAAATTGGACAGATGTTGTCAGCAATGCGACCACAAGAAAAGTTGCGATCGACCAATTATTAACAGTGAGCTACAAAAAAACCCCAAACCCAACTGTGCCCAAGTAACTTTGGGGATTTGATTGAAACCCACAAAAGTAAAGAAATTCAGACATCAGGGTGAAACCGTTTGATTGAGCCAAACAGCCCTGAGAGATGATGTGTGTGTTGGGTCTGCCCCAGGAAGTGCCAGGGAGCGACAGCTCCGGGCGCTGGATCTGGCTCTCCCCAGAAAAGTGGCTCAGCCACAGCAAAGCCACCTGAATGAAAACATATCCCTCAGGTTTTTTTCCATTTGGAGACTATTCTGCAAGCCAATAAATTTCAGTCTGACAAAATTTATTGTGACATTTAGGTTAAAGAGTTCTTACCTTGAACTACACTACCTACGTGTTCCCACTGCAATAATTAAAGCAATTTCCCTCATTCCTCGCTTAAAAATTCAGAAATGCTTAAATTATTCCAACTGTCTTTAACAAATGGGCCAAGAACCACTTTTGTATTGACATTAGACTGTGTCTGGGAAGGAGAGGCTGCCTTGATTCCACTCACATGTGGGTGACAATGACAAAAAGTAAAATAGGGGTAGCAATGGAAGGGATCTCTTCCTTCAGGTCTGACACACATTCAGTGTCACTTTTTGAGCTTTATCAATTTCGTGCTATTCAGGGTCAGATGGAAAGATTAAAAAATAGAGGATTTTTATAAGTAAGGCTCTCAAAAATTACTAAATTATTAAGTTTAAATTACTGAACAGGTATTTAGGAGAGAGAGAGCATTCTCTCTGATTTACCACAGAATTGTGGAATTGGTGAGGGTGGAAGGGAGCAGCTCAAAGCAGGATCACCCAGAGCTGGTTACTCAAGATCAGCCCAGTCAGGTTTTAAGTATCTCCAAGGATGGAGACCCCACAAACTCTCTGTATGCAAATAAATGTGTAGAAAATACAGATTTGGTTTCAGAAATAAAAGACATATTTAGCAACGATTCTGATAAATGTAGTGTCAAAAAACGCAGTGTGAGAAAGTGACAGCCATTAAATGTCACTGAAACAAGTTAAGTCACAATTTTGGACAAGTGTTAGAGAGAATGAGACTCAAAGGAGCTGAAAAGATGAAATCAAGAGTTTTAAATATTTGTAAGTGTTGGTAAGCCAGTAAAGTTTGCAGTGTCTTGTAATTGTCTCCCTGATCATTTCTGTCTAGCTTAGATGCTGCTAAACCCTCCTTTGTAGTGTTTTTATCGGTTTTTAAAAGACTGTTATTGAACTATTGGCTGAAAACAAACTTTGCAATGCAAGGCAAACGTTCTGCTGTGGCTGGGGAGCAATGAGGAGAATGACACCGCCACACAAATCCTCATGGCAATTTTCTTCTTGTTCAAAGAATATTATTAACTCCTGGTTGCATCTCCATCATTTTTCACACTCCAGTATTACCTGTCAGTCAAACTGAAAGGTAGAATGTTTAAAAATCATCCTGTCTTACCATTCATAAATATATATGTAAACTCAACACTCGTTTTCATCTTCTGTGTTCTCTGAAGAACAAAAACTCAAGTCAAAACCAGTTTGCCTTCAGGACACTGACATTCCTCAAGGTGTTGTTTTGGGCAGAAATGCAGAGCTGGTGGGGATCAATGAAAGGGATGATGAAACCATGGGTGACACCACCGTTAACAAGAAATGCAAGTCCTGGTTGGGCAACTGCTCCTGATTCTACAAAAAGCACTGGTTGACGGAGCACCTCGCCCTCCTTCCCACTGGCTGAAGAAGGACTCAGTCCTCTTGGATCCTCAGGAGGTGAAAATGGGGATGAAAAAGATGAAATTTAGAACTCAAGAAAACCCACTTGTATTTTCTAGTCAGCTTAATGCTCTGTGTTTTTTTGGTTAAAACCTGCAAGAAGACACTGGGCAGTTCATTTGGTAAATGGTTATGACTCCTCTTGCTTGTCACGCCTTAAAAGCAGAAGCAACTCCACTTTTCACCAAGTTTCCAGCTCAAACAAATTCACCTGAGCTTCCGGCCTTCTCCCCACCTACCTGCGAGGACTTGGCCAGCTTCTGGCTGTACTCCTGCTCCGTCTGCCTCAGCTGGCTGTAGGCCTGGAACACACACACAAAAGACAGCCCCATCAGCTCAGAGAGAGAACAGTGCACAGACACTTTGCCACCGAGCCCTGGGCTTGGCACCTCCTCCCCGCTCCTGTCACCGAGCGCCGGCCCCGCGCCAGCCCCAACGCCCTTTTGTGGCAGCCAAAAAACCACCAGGGCTTGGCTTTGATCTCGGGCCAACTATTCATCACTTAAAAGAGGGGAGAAATTGTACCTCCGCTGCCAATTATTAGAAAAACATAAAGACTTCTTGCGGATTAAAAAAAAAAAAAAAAAANAAAAAAAAAAAAAAGGAGAGAATGAGTGAGTGCGAGTGTGTGTGTGTGTGTGTGTGTGGCAGGGGAAGGAGGCAACACACACAAATGAGTTTATCAGGGTGAATTTGTTTCTGAACGGAGGGAAAAAGCAAGGAGAAAGTCCCAGGCACAGGTTGCCAGGGTACAACGTGACATGGGAGATGCAGCTTCACCTCTCAGTTCTGTGTCTGCAACTGCCCTTTGTCCCCTTGCACGTCCCTTCCTTGGGAAAAGTTGGGATTACACTGAAAATCAACTCAAGACACAGCTGAACCAGCTTGGCATACAGCTCTTTCCTTGTCCCAGCATTTTTTCTCACAACTCAAGATAAAGAATAAACCAAACTGAAAACAAGACTGCTTGGGCATATCAGAATCCAACAAGCAAATATTTCTACAGCCCCAGGACAAATAGCTCTTAAGGTTTTCTTCCTCACATAATTTAATTTCAGAAATAATTTGATGATAATGATTTTAATAAAGAAATAAATGCATTTTCATTTCAGGACAGAACCCTGGTTTGTATTTTTCTTGCAGAAACCAGCCCAGCCCGGCCCCACAACGCTGTCCTCAGGTGAACTGCCGAGCACTCTCGTCTTCTTGGCTCTACATCTCGAGGACAGGTGTCTAAGACAAACATTTTCTTAGGGGGGACAGAACATCACGCAGCTGAGTTCTGAAGCAAATTTAAGCTGATTAAGTTTTCAAAATCTCCCTGACCTCCTGCTCAAACCTTTGATCTGTCGCCCTCAGTTTTACGGCACCGCATCCAGCGCCCAAACAGCGGCCGCTGCCAGCAGCCCTTTGGGGGGACCACGGAAACCACAGGGGCCCCCAGAGCCTCCTGCGTGGATCCAGCTGCAAGGCTCAAACTCCATTTCTGCAAACACCAGGGATTTCAGTCAGCAGGCAAACGGTCTTATTGATTTTACTGGGCTATAAATTTAGGAGCTTAAAGCTGCCGAGCGTTTGCGGCTCGTCATGGTAGGGCTGGAATCATCCGCTGCAATCCGGGCAGTTCTGTAAGGTGCAGCTCAATGTAAGAATATTACAGCCAGTTCAAAGTAATCTTAAACTTTACATGAAATTGCAATTTAAGATCCTGAACGCCTTCACATTCCAAAGTTATGAACCATACGGATGTCTCCAGTTCCTCTTTGTTGGTATTATGGAATCTACTAAGAAAGTTAATCAGAACCAATTATCAAATTTGTGCAACGTTTTTGAGATAACATTATGGTTTGGTTTTGTTATAAACAGAGATAAATGGCAATACACATTGGTTTAAAACAGCATCTAGAGGAATTCAGGAGCACCAGACAAATTAAATGTCATTTTTTCTACATTTATCATTCAAAAGTGAGCCACAAACTCTGCAAGGGTTTATTGTGGGAGTGGATAAATAAAAGGAGTGGTGACACAGCACCAGTTATCCCAGAGCTCTGCCCATGCACACCATAAAGTGACTGAAATTGCCAGTTTATCTCTAGACAAAAAAGTAAAAAATAAATTACAGCAATAGTATAAACTAATGTTACTCCCAGCAAAGGAGAGAGACTCATCAGAGAGGCACTGCTCAGATCACGTTACAGCTGCTCTCACTCAACTTGCCTGGGGTAAAAGTCCTCATCTTTCATAGGAGCAGCTTTATAACCTCCTGAACCCATAGAAGAAATCCCAATAAATAATAAAAAACCACTCATGACTTCCATAAACAAATTAGAATTTGTTTGTTCACAGTGAGTAGGAGCAGGCTGACCTCTGAGAGGCATGACAAAGGTGATCCAAAGGAAAGATACGCTGAATTTCAGTGTTTTATTCCTCACTAAAGGCAAAGAAACTATATCCTACCAGTCTACTTCAAGGGAATTGCAACATTTCTTTTATAATGACTTTAACAATTTAAATTAGCAAAATATTTATAAGTTGTCTCCAGGTCACCAATGAACCATAAATTCTTGCATTTACTTGCAATTCCAAAAATCTCTATTTGAGGGGTCTGAATTACAGAGGTACTGAACTGCCAAAGCTTCTCCTGGAGATGGAACAGGCACTTCTAGATTGGCTACTTTGACCCTGTGGCACTAAAAACTATGGACACTCCCTTCCAGTACCCAAAGGGTCTTACAGGAAGGCTGGAGAGGGACTTTTCACAGGGGCATGTAGTGATAGGACAAGGGGGGGTGGCTTCCCATTGCCAGAGGGCAGGGTTAGGTGGGATATTGGGAAGAAATTCCTCCCTGTGAGGGCAGTGAGGGCAGTGAGGCCCTGGCACAGGTTATCCCGAGAAGCTGTGGCTGCCCCATCCCTGGAAGTGCCCAAGGCCAGGCTGGACGGGGCTTGGAGCACCCTGGGATAGTGGGAGGTGTCCCTGCCCATGGCAGGGGGTGGGATGGGATGACCTTTAAGGTCCCTTCCAACCCAAACCATTCCACGATTCTGTGGCTCCTGCTGACCTCAGGTTTTCCCTGTGACACCCAACAACTCTTGCATCACCACAAACCACATGGGCAGCTCCAGTGCAGCTCTGATGAAGGCAGAGACCACCATTTATAGCACAAGTCAGCTGAAAAGATCTAATTCATGGTGCTGCCTTTACAAAGAAAATATGAAGCTTCTCCTTTTTAAAACCTGCAACTAAACTAGTCTAATACCTCTTTACCCAGGCTGTTGTTTTGCAGCCAAGGGAGACATAAACCACCTTCCTTGGGGCAGAGGTAGCACTACGATGCACAAAAAATGCCTTTTTACTCTCTTTTGTTTCAAGGAATGAGTAAATACACACAGAGCTGTGTACAGGGAACATTGAGGGGGATTTACAGTACATTTATCTCAATAAATGAGAAGGTTCACACTGGCCTGGTGCACACACACAGCCATTTCCTGGGCTCCTACTTTTCCAGCTGGCTGCTGGGTTCATGTGCTAGAAGAAGCACGAGTTGTTTCTGTATTATTTTAAGGGCATTCCCTCCCTTTCAGGTTATGTGCTATTTCAGAAACATAATGAATAAGAATCCAAGTGGAAGGTGAACATTTGGAGGGTCAGCCAGTGTTCATTAAAGTCGAACTCTTTTTATAGCAATGGGCAGCACTGCAAATACAGTTAATGGTCTGAAACTAGTTTTCCGTGTGCGAGAGGTGGCTGCTGAAATTCCCACTTGGCAAAATCTTGTCAGAAGTATCAACTGGAATATCCATTTTTGCAACAAAAAAGGTTTAAATTGGATAAGATGCAGAGGAATTCCACTGATTCAAAAATTAACTTCTGTTTAGTTTCACACAGTTAATACATATTTTAGCTAAAATTATCTGATTACATGATTTTACATGCAGTTATTTTATATTACAGAGTGAGGACTTCTGCATTAAAAAGATTATGCCCTTGTTACAGTTAATTGGTTTTAAAAACCAACTATAATTCTTGAACAAGCCTTAAAGCATCATATTGTGGCTGCAGAGCAAAACTGCATTGGCTTCAACAAAACATTTCACGTAAAAATTAAAACTGGTATGAGCACTACAGATGTGGTGTCTGAATTAATGGGTGCTATTCCAACACAGCCTCATTTTCATCTTCCCCTTTCATGGAACAGAACAGCAGCACTAAGAATGAAAGAGCCAAGGATCTGCAACAGGACCACACCACAAAAGCACACCGTGTCCTACCCTAATTACAGAGCATTTGTAGGTTATTTTTAAGGTGTGAGGTGTATGAGAGGGAACTTTTAGTTCTGGTTCCACTCGATGGAGCACAAGCCCTGAACAGCCCCGGGGTTGCTCCCAGGTCCACTGCCAGAGCCAAGGCAGCTCCAGCTGCACTCTGGGGTTGGCAGCCACGTGCACGATTCCATCCTCCAGCAACATCCATGGAGGTGTTTAGGATATCCTGAATGTGGGTCCAAAATGCAGCTGCTAAGAAGTTTTGGAACGGCACAAATCTGTGCATTGTGTGAGATAACGGGGAAAAACCCTTCCCTGGGAGGATGGGGAGGCCCTGGCACAGGGTGTCCAGGGAAGCTGTGGCTGCCCCTGGATCCCTGGAAGTGTCCAAGGCCAGGCTGGACGGGACTTGGAGCACCCTGGGATGGTGGGAGGTGTCCCTGCCCATGGCAGGGGGTGGAACAAGATGAGCTTTATGGTCCCTTCCAACCCAAACAACCATGGTTTAGTGATGGGCTTGGCAGCGTTGGGTNGTCCCTGCCCAGGGGGTGGAACAAGATGAGCTTTATGGTCCCTTCCAACCCAAACAACCATGGTTTAGTGATGGGCTTGGCAGCGTTGGGTTTATGGTTGGACCCAATGACCATGGAGATCTTTTCCAAGTTAAATAATTCCATGCTTCTCTATCTTCCAGCTTTGGAAACACAGCTCTCATAACTTGATTTTTATATGTATATCTAGATCTACACAACCATATTCACTGAGAAAGAAGCAGCAGATTTAAGAACTTTTCTGTTTAGGGTAGTACTATGAAAGAATCATTCTTCAAAATGCCTGCAACCAGCTAAAAGCGGCCATGCAAAAGCTGATCCTCCATAATTAGTTAGATAAAAGTGTAAGCAAACGTAAAAAAAAAAAAAAAAAAAAAAAGAAGAAGAAGAAGAAAAAAAAAGGAGGAAAAAATCAAAGGGTGGGGGAAGAAGAAGAAAGAAAACTTGCTCCAGGGAAGAAGCAACTGTTCTCTGATGTGCAGCAAGGAATTTAACATCAAAGAACTAATGTAAATGGGGCCCATTTACCTCAAAACAACACACCACTCCACATTCTGGAATATTTCTATTTTAAGTTTGACAGCATTATGCTTTGTACCAAAATTCAAGATTGTGTAATCTGATAGATGTCAGAAGAAAATGACCTTCAGAAGAGCTAACGGTGGCAATTTTTGGTATTAAGTATGTTCAAACTCTCTGTACAAAATCTGTTTAAACTTCAGAGATCAGCAGATCACCTTTAAAGTTCATCTGATTGTACATAAAAATTCCATTTTGTCCTCAAAGCCTGGAACATGTATTTTCCTTATGTGCCTCTAATACTGACAGTGGGTGACTTCCTACACCAATACTTCTGTTCTTTCTGCTGCTCTCCCCTCCAATCAGATAGAAAGGAAAGCTGGATCTCTCTGTTCAGCAGTGAAAATAGCACACCAATTCCAATATGTAATCTGAACCACCCAAAAGACCATTAAAAATAGTTGAATGCCCAAAATGATGTTAACAGAATAATTAGTCAAGCACCAAATGACTTCAAGGGGTTTGAAAATGAATGATAGAAATCCCAAAATCCTATTAATATTCTATTTTACATTTCACTTTTGGAGGTCTACAAATCTTTTCCTTTTTATTTTTTTTTCATTAAACATGGATCTTTAGGAGAAAAAACCCTCTCATTCATGTGTGAAGCACTTTTCATTGGGAAAAAAACCAAGAATGAATAGAAATGACTTTGACACCACCTGCACAGAGAATTCCCTTTCTGCAGCACACTGCAATCCTGGGCTTAATGGGGGCCCACTGAGAAACTGCTTCTGCAAACTGTGCCTTAGGAAAACTCTCAATTCCAGACTTTTCACTTAAACCAACAGCGCATTTCTAATAATTCTGAAATTATCCAGAGAAATTAAATACAGGCATTTAACTCTGGCAGAAAGTCTTCTGTGGGACTCCAGCTGCAGGGTGGCTGATGCCCAAGTTACACCAGCCTTACACCAGGACACAAGCACTACCTTCATCTAAATGGATTTACTGAGCATCTAAATATTCCCCAGAGTCACTAATGTTGATTTCCAGTCAATATTGCTGTCAGACAGGCTCTTTATTTAAAATAAACTGCATGATTTGGCCTAAAATACAAGTCTTGTCTATGAGACAAGGATTTAAAACCAGATTAACAGTCTGGGTGTGCCACGTGAAATTGTTTAACACCTTTACAGAAGCCAGCACTGGTGTGAGCATCAGGACTGACACTGAATTGTGGCTGAATGCAAAGCTGTGCTGGGACATTGTGCCAAAAGATTGCTCTGTGTGATAAGCACTGGGCTGGGATCATGGACTGCACAGGCAAAGATGGACAATTTTCTCTTGATTTCCTCTCATCAGTCATCTGTGAAATGACTATCAGCGAAATCAGTGTTGTGTTTTGTGATGACAGAGATCCCTGCAAATGAACAGACTGAAATGATCGTAATATATGTCACTGCTTCTCACCTGCCATCCATCACACTGGACAGCTTTGTTGGAGATTTCTCTTTAACTTTCTATTCACACCCACTTTTGGGTCAGGTGGCTTTTATATTATGGCACAATTCTTCCTACAGCTCAGCACTCAAACAAGATGAAGCGAGTAAACCTGGTGAGGATGTGGAGACTGCAACACTCTCCATTTCAGGGGCCTTTTCCCTCATCTCCATGCCTAAATCACAAATACATTCCTGGATTATCATTTTTAATATCTCCTGGGTCTTTTCCCTTCTGTCCAACTAAACAAAGATGGGTATTTCAAACTGGGTTTAAGACATTCTATCAAAAGTGGTGGCATGTTTTTTTTCAGAGATTTTACAAGGAAAACATGCACCCAACAGGAATTATTTGAGCTTTTACAAGCTGCCTTTATCCCTCAGCAATACCAGGCACTCTGCTATGCAGGCACCTCACTCTCACGTGCTCTGGCTCTCCCCCACCCAAATATAAAGAAGTTCACAGAATCCCTCAGGCCCACATGCTCCTGGTCCCCAAACAGCTGGCACCCAGTAAAATCACGAGGGGACAGGCTGTTAAACATCTCTGAAGATGCAAGTCAGAGCTAAAGCTTCCTCCACAAATAGAAGGCACCTCGAGATGTGACACTGATCCATGACTTGACTCAGTCCAAGACTATTTAATATGAGCTTTACAATACACAATTCTTTCAGAAATTGGAGATTTCCAAGATCCAAGCACTTTATCATGATGTAACAGATAAATTTACACGCCTTGATTTTTGCCAAGGAGAGTCTATAAGGCTCCTGAAAGAATTATAAAGGGATAAGAATGAGATTTGTATTTCTTAGATTCTGCACTGCTGTTGTAAGTTGAATTTTGTGGCAATAACAAGCATTTATTAAGAAGACAGTCACTAGAAAAAAAGCCCTACGTATGTATAATTTTAAGACAGAACCTTTTCTATTAAATATAAGAAAAACTGGCAACAAAAGGACAAACTCTGTACCACTAAATTAACTCAGAATCACAAAGTTAACTTGGTATTATGAAGTTACATCATTCGACGAGAGCCCAGCAAAAGTTCAGCTTCTACACTTGGAGAGAGAAACAGAGAAAAGACGACCAAATCCCCCAACAAATCTGTGATCTGAAGCCATCAGTGTTCCTTAGGAAGATTATGCTGGATTACTTTTTGTAGTTTTAAATCCAACAAAGCTGCCCCAAAAGAGCGACAACTTCCTGGAGCCAGAACACGTCGCTGAGCTGAGGAGAAACTTCCCAAGTCCAGCAAAGGCCCAATTAAAAAGAGAATGGAATATATTGCCCAATCATCAAAGCAATTAAGAGCATAAATAAGGCATTGCGAGACTCTTAACATTCCCAATGTTTAATTATTTATCTGTTCTCCGTCCTGCAGCTGTAGGTCAGAATTAACTCCTCTGAACTAAATACAGGAGAACTCTTTTGGGGATTTGTACCTTATTCATTTTCAAGCAAACATTCAAAATTCATTTCAAATTCACACAAGAACTGCAACAGTTTCACCTAAATCAGATTTTCTACAAGTTAAACACTCCTCCTACACTCAGATGTGATTGTGAAACTACTTTGATCTCTGTTCCCAAATTTATTGCTCTGTGTAATCCATGACAAAATATAATGTGATTTACTGTATCTCTATATGACAGCCCAGCAGCTGACAGAACTTAATAATTTAGCATAAGAAAAAAATCCTTCTGGCACCAAAATATACAAATCATAATTGAGGCACTTTAGTATCACGTTACAATGAAGCCTATGCAGACTGATCAGAAGAACTTCAAAACAATTAGAATTCTTTCTCACCCATTTAATGAAGGTGGGTTTTACTCCATGACATGTTCTGCAGCTGTAAGCAAGTCATTCTGGAATACTTTTCTTTCTTCATATTAATGACTCTGAAGGACTAATAGCATTGTTTTACCCCTTCCCTATTTCCCAAACACTCCTTCTCCTCCAAAAAGAAGAAGAAAAAAACTACCTGCAGCTTTTCTCTATTATAATGATATGAAGGAAGAGCAAATGAGTGTAAACAATGTCCTCAAATTGCGCCAGAATTTAAATATGCAATAAAGATGTTTTATATTAGTTTGGTCTTGATCACTGAGCATTTTTTCTAAATAAAGCTATTTGGAAATCTGATTTTTTTGCTGTGCTGACCTAAGCAGGGATGAGATGAACACGTTCCATGGGGCACATTTTGCAATGGCTTGTGCAGACTTTGGGGTTCGGGGGACTTTAGAAAGTCTCTGTGTAAAGGATGCAACACCCCAGCAACTTCTAAGCAAAGTAAGTGGGGCTCACGGCATGGGATGCAGGAGAAATTTCTACCTCTAATTCCAAGTAACCAACACCAGTTACTGCTGTTTGCACAGCCAAAACCATGAAGGAGCCCCAGGTGAAACCAGCAGTGATGGCTGCAGGGACTGGGATCCAGGATCAGGGAGCCCGCTGTAGGATCTGTCCTGTCACACCTGACCAGGAGCCCAGACCTCCTTCACTAATCCTGAAAGAACCTAAGAATGAATGGGCTGAGTTGTTAAACCAAAAAAAAGCACCAGAAATCTCACGTCACAGTCACTACCAAACTGGAAAGCAGCCAATGTTTTTCCTAATATTATCACGTACCCTGGGATGTAAGGATAGGTAAAATTGGTAAATTAGAGAAAAATGCTCGTACAAGCAATCAGCCTTCTCCTAGACACAAGGTATTGGGCAAAAAGGGAGAGAATGAGGTAATGATTCAATTGGGCTCTTAAAAATATTTAATAAAGCTAAAATAATAAGCAATTGTGTACTACAAGATAAAGCTGTTGTGTTACAGGTTGTTTGGAGAGTGAAGAAAGGCAAACTATTGAGAAAATAATTAGAATAGTCATTCTGCCACTGGCAAAACCTCAGCATTCACCTTATCCACCACCTCCGTGAGTTTGTGAGTCTTGATCCTATGAACACACTCCTAAGGCTACAACCTGGAAGTGATGGAATCCAGGAAAAGCAGCCTGTGCCTGGTGCTGCAGAACAGGGAGGGGGTTTGGACACAGACTTGAAAAAGAAGGAGGAGACAGAGACAACAAAAACCCCCACCTGTGAATGCTTCATCAACATCAACATCAACATCCTTTAGATTAATACCAGTTAGTTAAAAACCCACCAAGCCCTAAAAAATCCAGCCAGACTTCTCAAACAACTACCCAGCTGTAATTGATGTGACAGGACATGAGGAAAGTGAGCTGAAAGATGGGCCATGTGATCGAGCTCTAAATGTAATCAATCAGTCCTTGGCCTGCTGAAAGCTATCCTTTTAATTCCATATTTTGTCATAATTTATCATTTAGCTCTTGTCTGGTTCTCATTTCTTAACAGCATTGCATCAGTCATTTTCATTTTTAACCCTATGGTGTTATTTGTGAGTGCAAATAATGGTGCTTGATCTCCCTTCAAACATTAATGAAGATATTAAAAAGTCAGCTTATTGCTCATGAGTGCACATTTTTTGCCCCACAATGACAGTCATAGCAGCTTCTCTTGGTTCCTAACTCTGGAACCAGATTTATAAATGCAGCTGATGAGCAGAAATCTGACCTGTGGTCTTCTGATTTCTTTTCTCTGAGTTTTAATTTTTATTTTTTTAAAGGTGCAGAGTAATTCTGTGACTGCAGCTCTTGCTTTGAAATATCTCCAATAGTGAGAGCACCATAAATTCTGTTTAGTCTTATTTGAGTGAAATATCCCTGAGATGATTCTACCATCTTTTTCTTCATCTTTGGCTCTGTTGCCTGAAGACTCTTCCAAATGGCTCCTCTGAGGGGTGATGCAATTCCTGCGACCACATTCCTGGTCCACTATCATCCTGCTTTTTCTTTGGAGGAATCAGAAGCAGTGCAAAAGGGACACGCTACAGAGGCAACTGGTGCGTTTTAAAGATTTGCTGTAAAGGTACTATAAAGACAGATTAAATAATCTGTACTTTTTGTGTTAAAATACATTAAAAATCTTTTCTCTTTTTGAAATACATTTCTTTTTTTCTTATCTTTTGGCATTACGTTTTGCTTTCACTTGATCTTTTGGCATTACATTTCTGGTTTTGCTAGATTTTCTCCAAGAAAGCCAAAGTATTTGTGTTCATTTTTATTAATATTAGTTGGTGAATCACTATCACTATGTCAGAAATGTTCAAGAACCAAATGTAAGTTAATGTACACAGACCCTACAAAACAAAAACAATAAAAATATTACTACTCTGGAACAGAGAGATCATATCATAGACAACAGTTCTTGGATCATAATGAAAAAAAATTGAGAGTTGGGAAGCATCCAACTCTTCTTGGTAAGAATTGGAGGCTCTTTAAATTATTCATAGCTGAGGCCTAAGCTAAATAATTGATGTCATAGACTCAAGCAAACATTTTAAAAAATGGCACATCTACAACGGGTCGAGATCCTGCCTGCATTCAGGACACAAACATAGGTCTTCATTACCATTAGGTACAATTCCATGAGATCATTACCCTTGGGAAGAATGCACATCCACATTTCATGGTCGACCTGTTTGCCCCCATGTAAATAACCAGGGTATGGCTGGAAACAGCTCCTCCGGCTGATCCCACAAACCAACTCATCGACAGCGTGGCTTTGGTGTCCAAGCTAATGAAGTGAAAGGTGTCAGACCAAAGATTCCACCGCATCCAGCTCTCGGGAGGTCTCAGTGACAAAGGTGGGACCATTTCTGGTGTCAATGAAATGTAGAGGTGGCAGAGAAGCGCAAGAGCTGCAGAGACAGGACTGAGAAACGTGAACTCAGGCAGGCATGCCATGCTTGCACATTACGAGCAGAAGTAACTGCTTAGGGAAACTCAATACTTGAAATCAAGCATCTCCTGGAACACCTTTCATCTCATATTTTTTCCCTTCACGATCTATTTCTTTGCCAGTGCTCAACAGGGTGACATCATTTGCAACAGCGCCACAACAGATACTGTGAATTACAAATATTCCTGCATATGCAGCACGAAAATGTGCCCAAGGAATAGATCCAACTGCACTGTTCCAGGGCTGTGCTGGGTGAGGAATTAATCCAGCACCACAGAGCTCAATGCTGAAGGAAGGACTGAAATGCTCTCTAGGGCACATTAGCAGTACTGGATTTGCAAACTGTATGCAAGAAGTTGTTCAAAAAATAAGCAGCCAATTATAGGCCACTGTCTGAAGAGTTTTGAAAAGGGTCCCGTTACAAAAACATTATATTGCAACAGAACTATTATATAGAATAATTATTCTTAAGGAATAGTGGTCACTTACACAGTGACCTTAACTTTTAAGTCCCCAGGCATCTTAAGTTTTATGTGGACTTCACACCAGATACAGGTGGAGTGATTGTAACAGGTAAATGCCACTGTAAATGTCAAATTTTATTTAAAATCACAGAAATCTCAGAGTACAACTAATTGTCATGTAATTAAAGTCCACAAGCATGATCTGCATGGCTCTGGCCAGGTTTTGTGTCATCTTGGAGTCCCATCTCTCCAGAGGGAACCACTTCACAACTTACTTCCATCAGAAGAATTGCAGTCCCAAAACTAAAGTGTTTAACTCTTTTTTTTTTTTTTGGACTACAGCTTCATCCTGTAATCAAATATCATGTGTGTTCAGTACAGCCAATACACAAAAA
This sequence comes from Atrichornis clamosus, assembly GCA_013400975.1. Lineage (NCBI taxonomy): Eukaryota > Metazoa > Chordata > Aves > Passeriformes > Menuridae > Atrichornis > Atrichornis clamosus. Next base: position 81,488 of record WBMZ01002115.1, read on the forward strand.
TGTAAATTACTTCTCCACGAGAAAAGCAGCACTGAAAGAGAATTAGGTGTTCCTGGAACCTGCATAAACCTCTAACAGAACGAGTCAAAATATCTATTTAAATATAGAAAAGAAGCCAACAAAAAGCTAAATATTGAAAATTATTTAGAGAGGGGGAAAAAAAATCCCATCACCATCTTCTCCCACTCCAATTTACTCATGTGTGCTGCCCAAAGGGAGCTTTTTCATGAGGCATTTCCAGTGTTCCAAGGCTGCTTCCTTTGAGCACCGTCAGCACGTCCAGTGCCCGGCTCGGGCCGTGTTCTGAGCTCCCCTTTCCTCTGCCAAGGACACCCCACAGAACACAGCAAACAGTGGTGGCCAAGCCCCACATCTGCACACACCCACTGTGAGTTTGTCCCCTGCCTTCAGTCATTCCTGGCAGACCCCAAAATGCTCCAAGGTTTGGACAGTCCATTGCACCTGGCTGAGGAGTGATGTTGACGCCACCTGGAACACTCCTGTCCCTGCCCAAATCTGTGCATTCCCTAAAATCAAACAATCATGGAGTTGTTTGGATTGGAAGGGGCTTTAAGCTCATCTCATTCCACCTCTGCCATGGGCAGGGACGCCTTCCACTATCCCAGGTGGCTCCAGCCTGGCCTTGGACACTTCCAGGGATGGGGCAGCCACAGCTTCTCTGGGCACCCTGTGCCAGGGCCTGCCCACCCTCACAGGAAACAATTTCCTCCCAATAGGGCAAAAGACTTTGCAGAGAAATGATCCTAAAAGCTTGGTCAGCTCAACTAGAAAAAGCTGAAAACACATCCATATCTTACAGGAGCAAAGCAGGAAAAAACCATTCATGTTGACAATCCTTATCAGAGCCCTGGGAATCTCCAAAAGACACCAATCCTGGCGAACCCTGAAGTGTTCAGGGAATGCTCAGGAACTAAGTTACAATAAACAATGTACTAGCTTTAAAGTTGAGATTTTTAAGCAACAGAAAATTAGAGACCTCAATAAATTATGTGTCCCTAAATATTGAAAAGCTGTCTACAAATACCAAGAAATATTTAAATGTTCAGTGTGCTTGTAATGAAGAAGTTCTCCTGTCTCTGCCCTTCTCTTCCTCCCCATCCCCAGGGCAGCAGGACTATGGGGAGGGCAATGCCATAGGAATCCTGGATCTCCTTCTACCCATTTGTACTTCTGATTTTCCTTTCACTGAAGTATGAATCATTTCTTTTGCATTTCCTCACGCTCACAACAGTCCACAATGACACAGAGCAATCCACACAGAAACCAACATCATTCACAGGGCAGAGCACAGAGGAATGAGATCCCTCACTGGAGAATGGACTGACCTTCAAAAAATCTGGGCAGTCAGATGTGCCACGCCTAAACAGTGAAATTCAGCTTCCCTTTGAATTTTTAAGCAATCTTCACAGAATTGGCAGAAAAATAAGTAAATTAAGAGACCAAAATTTTCTCCCATATTGTCCTAAATTTCAAGGTAACAGGATCTTGTAGAAAAATACAAAGATTTTTACAAGCAAGATTTAAGGCTCATGCTCTAACTAAGATGCTTTTTTTTCCCCCCCCTCCTCTTGGATAAAATCATCTTCATCAAATTTCTGTGGACTGTAATAGGATCAAGATTTGAACTAAACGAGCTGAAACTGTTACTGTTGAACTTTAAATGGAGTTTGCCCTCTAAGCTACTTTGACTTTTGGATTTTGTGGCCAATTTCCACAGCCCTACATCACGAAGACAGAAACAGAGCAGAATGGGAAATGGAGATTTGAAGGTAATGCCAGGTATTTTCACCTGTCTGTGAAAGACTTTTCAACACAGATACTTTTCTCTTTTCCCCTCCTATCTTTTACTCAACATGTGCTCTTCAGATTAGGGTAAAAATAGGGAAGTAGGTTAAGGAAAAAAACCACAATAGCAGTTAATATAGCTGAAAATTAGCAATTTTTTTGAAAAATAGCAAAAAATCCAACAAATTAAAGAAAACCAGTATTTCTGACAGAAATGACAATTCAAGACTATTAAAGATATTGCCCTATGAAGGATTATTTGTAACTTTAATTTGAGGATGTAGAGAAGTTAACTTTTCTTTTGCTATACTACACATGTAAAAAAAGATCAAAGAAAGAAAAGAATTGAGATTCAAATTCCATTTTTAAGCAAAAATGACAATGTCTTCCTGAGTTAAAATTAATCCTTTAATGATGAATTTCAAAGGTTTAAATACTTTCTGTGACCTTGGCTTTAAATAATTATGCCAAGAGGAGCTTTCCTTACATTCAGAGAAGATTCTGAATTGTTGATCACAGCCATTTTAATGGCTTCAGGCTGGCTGATTTCCAACATAATCCTCAGAATGCTCTTTAAAATTACAGACCAAGAACCTGATGCAGGTAAATGAAATGTCAGTGGCACAAAGGCTGCTCAAACAGTCTATGCAGACTGTTAATTTGTGCCACTGTACAACCCCTTGCAAGAAAATGGATGATTTAGTGCATTAATGCATATAAAAGATACTTCAACAACTATCTGCTTACATATACACAGAGTCTACCATAAATATTAAGTAGGGGTTTTTCTTAGTTTAGCTTTTGAAATAAAACTTGCATGTTTGAGCTCCCTAATGTGGGGCAAGACTTGAATTCCAGACACAGGTCCAAGGGGATGCTTGGCAAGCACAGATGTGGGCAGTGACCCCATGGAACAGGGCAGGGAAGGAAGCCTTGATGAATCTGAAACATTAATTTCGATTTTCAGGCCCTTCCCAGAGTCCTTGCTCACTTGATGTACACAGCAAAATTAGACCAGCCATCATGAGCAAGTGGACACAACTTCCTTGCAGTTTTAGCCTGCATTTTCTTCTCCTTAAGAGCTTGTGCTTGTTTTAAGGGAGAAAAAGCTTGGCTAGGCAGAAACAGCCTTTCTGCTCTCTCTATTCCAGCAAAGGAAGTTGAGCCTGGTCCTTAGCTGGCTTTACCTGTGACATCACCTGTGTTTTTAAAGTTCTGTTGGCTCCTGAGCACCTCATGGCACCTGCCATCCCTGCTGGAGCTGCTGCCCAGCCCAGGGAGCACATTCCTTTTTCAACTCAAGTGATCCCTGAACGTTTTTCCTCAGGGAAGCTTTACTTAGCTGACTTTTGGGGTGATTGCTCCCCTTTTGCCAAGCTGCTCTTTGTGAACCCCTTACCTTGTCCAAGGCCTTCTCTGCCTCTGCTGCGTGCTGCTTCTTCAGGTCTGATATCACTTTTTCCATCTCCATCTTCAGATTATTCAGTGCTGCCTCCTTGTCTTGAGCTGCCTTCAGCTTCTCCTCCTCCCGCTGACGGCCCAGGTCCAGCAGCTGCTGGTTCTGCAGAGCGTTGGCCTGAATCAGCTCTTCCCTCAGCTTCTGGATTTGGTTCTCCAAATTACAGATCACCTGAGAGAAAGAACACACAGAGTGAGAAAACCCAAACCCACCCAGTTTTCTCAGACAGGCTGTTGGCTGGGGTAGGAGCAGGCTCAAAGGGATGCTCCATCCCTTTTCCTGGCCTCTCTTCTTGCTCTTCCCTTTCTCTTTGTCCATGCAGATAAATACAGCTCCCCCTGCCCAAAACATTGGCAAGATTGACCTTTTTGAAGGGGGTGCTCCCACAGGTGAAGAAATTTAGTTTGTGGCATATAATTCACCATATATCCTATCCATGCCTTCTTTTTTTATCCTTAAGACATGACCTGCAGCCTTCTAACGAGGTATCAGTGTGTCACCAATCATTTATCAGTCTCTGCTGGGGGAACATAAAGGGTGAGGGGTCAAAGTGACAGGGATAAAGCTGTGTTCCTCCTAGTTACTCAGAAAACACGCTGCTACTTTATACCATAGTAGATAAACACCTACTACCTCAGAGTACACTTGCATATAACTCGTTAGTCACTTTTCTAACTCCATTTCTCCTGTAGGTTCTTCAGTGACAGGAGCATCACATCTGGGACATAAAGCATTGTCCTTGCAGCTGTGATGTGTGACATTGCAGGAACATGTATGTTTTCATTCATAAATATAATTCTGAAAATGAGCACTTGCACTACGAAACTCTCGCAGGATTTCCCCCTGGCTCCTCCCTGTTCCACAAGTAACTTTGCAGTCGCCTGGAATTCTTTCTTAGAGGATGTGATAATACTGAGACCAGAAACTGATGTTCTACCAAACAAATGCAGGTGACTCAGCTCAAGCTTATTAAAGGTTTCACAAGAAAATCTGATGAAAACTAGTGTGTATTTAAAGTTCCCATTGCCCTGGAATGCCACTTACTGATTCTAGAGCTCTGAACTGCTCTTCCTCTCCAACTACCATTTTTCTTTTGAGACGCTTTTAATACACTGTCTGTACTCAGCTAAACCATCCATTTGCAGTCTCTGAGAACCACATTACTACAAAACTTTGAAAAAGAAACATTTGTTTCTCACCAAAGTTGGGACATGAATGACTATCAGATCTATTGCCTTGTACATTAATCTCCCAAGACAGATTCCTATAAATACTGTGATCTGAGAGAGAAAAAAAAAAAATCAAGCCTTGAAAGTTTGCCTATTTTTCAAGCTATTTGAACTATATGGTGTAATAAAAGAAGTCGTCTCCCTTCAAACCTTCAGTTTATCCTTCACAGCTGTAACATGTATTAAATAATATTCACCACCTCGGAAACTGATTATGCTTCCATGCTTTCTTAATTACCCACTGGCATTAGTCCCTACTGTGTCAAAGGTAAGGCTGTGTGGATGTTAGAGCAGGAATGAGCACGTCATTTGTGTACAGAGCTCTAACACAGGCCACATATTTCAGCTCTATCAGCATTATCTCAAACATATGTTTCATATAGTGTAATCTACACTAGAGCCTTTCCTTCCTTTCCTGAGCTTTTCCTCTACACATGTTTAATTTCTTATTAAATCTGTGTACAGACTAAAAATGTAAAGTACATTTTAGTGTATCATTATAATCCACAATATACTTTTGTAAGTCTTTTGGAAAATGATTTCATCTCAAGATCACAAGAACGTGACAGCCTGACTGGGTTTTCCTTAACCAAGCAATGAAGATAAGAGCTACAATTCCTGATGGATGATAAGGTCTGAGTTCCAAATTGACACATGGAGCATTTGTGTTTTTTAACAGCCACCCCAGTGCAAGTCCTGCCCAGAATAGTCACAGTTATCTTCTAATCTGTGAGGGTTCTTTTTGAGAGCTCATTCCCCCACTTTCCTTCTTTTTTTTTTTAAACCTTTCTATTTTTAAATAAAAAACTTCCTTTAACTACATGCCCAACACAGACACATAAGTGAAACTCAGATATTAAATTGCTCAGAAGTTCCCTAAAAAGTTTGTTAAAGCATTTAGGGTAAAAAACCAGGGTTAACTTTCTACAATACAGGCAAAATTCATTCATCACTGATATTACAAGCCAAAACAGAGAGTGGGTGAAATCCTGACTCAACTGTTACACCTCGGAAGCTTTACTTCATTCTTTATTCGATGATTCCTACTTCTACAAGTCATTAGAAAATGAAATAGCACAATACAGTGTTTTCTGTAAGGAGCAAGTAACAGCTCCCAGCCTTCTGAGCCAAAACTGGGGACAGCCAACAGTGGGCTGAATGTTATAGGTAAAGTAACAGTAATTAATATGCAAAGGAGCATTAATGTTGGACCTAATAGATGGCAAAAGCAGATTTGGTTCTATTAGGGAAGAAGAAAGACTCTGAAGACGGGGTGATGGCAGCGAAACTAATGTGATTAAAGGAGTCCCTTTGGAGCAACTTCACTGCGAGTAAGATGATGTTAAGAGACATCTAATCTCTCCAAAGTGACTGGAAAAAGCTTATATTGGGGATCACAGACACAGTTCTTGTCAATTACTTTCAAATAAGTCCAGTTCTCACAGCCAGATTAGTTTTTCCCATAAACAAAGTCAGTGGCAGAAGTAGCTTAGGCCTGAACAACTCTGCCTAAGACAACTTTGTGTGACACGGATATCTCCTCGCTGCTGCAGGAAATGAATCCCAAACTTTCCAGCACTAAGACTCTGCTATTCCACATGCCAGGTTTAATAAACTATTATTAGACTTAAATGTAGGCAAATTAGGAAAAAAAACCCCAACAAGATGACTTAATTCTCAGTTGCAAAAAGTCCCTGAAATATAAAACTTATGAGCAACTGTCTTTCCTTAAGGATTCTGTGGGAAAATAAAGGCTGCAATTACAAAATCTCACTTCTCAGGCCTGGGATCCAAGGGCAGGATGCTTGCCTGGTTTCTTTGTAACACTGAGTCCTCTTTCTCAGTATTGATTACTCAAATTCTCCCCTGGCTGCACAAATCTCTGTTTGGGAACCAAATGGTTTGCATGGTCCAAACAACTTGAGTACAAGAGCTGCTCTGAGAATACACATCTTGAACACTCCACCTAAGCGAGTTCTTATTGCACTAAACAAGGATTAAACATAAGAAATAAAGACTCACAGTATGTAATAAGTCCAAAATGCCACTTGCTGCCTTTTCTGGCTCAGAGTGCTACAGTCTCTATTTCGGTTGTGTGGGTACCAGCACATGAAACAGGAGAGATCTGCATCTATTTTAGAAAGGATGCAGAAGTTCAGAGCAGTTCCAAGGATGGCCATACCACAGGAACATGTCTCAAACAAGGCAGCATTTTGTAAAATGGCTATTAATGCACATACAGGACAACAAATAGAAAGACAACACCAGCGTACACAGTATCCCAAATGGAACAAAAATACATCAGCTGTGTGACAGGGTAGAGATTTCACAGGAGTTTATATGACACATTGTATGTCCCATGGCTGAAAAAACTGTTGGCCAAGGTGGTGATTTCTATTTCTGTTTCAAAGAAATCACTTAGAATTCTAACTAAGAATATCTGTGCTGAAATAGTGTCATAAAAAGGGTGGGTCATAAGCCCACAGCAATTTGCCTGTAGGGAAAAAATAGACTTGAAAGAAAAAGAAGAAGGTTGGTCACTCACTTTGGCCTATTTAAAATGCCAATAAGTGTACTGTGTGTTATTTGGAAGGAAAACATGTGCTCTTAATTTTAAAAAGTAAATTGCATAAGAAAATATAAAGTTGGCAAAAAGCTTAAATTAAAATCTGTTGCTGATGTCTGAAACTCCGCTCCAGTTACAGGCAACAGGGATGAGAAATGGACCGAATGACTACGGTCTAATTAAAAACAATATTAGTACATATTGCCTTTATTTTTCAGGAGCTCCTACTTCACCCCCACGAAGCATTTCCTTGGATCAGGTTCTGAGGAAGAGGCTGGAGCATGACAGCATCTTCACACTCAGGGCGATGGAACACACGGGCCTCGGTGTCTCCCTCCCCTCAGAGCATTACACACCAAACCACATCCACCCATCGCCAGAGCCAGCTCCAAACAGCTTCGAGGGCATCTTAAAGTCACAAAAACAAGGCCGTGGAGAGTTAAGATGAAATCCGCTCCCATCTTATCCCCCAAGGCTCAGATCTAGAGTCACGGAGGTGTTGCTTCAGCAGATTTACAGTAAGTGACTAAGATCTGCCAGCAGATGAAGCTGCAATAACCCTCACTGCTCCTCCTTGCTGAGAGCACTCAGGCTGCTGAAACAGAGCATCGCTGTTAAACACCACTGCAGTTCTCAAGCGGCTCCTGACAACTCTTCAAAATGAGTTTTAGAAGTTTTCTGCACTGGGTTAATTGACTTCGGTTGGAGGTGACTGCACAGGGCTCGATTTGCTGTGTTTAATTTTGCTGGCATTTTAAAAAAACCTACAACAAACATCCCCCAGAACCTCTGAGCAGTACCATGGACTAGGTCAGATAATGACAAAGATCCTTTCTAGGATAATAACCTAAAATATCAGCTTGTAAGTAACAGCCCTATTTCACCCACCAGAGGCAGCTTCTGCCTCTGAGTGCCAAGGCCTTCTCAGCATTTCCTCATCTGGAAGAACATTAAAACGAGCAGTGTGTGCTGTGAGCCCATCAGCTGCACCCTTCTCAAAGGGACATTTGTCCCTTTGTGCCTTGCTGTGCTGCCGTGATGTGACAGCGATGGATGAGGTATCCATAACATTTGTTATTGGGCACTGGATTATTTTTGAAAGGACGTCAGTCCAGTCAAGGGAAAGGAAGTCTGCAGTGAAAACAAATCTCACTTTGATGATGAAGAATTGAAAGGAAAATAAGGAATGAAGCAGAAACACCCAGTGATTCAGTGGTGACAATGACTCCCTTTTTATCCACGATCAGGGCAATGTCCCAGAAGAGGTGGATGAAGTGTCCCATCCCAGTCATGCAGCAACTGGCGGCACATTTACTGCAAAATACCTCAGAAGGGATTATCTGTTGAAAGTGGGGATCTGAGCTACTTCAGCTTTCTTATGAGTAAACAAAGCTCTATCAAATGCTGGGAAACAGATCATACAAGTTTCTCTACCATCACAAAAATAACCAGTGCATTTAACATAAAAGAATTCTGAAAAATAAACAAATATTTGCAGCTCTAAGCTTAGAAAAAAATAAGAGCTGTAAGGACTTCAAATGTGTGTAATGTTGATTTGTGTTTAAAACAAAACTGATTTATATTAATGAGTTCTGCTACTGCAGCTTCTGCAAGTCAAAATGATCCTTCTCACAGCTGATCTCATTCTGGTTTTGAGGAACTCTCCTCATGATTTTAACCCTTTGGACCCTGCCAACCAAGGGCCAGGCACAGTCCTAATGGCTCTCTGATCTTTCTGTCCACAAACCATCCTGCTGAGTCCCACTCACTGGTCCCACTATACCTGCTTTTCTCCATGCCAAAGGAATTCCAACTGGTCAGTCCAGCCAGCTGGCAGCTATTCGGGGCCCCTTTGTAATGAACACAATCATGTCCATTTAAACAACTATATTAAAAATATTTCCTATACCATGGCAACTTCAATTAAAATATGTTAAGAATTTATCATCCATTTTTTCTTGTGACTTGTAAAATCAGCAATTTGTTAACATTATGAATCCTTTAAAGGATGAGATTTCATTTGCAAAGAAAACTAGTGGCACATTATCACATGGGTAATGATGTGGCAGAGCACAAATTAACAGGGATAAGTAATAAACAGCTATTTAGCTTTCACAGCACAATCTATTACACTGTCAAGTTTAAATGCCTTTTGGGTAAGAACACACAGCCCCATAAATGTGGTACTTAAGGGAGCAGATAAATGAAATGGTGTGAAATGAAGTGAAAATGAACAACAGTTCAATGACCAACAGGCTGGGCTCAGTTCCTAAGAGCACTGGTCATTCCAGGAGCACGGGGCTGTGCAAGCTCTTCCAGAGGAAATCATGGAAGCAAGCACCCACTCTTAGAAAGAGTCCTGGTCAGTGGTCTAGCACTTCTTGGAAGCACTAAAATATCAGCTTCAATACTCAGAGATGCATTTTATTGCATGCTTATACAGTATTTTGTGTATACTGAAGTGTTCTTTTTCTTGAGGGGAAAAAACTTCTGTCCAGAATGTCGGTGCTATTGCACAACTTCTTAAGAAGGAGCCATCCTGATCCTACATGTGCATATCCTGTAGCTGTATCTCCTATATATGACTACATTGCAGTGACGGGGTGAAGTTATCCACACATTCATCAGTGAAATGTTCGGTTTATAAATCAGGCTGGATAAGATCAGGTTTAATCTTGGAGGAAAACTTACACAAACCAGAGCTGTACTCACTAACCTGCACACGAGGAGGGGCACTTCTTCAGGCTCAAACACATGAATGTCCAGTGTCAAAAACACTTCAGTGACAGCAGTGCAGGTGGCAACCAAGGGTGAAATGTGTGCAGTTCAGCACTGCCCGATCTCAGCCCCCATGTTCCAGGACTTAGGCAAAGCTCTATTGACACCATCTCCACACAATCTCAACTTCTCTCACCTTTGCAAATGTACCTCTGACATCTCTCTTGAACATATCCACTGGGACTTGTAAAGTGAGCTGCTGAGCTCCTAACTTACATATTTATTCTATTAATTTTAATGGCATTAAGCTGCTTTTAAAGGTCAAACCTCCTTGGTAAGATTTTTTCACTTGGGCTATTCCAGCACTCTGCATGCTCTGAAAAACACCTCTAACATTTATGAATCTGATAAAAGTATATTCCTACTAACCCTGCTTATCCTGTGTCTACCAGGGGGTATTTATGCTAATCAGTTGTGGTGATCCTCACATTAGCTGCTCACACAAATAAGATGAAGAATTACACACACATGTCCAACTTTTGGCTTTCTCCTTTGCAAATCAATTCCTCACTGGAAGAAGCATATTCTAGTTGACTGCCTTTAGTGTCAAGCCTGATACCAAACAGATAAATGTGTCACCTCCGCCTGAGGAGGAAAATCCTAGAGAAGGTGGTCTTCAGCCTAACTCAGGTGTCAGGCTGGAGTCAAGGGCATCAGAGGATGGTGCCTTTTGTCACACGCACAGAGCTGATGCTGTTTCAAGCCTCCCTCTCTGCACCTTCACCCTCAAGTGCTGGCTGCACTATTCCCATCCTCTCAACAGTGGCTCTTCTGAGTTGAGAGACCTTCTAGAAGCCTCCTGCTCCACAGCTACCAGTTCAGAAGGATGAGATCAACCACAGGATGATCTGTCCAAAATAAATGAAAACTGCACGTAACATTTCTTCTCTTGAAATTGAGAGGTTTTTTGGCTCAGTATCTTCCTCTGGCACCTTTCTGTTGATCTCTGTCCTTTTCATCCTTCTTGGTTTGCCCTTGAATGCAGTTGATGCCACTTCATTTTCTGAATGACAAATAGGCCACTGCATCCTGGGGCAGGAATTTCTTCAGATTTATTTATGCAGCTGTTTCGAATCTACTGCTCTCTGAATAAATATTAATACACAGTTCAAATATAAACTCTCAATACATACTAAAGATGCAGATTTTATGAAATAGCAGTAAAATAAAATAATCCATTAAATATATCCATTTATACAGGTCCATGTTTATATTTACTACCTCCTTCTCTCCAAAAAAACCCCCAAAACACAGCTTCAGCTCATATCAGGAACAATGCATCGCTCCTAAACTGAACAGTCTGGCAGGGAACAACAGCTGTGAGAGGGGTTGGAAGGAGAAACTGTTGACTGGAGTCAGAGCACCAAATGGAGCTGTCTCCTTTCTGTACAACAGTGAGGCACAGAATTCTAAGAGGACATAATTTGCAGACTTTTGAAATCTGCAGCTTTACTTCTCTGAAAAGCACCACTGTTTTGAAGGACACAGTCTTACTCGATAAGAAAATAAGAAATCGTGACTACGTAGCCCATTTTTCCTAACACAAAGATCAGGGGAGTAGTAGAGAGATTATTTCTTGGATAGCTTGAGGTGCTAGTTTTGACAAATGGCTTCTGATGCACTTTTGAAACAGAGATTTCAGTTTACTCCACGCACATGCCTAATTACCACATTAATGAAGGCAATGGCTATAAAGGAATAGCAGGGCTGTCTCTGCTAAACCTCCTTGAAACTCCAGCACAGAAAAACAAACATTGCCTTCCATATAAATGGCTGCTTTAGGAGCCATTACTGATTAATCCTGTGTATTTTCTCGCAGCCTCTGATGCCAGAGATGCCAAAGGAACGTTATCACAAGGGTTTGTTTGCACAGCTTTAGCAATGATAGTCATCTACTAAAAGTACCCGACACAATACTCAGGTAGAGCAGGTAAGAATTAATTGGTACCTTTCCTAGCCACCTCCCCCCCAGAATTTCAGATGCTGGCACTGTTTTTCCCTTCATGGAACCAGCTCGGCCTAGACTGGCTTGTCCCGCAGTGACATGTATATTGAATACAAATCAGACAGCAGAGCTTTAAATCTGTGTTGCAGCTCTCATTTCCAATTCGAGAACTGTACTGTAATCATAAGCTTCTGGTGGATGAAAGGAAATCAGCTCTCTGAATATTAGCTAATGCCACATTTGCAAGTCCTGAAGAGATCTGTGCTGTTTAAAAAAAAAAAAAAAAGTGGGGAGAAAAAAAAAAAAAGAAAAAAAAGATCATTTCTCGTGAACCTATATATATGAATCGCTTTGTACTGCTCGACTGATAGAAGCGATGCCTGTGCTGGGATTAAACCCTTTTCATCATAAAACCTCATCTGGTTCGGAGTCCAAGTCCATCAAACCTTTTCCCTTTAAAGTCCCGCCTTTGATTCTACATCAATTTATTCAAACCGCAGCTGGGTGGCTGAAAACGAAAGGACAGCATCATTTAAACCAACCATGTTCCTAACTTGAAAGAAGGACTATAATTAAAAAAATGGGCATAAAAGAATGGAAATGGGATAATATTTTTTAATGGTAGTTCAAAGGCCGACAGATGTCAGAGCCTTTGAAGATGTCAGTACACTGAGCAAGGAGTTGCCATTAAATAGTTTGCCTGAGAGGTGAAGCAGCTTTTTAATGACTGAAAAAGCCCTTGCAGACACATCCTTGTGTTTTTAATTTGTCAGAGTTTCTGCAGTATTTTCTGATTAATGACACATGATTATAACTGCATAGCACACATATTTTTATACTTTGTTAAATGAATACTTTATTCCACATTCCTTCAGTGCCAGATAAAAACAGGAAAGCTTTACTACAGAGTCCAAAACTATTCAGATTGCTCAAATATTTATGGTAATTTGAGGGGATTGGCCAGATCCAGAGCTTCTATGTGTTGCTACCTTTTGTTCTTTAATGGAGCTATTACTACTGCCATCACAATGTGCATGCATTAAGTGAGCATGTGACCCAGTAACGCATTGTGCCCTTCTTGTGCCCTAAACAATCAGAGCTTTCATAATTCACTGATGAACAAAGTCATCAAATCAAAATAACATTTAGAAAAATCCCAGGGTTGATCCGGAACAATACGAACAATGGCTGCCAATGTATTGTAAGTGGAAAATAACTTTTCCAAGGAAAAAAGCATATTGCTAGGAAACACCATGTTCAGAAGAAACCCACCAATATTTAGAAATGCAGATAAAGCCCCCATCTTGGGCTGAGAAGACGCTCCTGCAACATCCTTCATCTCTCTGCTAACGTATGCAAATTTTTACTATTTTCACCATGAATGGAAAATGTAGTAGCCTGAAACACAGGGACAATTTCTTTTCCTCCCAGGAATAAGCTCTCCCATCACTACAACAGCTTTTTGTGGATGCCTGCTGGGCTGAGCAGGTACAGCCCAGGGACACCCCAGCCCTGGGCAGAAAAAGCCAGCACTGCGTGCCCTGCCTGGTATCACACCTCAGAGCACCATGCCCACGAGAACACAGTCATTACAAGGGAATTTGATTAATGTGCTGTTCCTCCTGCTCTTCCAGCCTCGATTCAGCTTGTAATTGGATCATAAATAGAAATACGATGGGCTCAACTAAAAACTGAGAGATTCGAGGCACCGCAGCACGGCTTTGAGCAGTGAGTTGCTGGTCTGCCCTGAGCATTGACGTGATTTCCTAAGCAGGAATATTTGGCTTGTTGCAATCCATATCCATCAGGAATCTCTCACTCCTGGAGGGCAGGGAGGTGACTCTGGACACTCCATGGATCTGCAGAGGGATGTGAAGGAAGCCGTGGGCCAGGGATGTTCTGCTGTGTGTCCAAAACACTGCACAGTTGTCCCACTGCAAAAGCAAGCCCTGCAAATTCCAAAAAGGAAAAGACTATGGCTGCAGAGAGAAGACACATAATTCTGAAATGTAATTCCCCCACATGCATTAATTGAATGAAAACAGAGTCCTGCTAGGAAAAAACATGGCTGTGTTAGGATTCCACTACAAAGAACATGTAGAATTGGACTACTTTAAATACAAACAACTGTAATCCCATTCCCAACTAACCTGCAGCCTTCCTTCTTGAGTTATTCCAAAGTTCCCTTCAAAGGTAGTTTTATTTAAAAAGTAAAACAAAGCCTAACCTAGCACACATCGTTAGACCACTTGACTTTATCACGAATCTCACGAAGATCTGAAACCTCAGTTTACATCAATGTCACATCACACACCTTTGCCACTTTTCCTAGAAAACAAACAACACGTGGGAGCAGCCAGGAAGCTGCTCAGCAGGATGGGGTGGAGCAGCCCCTGGGAACACCCATCAACCAGAGGCATGAGGTGTAGAGCTCATTCCCTCTTCCATCCCCATCTCAGGAGTTTGGCAGGTCCTGGATGCCTGGAGTGCTCTGCGGGGACAGGGGCAAGCTCCAGATGGAACAAAGCAAGGGAGTGAGGTCTCCACATCTCCAAAAGGCCCTTGATGTCACCACTGTACAGAGATGTGGCACTTTCTGCTCAAAATTCAGTTGTTGTTTTGGCAATGTGGTAAAAATAGTAAAATAAAATGTCGCATTTTAAGCAGTTATAGTTGAGCTGAAAGAAACCTTGAGAGAACAAAGAAAAAGGCAGTTCTCCAAGCTGGGGGACTTTCTATAGAATTCCAAATTAATTATACAAACCAAAGGAACACTACTCACAGAAGATGCATCAGAATTCTGAATAAACACTCTAAAATTCTTCTAAAATGGGAAATAGCAGACAACCTGAAAATAATGTTTTGCTGCAGAAAGCTCATATAAGCAGACAAAGCTGAGCCATTCAGGCTCTATCCATTAGAGGGCAATAATCCATATACACACACTCATACACATGTACATACCAACACACACACACACTCACTCACACATCCCAAACTGATTTTAGCAGGAAAAAAATTAGTATTTCCTCTCTAATATAACCAATGGTGTATTGACAGCTCGGGTCCTGTTCCACCCTCTCCCCCTTCACTCCCCAACAACAGCACCCGACAGATAAAAGGTACAATAACGAATTATTCTTTAAATTAGCTTTCCCCCAAGGAAATCCATGCAATGCACAGCTTTAGAAGGCTTACAGGTAGTTCTCAGTAAGCATGGCTTGAGCAGGCTGAACCACCAGCTTGTCTGTAAGCATGGGAATCATTACAGGGGTTGCCAGCTTTGAACAGACAGAAATGTCCTTCACGTGCTCGTCTCCCACCCAAGCCAAACACTTCTCCCTTTCCCTACAGCCACACAAGAACCTTTGATAGCAGCAGCCCCTGCAGACACGGCAAGGGGCCAGGACACTTTCGATGTCTCTTAGTGCTACAGACAAATCACGGAAGGGCATTTTTGATGTCATTAGAGCCGCTTGAGGGAGGCAGCTCTGTGTCTTCTGCTTCCCTGCTCAAGCCATGCCAACTTCCTGATGAACCTCTTTTTTCTCAGGTTCCCAACCTTCTCCTGCTGCCCCCACTTCCAACATCCCACGAGCACCGTTAGGATATGAGCTCACTGGGACAGGAACTGTCTGTAGTTCCATGTTTTCACTAAAACAACAGAGACTCAGATCCCCAGGAGGATTCCAGCAATACAAATAATTACCATCAGCCCCTAAACTACTGCTTGTCAACATCTCATTAGTTACAGGATTGCTGGAGTTCACAGGGACACACAGGCAGCTGGATCAGTCACATAATGACCAGTAATTCCTGTGAGCATCCACACTCCATTGATTTGTGTTCGGAGTGGCATTTTTCCTTTTGCTTTTTGTGGGCTTTTTGTTTGTTTCGCTTTTGTTTGAGTTTTTAAAAAACATATTACTCTGCAATTACCAATCCGTATTTCATTAGAAACAGCAATTCACGTAACAATTTCACCTAACAGCTTATTGTTTTCATCCACTACTGAATAAATATTAATTTTATATTAAACTAGAGGTTGAATTGTAGATCTGAAGGTCCAAGATGATGTAGAGTAACACATGGGTCATGTTGCTATCCCAGACAGGACACACATGCCCTCAAACTCAGAAATCCCTAAGGACACCAAATACAGCAGGAGAACATGCAGCTTTCTTCAAATCTTCCAATGTACTCCGTGTTTGCAGCAGCTGTCTTTCCAAAAATCACTTTCTCTGCTATTTCTCTTTTCTAAATTCATTTTACAGACGCCAATATGGCAGAAAGCACAGACTACAAAAGAATCCAAGCTGTCAGAGACAACTTTAGAAGAATTGTATAACCCGCGTGGAAGATGGAGTTCACTCTTCGTGGGATTTTCAGATCTGTTTCAAGTGAAAACATTATGTCAGGGGGTCTTGTCCTTTTTTTTTTCCTCCATTTTTTTAAACTACATCAGTGATGATTTTATGAACTCTGAAGAACTCTAAAAACTGAAAATGGAATATTCACAATCAGGCCAATATTTTAGGGGTCAAAAGGAAAGTTTTCTTATTTGCAGTATTTTAGGAGGACTTTCAGACATATGCAAACAAATTACTCTGAGATATGTAATTGCAGCTTGAAATATATTGTTTTCTGCATTAAACAGAAATCTACAGCATCCTTGACATCGATTCCTGTCATTTTGTCATGATAAACACTCAGGTATTAAGTACCTTCCACATCATGCACCCAGGCATGATTCCAATTAGTGCTGAATAGAAGACAAAATGTCAGCTTAATAAGCTTCAATTTGCAGAGTCTTTGAACATTCGATGATATCATCACTTTGCCAATCATTTCTTGTACTTTGGCTTCTTTTTTCCATATCACCCTCCCTGTCAAAAGGAAGTCTTTCAAATCCCCAGAAAGGGAAGACATGAACAATGTCAGTCATCGGACTGACTGAGCTAAAAGATCCAAAAATGACTCCCCAGTACATCAACAGAGAACTATGATGTGTGCAATATTCCCTCAAAGCTAATTTGCTGCCAACATGTAGAGTAATTGGGGGAAAAAAGTCTACTTTAAAGTCATACTGTGAAAAATATTTTTTTGCATGGAATCAACACTAAAGACCTTAAATCACTGTCACAGTCTGTGCCACTCATTCAAATGAAGAAACGGTATTTGTTCAGGTAAGGTGACAATCATTTCTTCAAAGGTGACTGGGCCAAGGAACAGCTCTGCTGTCTGACTCAATACTGAAAATAATCACTGCACTTTAAAAGAATAGATTTTATTTCTAATTTCTTTCTTTAAAAAAAGAAAAAGGTTACCCGAAAAAAAAAGACAAATTGTAGAGAAGCCACAGACAGTCCTGTGAGCTCGAACGTCCGAGGCCAGCACATGGCACAGCCCTCAGCTGAGGACACACGGTGCTTTCTGTCTGGAACATCCCCAAAGGCAGAACCTAAAATCCCTGCTCTTATCTGGGCGTGAGGGAAAACAGAAACACCAAATGGCAGCAGAAAAGACAAGAGATAACGAATCAGGACGGGAAGTGTGGAGCGATACCAAGGACCACGTGGGCTCTCCAGGGCTGCTGCTCCTGCCTGGACCCAAGGCAGAGCCCCAGTTCCAAGAAAGAGATGGGCAACAGGATCTCCTGAGCTGAATCCCTGGAGGAGGTGGTCAGGGAACACACAGCCAGTGACCCAGGCCCAACATGATTCCCGGCACTGTGCCGAGTTATCCCATTTCTTTGGCTTGCACACCCCACGGAACCCCGCCAGGAGCCCTTTGCTGGCACCTGGTTGTTTCTCACAGCTCAGACCCGGCAGGGGACAAACCCCAGCCCACCCTGGGTGAGGTGTGGCACGCCCAGAGTCGGTGCTGTGGCAGAAAAGGAGCTGGAGCAGCTCGGAAGGGGCAGAGGGGAGGGCACCGGGAGCACACAGCGGGCATGGCACTGGTGTGGGAGCAGGGCTGAGAGAACGCAGAGCATTCGGCTGCCCCTCCACGTGACAGGATAGCAAATTCCAGACTTCTGAGGCAGGAAGGACTTTGAGGAGTTGCTGCAGATGCCGGGGTTGGGCCAGTGGGGAAACAGCTGCAGAGATTTTAATGGTGAAATACTCAGTTCTGTGTCTATGCCAGCAACATCATCTCCATGACACACCATGGGGGTCTGGGGCTTTTCCCCCGCAAAGTTCCTGTCTGTGAAACAGAGGAAAACCAGAGGAGTCTCCCATTTTTCTCCCTGGCTAAAGCAATATGTGGAGGAACAGGCAGAGCAGTGGTGGGGCACCCAGGGCAGAGCAATCTGCCATAAGCATCTCAGCTGCAATTTGTTACTGGTTTTCCACTTGAAGGTTTCTTTATAATCCTTTAATGTGGGAGCGTGCGGGGCTGTATGGATGGGCTCATATTTCTCAGCTGACATATCTTCAGCCAAAGTATGTCAGCTACAGGAGAGGGCAAGGCTTTGCACTGGCTCTGGGATTTCTTCTTCCCCCATCAGAGACCACATAAAAGAAAAATACAAATAAATCAGCTCTCCAAAATTGCTATTTATTACCTCATCATGAAACCGTCTACTGGACCCTGCAGTGGTATTGAGTAATATCATTACTTAAACCATAAAGAGGTTGTATTTATTACTCAGAATTGGGAAAATTAGCATCCATATGGATCTTATTGTTTTACGAGCAGTAAGGCTGCCAAAACAACTGGTGTTAACATTCCAAACTACAGATTGTCACCATTTCTCGTCCAGGGCTTCATTCTTTCATTTTGTATTTAAAATACCTTTGAATTGAGGAACTGAACAGATCATAGAATCTCTCCTATCAGATATATCATATACCAGCCAGACTACTGTTCGTAACTTGATTTATGGTGGCAGTGAGTGAATGGAATTAACATCTGCTGACCTAAGGAAGAGAGACTAAATTGATTTTGGATAATCTTTCTTTAGAAAAGGGATGAGAGAAAAAGCACACTCTAAGAAGTTTAACTACTTAATTTGCAATACATAGCACCTTAGTAGGTAATCACAGACAGGACATCCTAACCTCCATCCCTGGAAAAATGATGGAGTAAAACTCCATGAAATTAATTTCCAGGCACAGGAAGAATAAGAGGGTCACTGGTAACAGCCAACCTGGATAAGCCAAGGGTAAATCAGGTTTAAATAAACTGATTGTCTTCTGCAGTGAAAGGGGAGAAGTGCCAATGTCATTTATGCTGATTTTAGCAAGGTTTTGACTTTACAGTGTCTGCACAGTCAGACTGAAGAGACACAGACTGGATGGGTGAACAGAGAACTCACCCTGGGCCACAGGGTTTGGAGAGGAGGAGCCAAGAATCAGCCAACAAGTGGCACTTCTCAAAGTTCAAATGGGGCTGGTACAGCTGAACATCTGCTCCAAAGGCCCGGATGACAGGACAGAGTGACCTGTGCCATGCTGTGCATGGCATCTCCTGGGGGAAAGCAGTGCTGGAGAGCAGGGCTGCCATCCACAGGGACCTCGAACCCTGCAAGCTGAGGAATGGGGCACCAGGACCTGCGGGAAGTTCACCGAACCAGGTTTATTCAGCCTGGAAAACTAAAGACTAAAGAGAAATTTGCTGTCTTCAACTGAGTGTAAAGAATTCTTGAGAAGACAGAGGCAGATGCTTCTTGAAGGAAGGGCAAGAACCTACAGACGCAAATTTTAAGAACAAATATTGCAACTGGCTATAAAGGAAAGGGAATTTCACACTGGATTAGTTCAGCACTGGAGTATACGGCTCAAGAAGACTGTGAAATCTCCACCAGTGCAGATTTTTCTAAACTCAGCTGGACTTGGCCTTGAGCAACATGATGTAGTTTTGAAGTCAGACCTGCTTTGAGCAGGAGGTTGGGCACGGTGACCTCCAGAGGTCCTTCCAACCCAAATTATTCTATGATGCTGTGAAAAAACTTTGGTCTGAATGCTGGTCTCCCATTAGAGGACGTCCCTCCAGCCACTCAGGGGAATGTTTGAAGCGGATGGCACTGCTGTTTTCCAAATTGCTGCACTTGTTCTATGGACTAGGAGAAGTCAACTTCCTGCTATTCAACAACTGTCTCAAACGCATTAAAAGGCAACACTGAAAAGCAATTTCCAAAAGAACTAAAAGCCATTAATAAACTGTGAGCAAGAATTCCCTCCTCTGTGCAGCAGACATTTACTGAATAAGTTTAGTTGTAATATTTAGAAGAATCTAATATCACAGAAACTACAGTCTGAAGATTTAGACACACTTGGAAGTAATAGCAATAAGCAAATTCAGAGTTTGGCTTAGCCATTAACTGATCTTCACATAAAATGGCCATGCCCCTTCTGCTTCGACATCAAGAGATCATATTGTAAATTGACCATTGCTGCAGACTAACACAGTGTTTTTGCCTCTCTGCTTAGCAATTATGTTAACCCACCTCAAACGCTGTAGTTACTGTTTGTTCCTGTACCTGTTTGCACTTGATCATTTATGACTTCAGTATTCCTTCATATAATTTTAATTTTAAAAATAATTTCACACCATGTAGAGCTTATTGTCTATTAGTGTTAATCATTCCTTGCAGCCATCACACACAAACCCTGCATGCAAAGCCACGCCTAGTGGATGTGTTAAAACCTGGCATAAAGATCCTTCATCCCACTGATGAGCAAAACTGATCTCATTTCTATTCAGAGAAATTATTCTATGTTTATTAACATCTATGCAGGAAATAATCACTTTTTCCTAATCAAGGAGTGATGGTATAAAATAAAATTACTGCCATATGATCTACACCCTGCCCCTAGACAAGTGAAATTATACACTCCACCTTCTCAGCTGCCAATATTTAAAATTACACAAAAAAGAATAAAAAAGCACTGATTGCAATGTAATAATAACTAGCAGACATATTCAATTTCATATTATAGAAACAGAAAGTCCATTTTGCAGAAAAGAACTCCATCTCAGATTCAGAGTTCATACTATGTGATGAGCTGGTTTCTATAGCAACTGCTTTCTCTTTTACATACACTGTAGACAGCACAAAATGTCTGTTGTCTCCTAAGTTAATTTAACATTTTTAATCAGCAAATGACAATATGTGCACTATTATGTACAGCTCCCAAAAAGGTCTTTACATATTTCAAGTGCTGGTCAGCCTGAAGTATAAAAGGAGAGAGTGAAGTCACACTTCCCTCACCAAATTCCTCACAATCCGGTTTCAGTCCTATTGAAAAGAGTGAGAGTCGAGGAAAAACACTGGAGAGAGAAGAGATTTTTACCCACTACAGCACAAGGACACTTTAGAGGTTGCATGAAGGAAGTGGCAGATGTTTGCAGCTGGTTCAAGGTCTTTGAAAGGCATCTCAGTCCAAGGCAGCAGCTCAGCCAGAGTGTGGCACAGGACTACAAACGTGGCAAGGTGGGTTGGGAAGGGGAGGGGATGTGCTTGGGAGACCCCTGAGCCTGCCCTGTGTGCTTCAGTTTCAGAGCAAAACCTCATTTTAAACTCTAATCTCAAAGATTACGTCAATGCTGCAGCCCAAATTCTTCCCAGAGCTCCTCTGCGATTACTCAAGTGCAGAGGAAAGCAGCTCTGTGGATTCCCAGTATTTGAGTGTTTCCACAAGAAACTGTTGCATTTGACCATTTCACTGAACTCTCAACCTCACAGCAGCACTCCTGGTGAAAGCCCAGTTTGAATGTCTCTGTGGGACCCATCATGAGACCCCTGATTTCAGCAGATATTCCCCATTAATGGGATCCATCGCAGCCCTGAGTCAGCAGAGGATGAATAACAACACAGGAAAACCACACAAGTGCTGCAACAAATATTCGGTACTTTAAATACTTTACATCAACACTCGTGTTCATTATCCTGGGCTGACTGGTGGTAAATTAAACATGCTGCAATACAGCCAAAAGCTTTTGTTTGGGAAAGGCTAAAAGGGAACGGCTGTCTGTCTGTGGAGTCTGACTGGCAGCCCAAGAACAACTCTCCAAGTAAAATATAACAAACAAATATTTAGATTGCAACTCCATGATTTAGATTGCCTGCATAGCAGGCAATGCATTTCTTCTCATGCCAAAGACATCTTCTACTCAGAAAAGGAAAGGAAGTAAAAGAAAAAAAATGAGTCATACAATTTATTTACTCAAAATTGTAAACAGAAGTGACTTCAGTAGCACCGTCAGCATCTGAATGTTTCCCAGGCTACGTCTGTCTGCACCCTCCAGATACCCTCAAGCAAATTGCTTCCCCTGATATTGGGAGAATAACCATGTGGGAAGTGGTGTTTGGAGACAATTACATGAAGCAGAAGAGTTGTGCAGTGATTTATCTGTAGGTTCTTTCAGATCAAAGCTGAAGAAAGTCTCCTACTCTGAAGAAAATGCTCCCCAAATCCTTCATATTAGTAGTTTAATACTGAAAAGTCACTGCTGCAGCAATACTTACATAGAGACAGAAACCAGGCATGTGTTGGGTATTTAGCTATCATTAAACAAGTAGGTAATACCCCTGTTGGGGAGTTTTTCTGTATTTTCTCTTGTCAATAGTTGGCAGAGCTTTGCAGCACACACACATCAGCACAGCCACCCTTCACACATCTAGGGAGGCAAGAGAGAAATCTCCTATTTCCCTCTCTTTGTTGATACATTAATTATCTACACAGAACCCTAAACACATACCAAGAATCTGCTGAAATGAAAATAACTATCATTGCTGGAATGAAAATAGTGATTGTTCCTGGGTTTTTATTTTAACTCAACAGGCTAAAACAGCTCAGAATTAAATCAGACAAAATCAGGCGTGAAGCAAGAGCTG
This sequence comes from Atrichornis clamosus, assembly GCA_013400975.1. Taxonomy (NCBI): domain Eukaryota; kingdom Metazoa; phylum Chordata; class Aves; order Passeriformes; family Menuridae; genus Atrichornis; species Atrichornis clamosus. Next base: position 104,114 of record WBMZ01002115.1, read on the forward strand.
CAGAAAGATTGCTGATGCCAAGTGCAAAGAAGCAAATTTCCAAAGAGGAGAAGCCAGAAAAGAAGTGATGGGATGTTCTGTACATGGGACACCAGGGAAGGAGCCGCTGATTTCTGAGAATCAAAAGCAAACCAGGATGGTAAAGGCCAAGGGGATCATGGAAAGTTCAAAAAGCAAGAGAGGAAAAAGGAAACAGATACTTCAGCAATGGGATAACACCTTATTAACTCTTCTTCCCACCTCCAGCTTGTTTTTTGGGGTTTTTTGTAACGAGCTCCACTCTCAGTGTGTGTGTTCGCACGGCTTCAGAACTACCCGAGGTTTTTCTTTCCCAACCAATACGGGTTTCTCAGAACCCCAAGACACCCCAAAAGAGCCGTGATCTCTTACAGCAGCCTCGTTTTCGAGAGCACCAACGTTGCCTGTTAAAATTCAATGCTGTGACATCAGTGACACACACGGGCAGAACGAGCCCGAGCATTCCAGCTCCTCTTGACCCAATTACGACTGGATGAACACGGTGGACTGGCCAATTATCTCCTAGCAGAACCTGGAAAGGGGATTCAGCTTCCTCATGGAAACTTTCTTTCCTCTCCTTTAGTGCTGCATTTGAAGTTGCAGGGGTACATTTTATTCCTTCGCCTTGCCCAAAGGCTGGCAGTTGAAGAACAGGCAGGAAAATGATCCAGCTCTGCACAGCAGCTGGAACATGAGAATCTCCGAGCTGGTTGAGGGCACATGTCAGATGTTGGGGAGAGAATGACATTCAAAGGATAACAGGGAAATGCAAGGGCACAACTGGCACCACAGACACCTCAGCCCCTCCGCTTCAGTTATTAAAATTCCCTAACCTTGCTATATTATTTCGCCAAGCAAACTGGATATATTCTTTGTAACTTGAAGTTTTGCTTCAGAAAATCACTGATTCGGTAGAAAGATTGTTTTTATTGAAACAAAGGAAGAGCTCTGTCATCCAAGGAGTTCCCTGTTTTGTGACCTGATGTATAAACTAAAATTATTGAGGGAGGTGCAGAACAACCAACCAACCAAAGTGTAACTTAAGAATGCTTCTAAAGAAAATGCAGAAAATATTTTAAAATCTAAATTAAATGGAAGTAGAGATTCAAAACTACCCTTTAAAAAAACCATAATCCTGTGTGATTAGCTACTGTTTAAAGAGTAACAACATTATGGCAGTTCACAGAAAACATATAGGATTTAAAAGCCTACAAGAACACAGCATGGCATAAAAGCCTTTGTACTGCTTTGACTTTTATTGACCTACAAGTCAATTTACTCCTCCCCAAGCATTACAACGCCAGGTGAAAAAATCAGAACAAGCCTCCCAGAAATAGAGAAATCCAAGCGGAATGAAATTGTTATCCAGAAATGTATCAGCAACACAAAAGGTGATACACTTAAATCAAGTTCCTTTCTTGAAAATATATTAAACTTATATTTCAAGAAGCATTAGCATTATTTTATATTTCATTAAAACCTGGCAATGCACTAAAATCTTAATTTTTATACTTAGTTGTGATTAAAGCATTAATAAATGTATTCATATTTGAATAAAATCTAACCATTTTGTATACTGTCTTTCACAGTAGCTGAAGACCTACATGAAAGTAGAGACCTTGGACATGCAATAAAAAATTTAATTTAATCTTTTCAGTAACAGCAGAATAAATTGATCTGCAGCACTCAGTCGTAGCTGTCTTTAGGAATATGGTGAGAAATACATTTTTTAAACACATGTATCAAGAAATACGTATTCGCTACTCTTTCATATGGAAAGGGATTTAAGAAAGACTACGAGTGAATACCTTTAATAACGGTGCTTTCACATCATTCACCCAACACTGAACAGATAGGTCCTTCAAACCAAGCTACTCGTATGTGATTAACACTAATTATTATTTAAATTTTTTGAATAACCCAGCAAATCCACTTTTCATTTCGCGAAGCAAAATGGCCTCCGCTCCCATTTCATCTCACCTTCACTGTGACACAAAGCACTCCTCAAAATTACTGCCGGCAAAGATGGCTCCAATTTAACAGGTTTTTTAAATGCAATGTTGTTAAATACCCACTCAATGACTGGGTTATCTTTGTTAAGACACTGGCAAATATTTCATAACTAACATTGGCCGTTAGTCACATCAGATGTCCAAAACACGCCTTTTAGTAAACACATGCCAAAATTTTTAAAAAAAAATTATTACAAATCCGTGCCATAATTCCATAAGAAACACCAGCATTGTCTGTTGAGCTCACTGCAAAGACAGAGGTGAACTCGAACACAAAGACCAGAGGAAGGAACGAAGAACAATTTATTTTCCCAAATGGAAAAATCTGCGTCCTTGAAAGCTGAGAGAGTCTCACTAGATTTTAAACAAACAACAGCTCTTCTACTCAAAGCAACTGCATTTTCTTCCCTGATTTACATGTCATTCTCATGGCAGCAGTGTTCAAACGACTGTACAGGGATATTCAAACTACAAAGAAAATCTCTGTAAAAAGGCCGAACTCTGCTTTTCAGCCTGTGCAGATTCTCCCAATAGCTGCGAAAATTCCCAGCTTTCCACAGAGCACCTGTAGCAGCATCACTGATCCCCCTGCAAATAGAAAGCACAACCAAACTTTGGGCTCCAACCTTTGCCAGAAACGACCTCCAAAAACACAAACCAGAGCTGGACTTACAGACACCTCCCAGTTCTGGGAATTTGCTTAAGAGAGTCCCTTTCCCTTTGTATTCAGTTTTACAGAGCAGGACAGGAACTGGGATGAGCACTGGCGTGTAGACAGAATAATTCTGTATCATTCCAAAACGGCTTTGTTTTAACCTGGGAGCTACAGCTCTGCCTTTGTACACAAAATAAAAACAACAGCAGGAACGCAGGTGAGAGGAGGCTACAACTCTGAAAAGACACTCGCAAACAGATCCATAGCCAAGATAGATTCAGCTTGGGCCAAAATAAAAAATGCAAAGATAAAAACCAGCCCCTTGAACAAGTCTTTGTCCGCTCTTACAATACAGCGGAAAATAAAAGGCAAGATTTGATTTTTTTCAGAGGCCACCTGAGTATCCTCTTCCCAAGCGTTCTCACAAAGTATATCCCGTTTTCATTGGAAAACCATAATGGTGGAAATGGAGAAATAAGTCCTGGCTTTGCAATACACCTCTCAACCTCCCCCAACAAACCGTTTGCTTTCTAATAGACTTCCTTAAGCCAGATGTCGATAGTCTGAGCCGTCCAAAGGGAAAAAACCCAATTGATTTCAAAAGTAAACTTCCAATTCAGTTTCACTTAGCTACGTTATAGGTGCTAGCAAAAGCCACAGCCTACCGGTCTACAGGAAAGTAGAGTGAAAATGCCTCAATGTCTGGGTTTAACATCTCGTAGGGAAGGTGGTGGTGCGCGGAAAACGTGTCATTAAAGATGCTTTACCAAAATGTCCAGTTTTGGTGTAAAATAATCCATGCGTGATAAGCAATTCTAACGCTGATTAAGAAAGATTATTTGCTAAAAACTCTTTAAACTAGAAAATGACCTTCATTTTTTAAATATTGCCATTACAGGCCTTTTTAATAAAGGCTCTTAGGAAAATATACCATGCCATCCTTACAAAATAGATTGAAAAAAAGGCAATAAGATGGTTTTTGAAGTGAAAACTCATAAAGATCATTTTCCATGCTGACAGTGTGCATTTCATCCAGAAGTTTGAAGAGTCAAATGCTACCCCAGCTGGGGGTTATTCTGCCAAATGGCTTCCAACAGTGACCACAGAGATGGAGGATGGGAGGGGTGCGTGTGTGTAGGAAAATAAACGTGATGGTAAGCGACCCCAACCCCACATCATCTTATCAAACATCCGACATACGGAGCCGAACACACAATGCAAATCTAGAATACAAAAACTGAAACAAAAAGACATGAACAAAAGGAAATAAAGCCATTTGTGAGTTACCTGCAGAGACTTAAAAACAAAAAAAAAGCACACGAACGAAGCAGATATAATTCACATGGATTTGCCCAGGAAGGAGGAAAGGAGGGGTGAGTGTGAGGGCTGGGGGGGAAAAAGAACAGATACCTTTTTTTTCTTAAACAAATCCATCATGAAAGAAAATGAGACAAGATTATAAATAGGCCGAGTTATAGCGCACCATGGGATTTTTAATCTGGCTACCTGTGGTTTTTGCAGTTAAAGCCCTATTCAGCAGTGGGAAGGGAGGGGGGAAAGCGGAAAAAAAAAAAAAAGAAAAAAAAGAAAAACGAAATCACGTTTATGTGCCAGTTTCGCAAATGCTCCCCCAGCGTGCACCACCAACAAAGCTGGCAAACAGGAAACACTCATTATCAGCAATTTCTAATAAGCGGACGCCTTTCAAACGTTATTGATCATTACCTGGCCGTCTCGTTTCCTGCTTTCTTGAGTTTGACTCTCGTGCTCTGCCATGGCAGCGCGGAGCTGTTTCTCCAGTTTCTCGATTTCCCGTTCATGGTCTCGGACCAGGCAGTCCTGCACTGCGTTGTGCTGCTGGAATAGGTGCGTCTTCTCCTGTTCATGCTCCAGCTTCAGCTCCACTATCTGATTGGACAGGGAGGAGTACAGTTCATCAATAGAACATCCTTGTCGTCATGACAACTCGTCTACAGCTTAATTTCCCCCTTAATTTCATCAAGTTGGCAATTTTATTTTTACGTCACTATTACCTCACCTCTTAAAAAGCCACCGTTAGCGTGACAGAATTCCTCCAGACAATCCCAACAATGGAGACAACCGAGCAAATCCAGCGCATCCTTACCCAATTTGTTGGTACAAATGTCGGAGCATATAAAAAAATAATATAAAAAAAAAAGAGGAGGCATTGTCGCATTGTGTAGCGGGTGCCCCCGGATCCCGCTGCTGCTCCTCAGCAGGGCTGAGGATCCTAAATGGTTAATAGGCAGCCTGCTCGCCCCTTTGCTTAAGTATACACACACACAACCCCCCACCCCAGCAATTAAAGCTTTGCAAGATTTCTTTATGATTTCCAAAGCGAACGCTCTTCCTGCGATATTCCTCAACGCTGGCGCATGGAGTTGTCTCTCTTTTTTTTTTTTTTTTTTAAAAAAAAAAAAAAAAAAAAGGAAAGAAAATTATAAAAAACAAAGCTCTATTATCCCGTTGTCAGCTACGCTATCCCAACATAAACAGATGTATGTGTTCCAGAAGGGCACCTGCTGTGCCGCAAGCTTGCACCATGATTTCATAAGAAGCCCTCTATTCTCAGGAGCCGTTCCCAGTCCGCACCACACTGGATGCTGTGACCTTGGCCACTCTTAGCCTCTCCCCGCTTGCCTGAATGGCAGCCCGAGACCAAGGGCCTGGTTGCTGCAGCTTTGATATTAATCCTCCCGCCTGCGCACAAAGGCACCCTACCTGGCCTGCACACTGGAGCGGCCAGGCCGCCTTTGAAGCAGGTGATGAATAGGGACGGCAGGAAGCCGCTTCCCCACTGAACTCCGGGCCACACAGCTGCTAAGAACAGTCACTTGGATTTTTCTTCAGTTTTGGTGGATTTCGGAGAAGGGGAGGGGGGGAAGGAAAGAAAAAAAAAAAAAAAAAGGAAAATAAAACAACAAAAAAAAAAAATCTCTTATCGTGAACATGGTGGGGTATTTTCAGCATGAGAAAGGAAAAAAAGAGCGAACGGGAGGAGCCGCTGTGTGAGCGCCGAGAGCGCCCGGCACCTTATCTTAAAGCTGTAGCATTCAATTCTGGAATACTATCAGCTGTTTGCCCAGCTTCCACATGGAAAATTTGAAGCTCAGATAAAATAAATTTTAAAGAAAAGGGCATTTTTTCAAACTACAGATCAGCATATTACACGTTTAAAAGGAAAATCCGTCATCCGTGCTGCAGTTGGGAGTCTCCTCACTCAAACGGAGCGAGGAGAACAAATGCAATATTCCACGGTTTAACATATCTACAACATTATTTAATAACACTAAAGAGCTCATTAAGAGATGTCTGAAGTCCCTGCAGGGGTTAACCCCTCACACAGTCCATGCCGGGCCTGGGATCCTCACACAAAGTTCTTTATGCCAGGTTTTTGCCCAAGGTTTCCGTACAAAAGTGGCTTCTTTCGGATGCTAGTGTCCATCCTGTCCTAAGAGAAAGGGTTGGTGCTCCCTAAAATAACTGTAAAGCCTTTGCCTGGGGAAAAAATGTTTGGTGTTTCTTCATAAATCCGACCTGATTAAAAAGAAATTGTACCAACAGGAGAGGCCTTTTCCTTCAAACATTTTGTTGTCTTAATTACTGGGTTTTCAGCTGGCTGTGCCACGTAGGTCTGGGGTAAGGCAGTTTGCTGTAGGAGACCTCAGTTATTGAGGTTGTCACTTTTTCAACAGAACGGAGGGCAGCAGGCAGGGAATGTGACCCACAGGGGCAGGGGACAGATCCTGCTTCTCCAACCACTTACACACATTTACCACACCGACCAAAGTAAACAGTTTCATTTAGCAATCTCTTCACCTACAGCATTTACAGACACAGAGTTTTTGAATGTAATAGTTGGAACAAGCAAAAGGGATGGGTCCTTCAGCAGGAGGGGTGTCCCTCCAGCTGCTGTGTGGGAAAGGAAAGAGTGGCACCCTGAATGGAGGCGTTTTTACAAAAGGCAAATTTGTTGAAGAAAAATTTTAAAAGCCTCCTCACTTAAAGCTATGTATTCCCCCTGATGGTTTTGGTTTGCTGTTTCAAGAGGTTTCTGACAGGGAGCAAAGACGGAGAGAGGAGAGAAAGGATGGGGACCAGCGTATTTTCATCCCTCAAAGACCTCCAAACCCATCTTCCCTAATGAATATTAGCAGGTAGTTCACATTCCCAGCCAACAAAAGGTGTTTTCCTGTACAAATAACATGAAATGACTGAGCAGTCATTCTCCTGCACTGGGGAGCACTCCCTGAAGCTCCTGCTCTCCTCAGAACTGCTGCCAAGCACTACAGCTTCTCTTCCACTCCTCCCTCTCTCATTCTTCCATTGTTACTGGGTTGTTTTTTTAAAGGAAAAAATAAATTAATGTATACCAAAAAATGGAAAAAGAAAATCCATGCTGCTTTTCAGCAACAAGAAGACTTCTTCATCAGAGGAAACTGCATGAAAACTGTATTAATTCTTCATAAACCAGACAGATCCTGCCTCCTCTTTGAGGTAGAGAGCGCCTTTATGAATGATATAACAAAACCACCTCAGTTAAAAATTCTATCATGTTGAGATCTTTCTGCATCTACCCCTCGGTGCTGAGCACTTCATCAGATCACATTCAAATGTCTGCTCAAATCCAGCATTTAAGTGTCCAGAAGACAGGCAGTTGTAGGTGCTATACATTTCAGCCAGACAAGCAACACGATATTCACAATGGGAATTAGGGCCGAGGCTGAAAAGAAACATTCATTAAATAATCGTGTGTGCCCTATTACCATAATCACATGGCATTCATTGTGCCTTAGATGTTTCCTCATCTTGTCCTCCCAAAGATGAAAATCTCTTATGCCCTTCTCTGTGCATCTGTTCCCATCTCCAGCCATGGACACAAAACCAAGGAGGGATGTGGGTCTGACCTGACAGAGTTTTTATCAAGTAACACAAATATTTGAAAATTACCATCTCTTCTTGCCTAAATTCTTCATTTTTTAGTTCTTTCCACACAGTGTGATAGAACCACGTTCAAGGCAACAGCCAACAGGTGATTTACGAAGCTGTCACCAGAATTACATTATTTAAGTCTAGCTTTTCACTGAAATTTAACAATATTTCCCTACTCTCGCAGAGAAAAGAATTTTAAAAAGAAAACAAAAATCCTTAACAAAGAGCTAAAAAGAGATTAACCCAAGAACTGTGACACTCTGTTATTCCCTCACACCCGAGCACACAAGGTGCCAAACAAATCTGGCAACGTGGTTCGTGCCCAGGACAGCGACAGCCCCAGCTGACGAACACAGGCAGATGGAACTGCACCCAGATGGGGAGGCGCTTCAGGACAACTTGCTAAAAGAAGAGACAATCTAATCCACACCCAAGGTGAAATCCTGCTGCTCTTAGCACGTCTGAAGAACAAAGATCAACACTCAACAGCCCGCTGATTGCAGGAGATATTTTCAGAAGCCAAATACTTGTAATATAATCAATGCCAGCAAATACCTTTAGAAATCCCTAATACAGACAAGACCTTCTACTATCCAGATTTTGCTTTTACATCACATGCTAAGTTTAGGCTTTTCAATTTTAGAACAATTTCAACTTGTTCTCAAGAACAAGCACGCCTTTGAAATTCTTTATAGAGTCCCCAAAGGAGGGAAAGGAAATTAGTTAGCTCACTACCTCTTTGAAAAATGTAACTGCTACAATAAATATTTGACACTAAAGTATGAAAATTCATGTAAATTTATGTCCGCAATTCCAGAAATATTTTAAGTAACACCTATATAAAATAGGGTTTTGCGTGGCAGGATGATTTTATGAGCACTGTTTTGGCATGACTGAACTCCTGAGGGCTGGAGAAGCCACCAAAGCTCTGCACGTGTCATGGCAAAGAACTCAGCTAAACTCACTCTGCAGCATACCTACAGCACGTCTGTGTTCAGTATTTCTGTCTTAGAAGCGTTTAAAAGTGTTTGTAAATCAGGTGTCTGCATCATTACCCTGCCCAAAACCAGCCCCAAGCTCTGCCCAGGCAGAGCACAGCAAATCTGTCCCCAAATCTGTCCCCAAATAACAACTCCAGCAAGATCGAGCGTTTTCTGCCTCCTAAGCCTCTAAATAAACGTGTGTGTTCCATGAGGATACGGGGATTACCCATCTCTACAAATACTGCTTCTAAAAGTAATCTGATCTAGCAGGCGGGAGGAGTGAGTACTAATCAGGTTGGGCTCTGGTTTAGCATAACTCTGAGCAGAAAAGAAGGATCTTCACTGCAAGGCAAGGGAGGAAACCAGAACCCTTTTTCCCAGAACTCCTTTGCAGCAGGTAAATTAAACAGATTTTAAATGTACACTTTTTCTTTTGAGATTTTTCTGTAAGTTGAAACACAAAGTACTTCCAAGATATGAGGGCTTTAATGAGTCAAGGGCAAATGGGACAGTGAAAAATGCATCTGTGCAGACCCACACATTACCACTGAAGCAGCAAGTACACGTGGGGTGATGTACATGACTCTATTTCACCGCAGGCTGCGATAATGTAATTGGCATAACTGTGTTTCTTGTTATACTTACACCTTTTCACCAACCACTGTTTCAGCCCCAAACCAAGAATTGCAAGAAATTCTCTAAAAGAAACAAGCTGGTCTTTAGCCAAACTGCAGTTTGGTTTATCCTGCCTGCTAAAACAATACACCTGAATGGTCTCACTGTATATATTAAACAAAATTATATTCCTGATCTGTACATTTTTACTTACAAAGACCTTTCAGAAATTTAATATTTTTGAAGTATGGGCAGCACAAACTCCACCTCAATCCTCCTATCTTCCCAATCTTCCTGGCATGAGTAAATTTATTTTTAAATCATAGAACCACAGAATTGTTTGGGTTGGAATAGACATTTAAAGTTCATCTTGTTCCATCCCCTGCCATGGGCAGGGACACATTCCACTATCCCAGGTTGCTCCAAGCCCTGTCCAACCTGGCCTTGAACACTTCCAGGGATGGGGAGTCCACAACCTCTCTGGGTCACCTGTGCCAGTGCCCCACCACCCTTATAGTAAAGAATTTCTTCCTAATATCTAATCTAAACCCTCCTTCAGATAAGGCCATTCCTCCTTGTCCTATTGCTACCTGACCTTGTGAAAAATCCCTCTCCAGCCTTCTTGTAAGATCACAGCATATTGGGAATGGAGTTGCATCCCTGGGATTCAATCCCACTTGGAGCCACGAGGAGCATCAGGAGGTCCCTCCCCTCCCAGCCCACCCGCACCACCAAACCCATCACAGGCTGCAAGCAGAAATATTTCCTTCCAACTCCAAGACCTCGAGTCACTGCAAATGCCTGTTTGCAGCAGGCTGTGGTACAGAATTTCCTGCACAGTGTTTGTGTAGGGATTCACGGTTTTTCCAAGGACCTTCCCTGAACGCAGCACCGACTCCACAGACGTTCTCCTGACTCGCCCGTCACTGCAGGCGCCCTTCGTGCTCCTGCAGTCGCCTCCCTCTCCCTCCTCCCCTCAAAGCTGATTCTCTGGACTACACAGGGAGCTCAGGCTTTTAACTCTGCATCACACACGAGTCAGATGCCTGAAGGAGACAGTGCAAACACCCACCGGTCTGTTAACAATTCTGTAAACAGCAACGGTACCACGAGGAGGTTTCCACCCGCTCTTCACTTGGAGGTTAAATTCATCTCCTTTTCCCATTTCTGAGTTCTAGCTATGAAGCAAAAAAGTTGATGTTGATTGAAGAAACTATTCCTCAGATATTCTGCACAAATGGTATTCATCTGTGTGTTAGGATGGTTCAAAGGAAACGTTTATGCATCCTAGATTAATTTATTAAATGAAATTTATGCAGCTTGTTGCTGATGACATGAAAAATTTAGAGCTTCCACTAATGTGCTCATTTGGCCTCCTTGAAAGAACAGACTGTATTTCAATTATCTTAGACTACAGTCAAAGAGGAGAGGAACAAAGCTTTTCAAAAGACTCTGTCCTCGTAACCAAACCAGCATACTAAAAATGGATCATGGATCTCTGAAAATAATTGTACAGGTTCATGTACAGCTAAGAAATACTTGGAATGCTGGTCTGTCTGAGGAATAGCAAATTTCAAGCAGGTCTTTGTGTTTCCTTGAGTGGGTAACAGAATGGTAAAAGAGAAGCTAGAGAAAAAAAGAAAAGGAAGAACGAGGCCAGAAGGAGAGGTAGGATGGAAGTGCAGCGGCAGGAACTCTAACAGAGCACAGGTACAGAGCTAAAGATGAACCAAAGCAAAAGGCCTGTTTATATGTTTAGGTTGGCATCTCATCTCAGAGTACGGCCATAACTCACCAGGGAACACCCTCCTGCTACCACAATAACTCATCAACTGTTTCATTGGGTGTTCTCTCCCTGCTGAGAAAATAAAATTTCCTAGACTTTGGCTGTCTTACCAATCTTGCATCTCATTTATTTCACAGTCACTCAGTCATAGCACTTCAGCAACTGTTTATAGCAAAAAATGGGTATAACGTTGATCATAGTGATTATTAATGGCTTTGTTGGGTTTTTTTTTAAAGGACAAGCTAAAGCCATTTAAACATTAAGATCACACCAAGTTCACTGAGAGTGTTCCATTCATGAAAATTTATGAAAATCTGCTTGAAACCAAGGTGAGCATGTACTTGGGTGTGCTGGGAAATGCTCCTGCATGAAGCCCTGTCCCACCCTCTGCTGTGGAATCACCACTCCCCACGAGAGATGTGCTCTCAGAAAGTGCCCAATGGGGATATGGGGAAAAAACCTCCAAATTCCTTAACTTTTCTGTCAGATCTGACTCAAATCCACTATTGAAAAGCTTGGGCACATGCTCTTTCAAACATTTTGGCTTGTAGAAAATGAACTCAGCAGAAACACACCCCAGGTATTTTGAGCTAAAATGAGGATGTAATTAGAAAGTAGGGGAAAAAAAATGGGAAAAAAAAAAAAAAGGGAGGGGGTGCAAAAAACCAAACAACCTCTTTTCCTGTGCTGACAGTGCCATAAAGCCCAGCTCTAGATACTACAACCATTTCAAAGGCAGGAAAGGCTGAGGCCTTCGCTGTGCTGTCCACTGGCTTTGAAGTGCCGAAAGCAGCTGCTCCCAGCAGATAGGAACTGTGGTGCTGCTGGAGTTATTTTTTTGCTTCAAAATATACTTTCAAATCTTAACAGCTGCAAGTAGAACAAAGTTGAGCTAAAGTATATTTAAAGAAAAAAAAAAAAAGCCACCAGTTTCTCTCTAAGAGTGTTCTCAGTGGATACTTCAAAAGCAAGTGACACTGCATCAGATGAAGCTGGAACCAGGAGGGACATGTGAGAGCTGAAACCAAATACTGTGAGATCCAAAAGTTCTTCTTTGCTTTATTAGCAGATTTGAGTGCATTTGAAAAGTTGACGAAATGTTAACTGCAGTGGTTTTGTCTAAATCCTTTTCCAAGCGAAAGAAAAAAACCCCCTCAATGTATCAGGTTATTTGTTGTTATAAATATCAGATAAATACCAATATGTAACATATCAGTATGTCCTATCTGCAGGTAGAGCAATCTCTCAGCTCCACAACCAACAGTCTATCCCAATCTCTTGGAAATCAATATTCAAGGAGAGCCCTGTGAAGCACAGCAACCATTGCTACAAAGCAAAGAGGTGAAACCACTGCTCCAAGTCCCTCCACTTCCAAAACCTTTCTCACATTGGAGAACTGGATAACACATCAGTTAATTTGGTTCCTCATTACCAATTTGATTAAAATTATGGGCAACTGAATTGTCCAGGGTGCTGTCAGTGCTACCCCTGCCACACACCACAACAGCCAACAAAAAACAGATCTGCAGGGCAATTTTCCTTCCCTTTATGTCTAAATTCCATTTGACAATTAGATTCAGGCACTTGAGGCAGAACATCTCAAAGCAATTACAGCATTTCTCAGGTAGCTAAAACATCCAGGTTTTTGGCTGGGTGTCTATTTCCAACTGGAAGTCTGCTAGAGACCTGTCAAAATGTACCCCCACTTCCAATTTACTGCTCTGCTTAAACAGTTTAACTCAGTCTGTTCCTCGCCAAGCAACAACCAAAGAAATGTGCAGTAAAACAAGGCAAGGAACAGTCTGCTTTAAAAACGGTTTGGAAGTTCTGAAGCATAAATAGAGAGTGATGCAGAGAAAGAGAAGTTGGAACTACTGAAAGGAAATTTTAAGAGTGGAAGAACTGAGCTCATCCTGCTCTGTGGTGGGGCTGGAGGGGCTTTGTGCTGCAGAAAGGGCCCTACAAAAGAACCTCGTTCCCAGTGATAACCCACTGCAATCTGCAGCAAGGGTCACATATTTTTCATGCTCACAAACTTTCAAAGAACATTCCAAATGAAGTACAAACAGAAATAAATTTTGTAAAAGGGCATAAACAGGATTCCACTGAAAATTTTTCTGAGGCTCTCATTGTTTAGCTGTTTAGGGCTGAAACCCTTTCCTTGGGCTCCAGTGATGTTTCATAAAGCCTAGCTGTTCTTTCTTACAGTAAAAGCAGCAATCCTAAACAAAATAAATGGGAAGCAGTAAACATCTTCTTAGTGAAAAATGCTTTCACTGGTGTTTACCACAATATCAACATTGTTACAGAATAGCAAAGTAAAAAGATTCACCAAAAAAGTTTTAATTCTCGTATTAATTTCTTGGTTTGTGGAGTTTTTTGACACAGTCTCCAGGAAGTCTGAATATAAGAAGACACATTAAACCAAACCATGACAATATGAGACATTATCATGGGCCTTTAGTGTGCAAAGTCAGCTGAGTATTTGGGAGAAAAATTTATCTATAGCTTGGTGGATCCTATCATGGATAGTAAAGAAAATATTACCATTTGTAGGCAGGAACAAGAATGTTTTAACTCCTGATTAGTATTTATCTCTACAGATCATTTTCCTAAACCTGGGAATAAAACCTTTGAATAAATGCTTACTTTAGACTTTAAAAATGCACTACAAATTATGAGAACTGTAAAGAAAAAAAGTGAGCTAACCATATCACTAAAATCCTGTGGAAAAATGATTCAATAAAAAAATTCCACCTTAAGGCAGACACCCAACTGACCCCAACACTTCCCAACTCCCTCCCTTCAGCGTGTCCCCGACACATCAGATTTCCTCACCTTTACTGGACAAACCCCCAGTATCTCTGCAAGCCCAATTATTCCTGAATCACAAGCTACAGGAATCACCATAAATGACATCACCCCGTTGAGATGTCCCTCACCATTCCAACGTGCCACCTCCATCAGGTGGCACCACAAGTGGTGACGCTGACGCTTCTGAGCGAGGACAGGGAAAATGCTCTGATCTGAACCAACAAACTCCCTTCTATTCCAAGGGCCACACACAAAACACACCATTGTCCCTCCAGAGCACAGGGAAAGTGTCTCTCAACACCTACCAAAGTGACCTTGTTCCTTAATTCCTTGAAAAAGCCCCTTCCAGATGGACCAGAGCAGGTCTCGCACCAAAACCAACCGCGGCGTTTCACCCTCTCACAGCACAGAAGAGAACCAGAAAGGAAACATTTCCCTGGTGGAAATGCAAGCTTATATCCACATAAACACACTGATAAGAGAGAACTGTAATGGATTCATCACCTCAGTCCCACAAAGCACTCAAAAAACCCTTTCAACCCTTTAGCAGGTGTTACCAACAAAGGCCACAGGAGTTTCATGACCAAGTACCACCTCACACCAGTGTCTGAGGGGCTGTTGCAACTGCTTAGTTCCCAAGTCTGGATCATGCAAAAATTTGTCTACTTCTACATTTTTCCCCTTTACACGTCACTGCACTACTGAACAAAACTTTCTTGTCCGCACCCAAATGTTCCCTGAATATTTCCCAACGCTGAAATTACATTACAAAGAAGAAAACCACCAGTGGGCCAAAACAAGCACTTGTATGAACACTCCCCATGTTAAAAATGATAAAAAGAATAAACTGTTGTTTCTTGACAGAAGGAAAGCAGATAATTCATGAAATAATTTCATCTGGTGATTAGGAAAATAGGTGTTGCCACCTGTAAGCCTGGGAAAGAATTTGAAAGTGTCAGAGGTACAAAGGATTGCAAAGAGGAAACAAAAGTGTTTTCTATGTAGGTTTTTCCCTCTCCATCCCCCATCACATCTCTGCTTATCTATAAAGTGTGTTTTTATAGGAAGGAGAGCAACACACAGTGACCTACAGCTGCAGGAGAGGGTGTCCCTCCTCCCACCTGGAGGAGCAAAGCAACTGACCTGTTGTTCATATCTTTTCTTGATCTCTTCCAACTGCCAGGAGAATTCCTGGGCTTGCTTTTCCCGGAGCAATTTTGATCTTCTTAGATCTGCTTCAACCTCTGCTATCTACATGGTAAAAGAAAGGGAATATTTAATTTTTTTTTTTTTTTTTAAAAGGCAATACTTGAAATGTTCTGACATTTCTACAGTTGTTTGTAAACCATCAAAGAGGTGAATATCACTTGTTGGGAATGATAACAACACCATTTGTATGTAGTGAAAATGAATATTCAGTCACTACAGGCTTATTAGCTACTCAAGGATATAGTGATCACGGTCATGCCACTCCTTGATTACAAAGTATGAGCTCAGCTTTTCACTCAACAGTGGTGAACATCCCATTGAAATGAAGGGAATACTTTTTCTAGGCATATTTAAGACTCAAATATATTTCACTTAAAAATCTGCCTGTGGAAATTCAAGGGAAATCGTGTGCGAGTCAGTGCATAAACTACACATTTCAAGTAAGTTTACATTAAATCGGAAAATAACTTAAAAGAGAATTATTTGGCTGCAAGTTCAGTTCTGTGAAGATAGTCATCGCCTGTGAATAATGAGTCCCACAGATTCCAGCACACAGCATCAAGGAAGCAATTTCACAACTCAATTAACAAAGGCTTTTGTATCAAAAGCACAACTGTTAGCTGTACACATCGGGCATCTTTCCAGGGGAATATATATAATATATATTATTATGCTGCAGTGAATACTCAATGACTTTTAGATCTAGATCCCAACGCAAGCAGTGAATAAACTGCATCCCTAAAAAAAGTCCCCCTAAAAAAGCAAAAAGAGGTGCAGGGGTCTGGAGGAGCAGTGCTGCCACAAGCCCATCTGCTACACAAAAAGAAGAAACCCATGAATTCCTGAACCACAAGCCAAAATCCTGCTTGGCCTAAGGGAGTGCTCAGCCTTCAACAGATGTCTGTGCCAATTGGCCTGGACATCACTCCCAAGCCAGGAAACAGGAGAAAAGGCAGCACTCCGAGTGGGAAAAGCATTTTATTGCAGAGTACTCCAGCAAGAAAGGAAGGGATAGGACTAGGAGAGGCCGGCCAAATAGAAAGTGGAAAAATAGAATAGTAAGGAAGCAGCTCCTGAACCTCACTGCTACTATCTGCCATTAAGAGAAGGGACTGCAATGAATGTTTAATGAATAATTTCTTCTGGCTCCAAACTTACTCAAACTGCACGTACATGGCCAGATTTTACTCAGGTCAATAAAAACCAGAAAAATAATAGATCTTGTTGCTGCACTAAAGGATTTTTTTTTAAGAGAATGAAAACATTCTAAAAAGAGAAATAGTGAAAACATAGGCAAAGATGCTTTAAATTGACTCTAAATTTTTGCAGTTTACTCATTTATTTCTTACAACTGCAACAAAGGCTCATGATCACTATTTCCCAAACCCAGAAAGCCCCAGATCTGAAGTACCACAACAAAGTCTATGTATTGGTTCTCTTTTTTGTAGTTACTCTTGGAAAAAGTGCAGACCTTGCAGTTAAACACGTGCCACCCACCCACCAGTGGACATCAGGTGACCCTTAATAATCACAAGCTTGACAAAATAGGAAGCAGATGGCAAAAAAAAATCACAGAGCTGAAATAATGAATCAAATATTGATTGCAACAACTGAAAATGCCAGACCCCATCCTACTCATCCCCATAATTAACTTTATCACACAGCAAACGTGGGTTTAGAAGCCCAGTATTTCTAATGTGGATAAAAGGATGGCGTTGCTATGGCTACTGCAGTTGTTTTATAAGTAATGCATCCCACCTAACCCACAAACATAGAATTTTCCAGCAAGTTCCAATGTACTGGGTGATTTATCTAAGAGTGTGTGGACACAGGAGAATGAGAAAGGCCAAAGTTAAGAAGAGAGAGCTTCAGCAGTGCTCCTTTGATGTATTTCCTTGGACCTTGGTTCCTGGGGAACAGCACCACTCAGCAGTACAGTATCATTTACTATTTCTTGATTTCAGCATCCAAGTAGGGTCAGAATAAACCTATGGCTGATTCATGGAGTACAGCAAAATTCATTTTCAAAATTTCCCAGAAGACAGCAATATTCTAAAAAAAATTATGGTCACTTTAAAAGTACAATTTATTCAGTTTTCCAAATTCTTTGGCACTTTCTTATGTTTTGGACTGGTTTTCTTTCCTGAAGGTTTCTAAAGAGAATGAAACTATTATTAGTCTTTCTAGAATGAGACGACATCCCTTTTGGAGCAGAAATAGGATATTATTTTAAGTCATCATGAAGAAATTGCAGGAGAGTCACATAGGACAGAAAATTTCAGATTAAAATTGTAGGATTTGTTGTATTGCCCTCATGGCTCTAGTCTGCTTGCTTGTATAGGTTTGTTCTTGCTTTTTTTTTTTAATTTCCAAATTCTATTATTTGCTGTCTGCATGGGTCTTTAAAATATCAGCAATGAAAATTTTCATGAGAAAACTTCACGAGAAACCAAAAGGGAATTTCCTCAATCCTAAGGCAGCATCCTCAGCCATCCAGTCCAGTCCCAGCCTGCAGCACCCTCCTATCAGCACCCAGGTTTGGTCATGGGAGGTGAGACTGGGACTCTGAGGACACGGTCAGGCAGAATGGCAAGCTGGAGTTCCGTCTGGAGATCTCAACCACACGAGGGAGTTCAGGAAATATCCCTTCTCTCCCCTTCTTTTCTGACCACATGTTGCTTGTTCCTTATTTCACTCCTTGGGCTGCTTTTGTAAAGTCCCAGGAGAACGGTTTAACTTCTGTTTGCTCCGTAGGAAATTGAGGCACTAAAATCCCTGATTTTCAGGGACAGAAATATGGGTTTTTCCATCCTCTGCACATGACTGCCAGCAGCCACCACAGCTCTGCCCCTGTTTGGGCTCAAACTGATTACAGAAGCTCATTAACAGAAGACAGAGTCGCTCAGAAAAGAGTAGGAAGAGACACACATTTAAGGGGAAAATGACAAACGTTGTTCCATAGGGTGTATAAACTAACACTTTATACTCTCACTCCTGAAAAATCCCTAATCAGTATCATAACTGCAGATATCTTTATAACAATGACAATTCTGGCTTTGTTAGAAAGATGAAACGCCCGCCACCATCCCTTTCTGACTTGCTGCAAAGACACTACATTGTGAAAGATTTTGATGTAGCACTCTCAAGTGGAGCATGTTTCTGGCATTATAAGATCAGAATCCGCTATCCCACTGCGCCAGAGTTTCAGAAAGGCTGGCATTGTGACCTCCTCACCCGCTGTTTCATTTCAGCAGAGTCTTTCTCTGAGTTCAGCTCCACCTGCCGCTTAAACTCCTCCAGGGCAGCGCCTGCCTGCTGGGCCTGCAGCCTCTGTACCTCCGTCACCCGCCTCAGCTGCTCCTCCTTCTCCCTAGAAAGTCACAGAAAATTTTCAGAGTTCAAGTATCAAATAAAAGAACAAGTGTGCTGGTGTAAAAGAGAGGCCTTTAACCCGATCAGTTTAAAATAGTATTCAGATTTCAATTTCCTGTCCCAGCTTCTGCCCAACTTCCCTTTGCAGGGCTTTGAAGAAGGCAATGGAGGGCCGGAGTTATTTTCGCGTTCTCCGATTGAATTTCGCACGCCCAAACACGGCGTCCACAGCTCACAGCAAAACCTCCTCCTTCAAAGGCTGGGTTGGCTTCAATGGCTCACTACCCACTGCAGAACCCCCTTTTGTAATCTTTAAGCGAGATTTAATTAATGAAAATTAATAATAATAATCTAATATTAATAATAAATGAGATTTAACATCCCCCAATGTTTAAGCAAACTCTTTTTAGCATAACCACCTTCTCACATTAAAAAAAAAAAAAAAACCCCAAAAATAAAATTATCCCGGTGCCATCTTTGCTCAGACAAGGTGCAGGATTATTCCCTGCTTGTCACATATCAAAATGCAAAGCAGGGTAATGCGTGACATGTGGTACCTTCTTAATCTATCAGAAACCCATAATGCTGTAATATCCATTCAGCCTTTACAGTTAAATGTTAAATCTCTGTGCAAAGATATTTCATATGAACAGCCTGCACTATTTGACATATTAAACTTGATATACCTACAGAAATCAGGTTGGGTTTCTTCACACTTGATGGCGTATCAAGAGCATTGCTTCTATAACATTTTATGAACACGTACATATGTACATACACATGAAAAGATAAGAGACATTCACCATATTGACACAACACAGACAGAAATCCGAGTAACTTGTAAATATTTCAGAAATTTTGATGTGATTAGTCAAATATTACTAACCTTTAATAACCTAATACTTATTTTATTATTAACTCAGCATTATTAACTTTTTGTGACACATTTCTATTCCCACAGGTCAGCAGAGTTGCCTGACTTTGTGTTAAGGCACTGTGGAACACGACGGTGGCATGGATGGACAAAGCTGGCTCCACCCATGGTTTGCAACAGAAGACACATTCAGACAGACCTGGGGCTGACATTTTCATTTTACAGGCAGAGGAAGTACCTCACGATCCATTTCCCATTTTGACAGAGATTATTTCCATATAAAACAAAGAATCTGACACATAAGAGACGGAAAAGACCAGCGAATTCATCCAGTCTGTCACCTTGCCAGCACTGAAGTAGCTGCTACAGCACTGAGCGAGCCTTTCAGAAAGGTCAGGAAGCTGCCAAGCCCAAAGTTACAGTATTCACATCCTCTTCTGTGGTTTTCAGACCAGACTTTGACAATGGGACAAAGAACATAATCCTACATCTTCACAAAGCGGCTGTTTGCAGTGGAGGAGAGCAGGGTAATTCCATTAGCAGAGAGATCAAAGAAATGCCACAAGCCCTGAGTCAGTCTATTGCTGTTTACTTTTCTAGTTTTTTCATGATGCATATTTGAAAAAAAAAGAAGTTATTTTGGTACCTTACTCACAGTTGATGGAATAATTGAGAATAGGAAGACTGCTTTCTTCCTAACAAAAAAAAGGAAAATACCTCTCTGATCCAGCAGAAACTGGAGGGGAACAGAACAAAATCCTGTATCACGCTTTTGGTGATAATTGTTTAGGGGTTTTGGTTTCCTGTTCATAGAAGATCTGTGCAAATTGTCTTCAAATTTGGTAGAGAGCATCCATCACCCTCCCCAGATATGCTTTATTTCTAAATAAGCCTCATCAGTTCCATTTCCTGCACTCCTTTGAGGGGGAAGCATATCTGTGTTCATCTAAGCTACCACATTCTCCATTCATTTATGAGACGATAAAAATTACACAGCAAAAACAACAACACTACCAAAACCAACATTTTTTTTTTCCCCCTCTAAATTCAAGGGGCAAAACACCATTTAGGATTTAAATTTCTCCTGCAGAGGATCCAAATTGCAAGTACAAAACTCCTCCACCATTCCTGAGAAAGGGCACACCAATGACACTTCCAGAGCTCAAAGTGATCTCAACTGTCTGATGGACAGGTATCCACCAGCTCCAGCTGCAAAGGTGTTTGGCTCAGTTATCCCCCAAACCCCACATTCCAGGGAGCTGCTGAATAAAGATATTTTTAAGCTCACAGCTGTTTGACCCTGAATTACAGTGAGCACATCGCTCCCTGCTCCCACAACAAAATCTTCCTCAGAAAGAAGAATATGTAGGAGCTCTGTCCACATTTGTTACCTCAGAGAGACCACGGAGAGGGAAAAAACCTCCACTTCTCCTCCCAAAAAATTCAATTATGGGCTCTGGATAACAAATCTCTCTCCCTGCCAAACACATCTAATAACTCCACTCCACACTGGAAACAAAACCAAAAGCCGAAGCTTGTTCAAACACACCCACACTGACAAGTGTCACAAGACACTGGGGCAGCAGTTTTGGTCCAATCAGACAGAAACACAGCAAATCTAAACATAAAAGGACAAGATGCCAATCCTCGTGCTAGTGAGGCTCCAAATTTACGCATCTTCTTCCTTAGGAAGACATTTTTATTTTGAAATGTTATGATGCAAACTTTTAGGAATGCGGTTTTATGCACCTTCCTTTCTTTTAAGGCCTTAATCCCATGAATAAATGCAACATCTCATTATAACCAGGAAAAAACCCCTTCATTTTTAAGGATGTGGGAGCCAGTACTCTGTACTTTTTGTGCAGTTCAGATTTGTACAGAAGCTTAGAAAACCTGTACAACAATGGCCCTCGGTTCACAAATATAAGAAAAGCTTCACTTTTTTTCCCAAGACACCGACCAATGTGCCTTGCATGAAGCACTAAAATATTCGCTTTGAAGATTATTTTTTTCAGTTGGACTAGTTGTGGGGCCCAATACAATACAATTACACCACTTAAATCCCCTAAAGCTGAGCCGGCTTGAATATAAAAATAGGGTGAATTTACTCTTTGCCCCCAATTTAAAAAGCATCAAATTCCTTTTGTTTCAGTGTATAAAGGACATGGCAATGGAATTAGGGATCTCACACAGCACAAACCATCTCAGGGAAAGTGGACTATGAAGTCCAGAATTTCAATTTCAGAAAGCAGCACTCTGAAGTGCACTGATAAATGGGAATTATAAACATCTTACATGCTTCCTCTTCACGCTTAATCATAAATATTTGCCTCACTCTGTAAAATGTCTTCCAAGAGGTAACAACTAAACACAGAGAGACTTTACAGCACTGCAAGTCACGTCAACAAAGCACGGGGTGATCCAGAGGTTAGCAGGAGAGGTTCATTACACTTGGGATGTCCCAGCAAATGTTGGATGAACCCTCACAGGGTTCCCACCTCTCCCTGAACAAAAGAAAGGGCTCCCCAACAGCACAAGGAGCAGCAGATGCACCTGGCTGGGTCTCAGCCTCGTCAACAAATTAAAACCCTTTAGTCCTAAAGTGCCAGCGCACACAGGTACACAACATGTACAACCTCCACAGCTGCACAGGGACAGAGTTTCACACCCCCGCAGCAAACCCACACCCGGGCTCCCCGTGCTTTTCAGTGACATGGAAAATAATAATAGACTGTGAAACTCCTGATGTTTTCTTATAAAATTATACCAGGCTTTAATTCACGAATAGTCAAATTCTTCCCAAACCAGCTGACAGCACAGCCCATTGTATCCCAAGTCTACTGGAGCACAAAAGCAGAGCAAGGAATTTCTGTAAAGATATATTTTGCCATTGAGTAAGCTTCTGACACTTAGATTCTGAGGGGCTCCACAAGAGGGAGAGGCTCCATCCCTTGCCTAAGACTCTCACAGGTTGTTACGACTGTATTTGTGCCTGTAGATAAACACAAAGCTCAGAATCCCAGGATAGCTCAAGTTGGAAAGGACCCATAAGGAGCACTGAGTGCAACTCCCTGCTTCTCACAGCACTGTTTAAAACTAAGCCACATGACTAAGAGAAGGCTGAGGTATGGGAAAAGCAGAGTCATGCTGAGCCTTCAGCCCCACTGATG
Source organism: Atrichornis clamosus (assembly GCA_013400975.1). NCBI lineage: Eukaryota > Metazoa > Chordata > Aves > Passeriformes > Menuridae > Atrichornis > Atrichornis clamosus. Next base: position 126,575 of record WBMZ01002115.1, read on the forward strand.
ATGCCCAGATCCTGGTGGGAAAGGCCAGGCTCCCCTGCCACTCCCCTGGAGATCCCACATTACACATGTGCTCTAATCCCACGTATTCAGATCTGCTGTTCTCACACAAGTCTTTGCTCATTCCTCCCTCTCTTCCCTAAATATTAATGTTTCAGAGGGAAAATTGCTTTGCTACCCACCAAACTGCAAACGATCCCCTTGCTGGAAGGCAGCTGAAGAAGGATATTGCTGAGGTTGTTTCTACACAGCTTTCCTTTTTATTTAAGGATACAAGAAATTAACTCTTTTACTAACATGTGTTGAAACTAAATCAGTGATCACCATTTATATAATCCATTTAGATTTTTAAAAAAACTTTTAAAACCTACCTATATAAACACATTTCCAAAGGAGAGCACAACTTGTTACATAAAACACAGCAAACTGTGTAGCTAAAAGCACCACTTGCATCAAAACTTCTCACAGAAGAGCAAAGTTCAGGAATTTCACCCTGGTGTCTTCTGTGTCTACAGACATGAGGACCCATCCAGTACACAGACACATATATTTGACTTTATAAAGGGAAATTTAAGCAGATCCTGCTCCTGATCCCAGGGAGTCCCTCACACGGAGGTACCTCGGTAATATCAGGACTTCACAAATTTGCAGCAGTTAAATCAAGTTATAGCCAAATGCAAGACCCATGATACCACTTTTTAGTGCCACAACCAGTAAAAAACACTGCCGACAAGAGCCCCTCTGATTTAACTTCTAGAATGCAGATTATTCAACTACATAAAGTATTAAGGCCTAAAGCACCATTTATTTGTAAAAGAAGGGGAAAATCGGTCAGTTTATTGTCACAGAAAAATGCCTCAGTAGTAATGCCAAATCTGTGAAACACACAAAAATCAATTTTACTTTTTAAACTGTTTTTAACACACAGTGATAGTGAAGCAACAGCTTTGGGCCTAAATGTCCCCACCCCATCTGTGGTTAGAGCATCCCACTGCACAGGCTGTTATTCCCACAAACAACGAGGAACAACAAGGGCTCTCCTACCGTGCCAGCCCCAAACATATGGAATATGTGCAGAACACTTCTTCTTTTTGGTGTGGAGAGGAAGAAAGACAGTGTGAAGTCATTCAAGCGGAATGATAACTAAACCAAAGCCAGATCAAAGGAGCGAAGAAGAAAGACTGAAATGTGAAGCTGAAATATTTATTGCCTTCAAAACATCATCCCTCTATCCTGTCCCTGGGCACTTTAATATTTCGAAGTTGTTAGAAAGCATTCTAACTTGTTTCATGATTTCAAAGAAATAAAGCCAAAAATATAAAGCCAAGAAACAAACATAAAGCGTTCCCCAATTTTAAGAATAAGATGAGCTTGTCTTTATGAGAAAAAGCACAAATCCACTTATAAATTGTTTATAGTTTGCATAATTTTAGATGTTAACATCTAAAATCTGGTCCCCATTTCTGCAAGTAAGCTCTAACAATGCAAGATATTTACAATACAATTATTGTTTAAAACAATATACTTATGTTTTAAATAAATCATGAGATAACATTAACAAACTAAACCACTCCTTAAAGCCATTAATGAATTTAGAGTAAATAATACTCCACACGTGTAGTATCACACTGAAATAAGAATAAAGCATTACATTCAAAATTAATGGCTCACAAATTAAGCAGACATTGGTTAAACACACTAATAATTATCATAACTATTTCTCATTATACTAATGACAGGGCACTGCTGTGCTAGGTGCTATGCAAACAGAACAAAACAGCAACTGCAAAATGATGAATGGGATGTGGGTTGAAAGGCTGGGCAAGCGCTGTAAATGTGGCTGGAAAGGAAAACGTTATAATTTTGCTCAAGACTGCAGAAACTGTCTCCAAGATTTAGATCCAGCACATATATGAAAGATCACAGAGGCTCAGTTATCAAGGGAGGAGGATTAGAACAGAGATTAATTGTCACGGCTTTTCCACACTGAGACATCAGCTCAACCTCAACAAGGGCAGCACAGAGGGGAGAATTAGAGAGACAGGTGTAGATAATGGCTTAGAAAAAGGGAGACAAGTCCGTAATTAAAAGGTGGACCAGAAAGTCAGCACAGACAGCAAAGAGATTCATGAGATACCCGGAGAAGAAGTGCAAAGAAGGAAAAGATGGAGATCAGAGAACGCTGAGAGCTGGAGGGCGAATAAAATAAACCATCCGAAGGACAAACTATGTGAGAAATCAGCAGGCACAGGACAAGGGCCAGGAAAGAAGCATCACTTAACACTAACAAAGCCCAGCCCAAGACACATGAAGAGTGACAGAGCCAACAGTGGTTGGCAAAGCAAAGCTGCCGAGGATGAACCACCAGGATTTAGACTGTTAAGGAGGTACAAGGACACAGAAGCCATCCTGTCGTTCTACTTACTTAAGGTAACTATTTTTACAGTTAAAATAATTGTATAGTTCAGGATTCAGAATCAAAATAGTCATGTTGTAATTAGAAATTTAATTCTGAGGAACGATGAGTGTCCACATTCATTGGTTTCCTCTTTCCAAGAGGCTGGCATGGTGGACATGGATTTCTACAATTTTCTCAAAAGTACTCAAAGTACTGTTTGAATTATTAACTTTAACCCCTCAATGAAGGTCGGTTGTGTTGTTGAGGAAGTTGTAGGAAAGTTGTACAAAGTATGTAAAAAGTAAAAGCAAAATTAAGATTTCAAATGTAATTGAAGTGGAGCAATCACAATCATCAAGCAATAAGGAACAAAGTTTTCCCTTGTACTACTTGGTAGATGGTTTTTAAGTGATCCAAAGGAGGTGACAGCCTGAAACATTTCATACTTTTTAACAATCAGTAATTGAGTCCAGTCTTCTGTAAGACTTTCTTTAGTCAACTGAAGGCTTTTCTCATTTCATCAATGCTTTGGGCACTACAGAGTCTTGAAATATAATCCACCAAATCTGAAAAATACACTGGTGTGAGAGGGAAGCCTTTTGGAATAATAAGGGAACAATTCTTCCAATAGTGTTAATTATTTGTATATTCATTTCATCACTGTGATTGCAACAACCCTTAACTACATTAATTAACAGAATAGTAATTTACAGCAATTAAGTGCTGTAGCATGATACACCAATGCTCTTCACCTCACGAGGCAATACTTTTCATTTCATAGCTATGCAACATCTCAAACCACTTACATAGTTGTTATCACTAAAAAGATGTCATATGATAGCTCTATCACCATCTTGAGGGACAGAACAGTCCCAGAGCCAGGGATTAAAAAATCAACTGTTACATTTCTTTTTGTACAAGTGGAGCTTTCATTTCAATACATATTTCATTATTGCCAGGAGGTCTCCAGAGCAACGGGTGAAAGAAAATGAAAGGCTGTAAATAGTTAATAGAACACTTTAATTTTGCTTTTAAGTGAGACTATTAAACAAAGCTACCACATTTTTGAGCCCTCTGTTCATACTTCACGTGGTGGCCCCTAGAGCGAGGGTTATGGAATGTTTACAATATGCTGGAAACTTTGACTGGGTTTGCTCTAAAAGGTTTCAGATGCTCAAGCAGAGCACCAAGTGGAGAACAGCTGGTTGGTTTTCCACTGATTCTTAGAGAAAAAAAAACAACAAAACCCACCCTAGCAAAAAAACACAGCCCTGTTTTAAAGAGTAAAACTATATCCCAACTCCTCGGCCACATCACATTACTACTGGTTTTAAATCATAGGCTTGGCTTTTTTCATCATATTGCAACTGTTGTAACAAGACAACTCTGAACATTTTAATCAAAGATGATGATGAACACAATGAACATGAATATAAACTCTTAATGCTCTCTTACTGCAACACTTGGAATTAAAGACAATGCCTCCTCATATTCCTTTAATTATTTCTGACTTTAAATAGTAATAACTTTTCCATTCCTACAAGAATTCTCTCCACACACAAATACTTCATTTTCATGGAAAAATGGAATTAACTGCAGGAAAACAGCTACACTTAGGCAATTATCCTGAAAATATTAACAACAACAACAAGCAATTAGTCAGAAACGGGATTCAACTTAGAGGAGCAATAAAGAAAGAAAAGAAAAAATTAACTTGTGGTTAAAGCTATCACTCCCTTTATTTATTTATCATTGTAGTGAGGATTCTCAGGCTGTTGTGCTTTGCTGTGTGCAGTGGCATTTATGATGCACACCACTACAAGAAGCCCCTACAAGAGGATTTGAAGAAGCAGCTGTTTAAATATAAAGTTCTCAAAGGGCTTGGTAGAACCAAATTCTCAAGATCCACTGTAAATCACAGCTTTTTTTCAAAATATAACTTCTGTGTATTTTGAAAAGCCCAAATTTCACTTCTTTTAAAAGTGTTGGGATCTAACAATTATGCAACTGTAAATTGCAAACAAAATGAAATTATTTTCACTGCTATTTATTCTACCTCCTTCTGCCAGCTCTCTTCACATGTTTATTTTTCCTTGCCTTCATCCGTTTCCCCCTTTATTAACTCAGCAGCAGATTGCTCATCATTCATTTCTCTCAAATCTATGCCCCCTCGCTTCTTTTACATTGTTCCTCTTGTGCTATTACAGAGAAAAGTTAAATAAACAGCATGGGAATTTTGCAAGATAGAAGTAATCTTAAAGACCAGAAGGCCCTTACAGAAAACTTGTGGTGCGAAAGTTTGATGCATTTTTCGGTACTTCTGAATAAAGCAAAAAGAGCCCTTCAGATCAAACAAACCCAAGTCTTCCCTTTGTGTGCCAAAGAGAACTATACAATGAAAAATGAGTCATTACTCAGGCACAGCTGTAGGAAAAGATTCTGCAAAGGACCGTCTCACCCTGTTCCCGTTTTCGTCTTGTCCCCGTTTGACCAGTGCAGGTGAACTGGGAAACACCAGGCAGAAGCAGCAGCTGCTGAGGCTCAGAACAACAGCAAAACATCAATAAAATACTCAGGGCAGCTTGATAACAGCATCTCAACCTCCCATCATTCCACTGCAGAGCCCAAAGCACACAGGGGCCCTGTGCAAGGAGAAACGAGGCGATGGGAGTTCACCGATCCTCCACGTCCCTGCTGTCCAGGCAGCCCTTGTGTCAGGGCTCAGCCTGAGGCTGCAGGACAATTCTCATTTGATTTTAACTTCTGCTTTTTAGCAAGTGTGGCATCAACAGCACTCTCCACAGGCTTTACAGGTATCAACACCAAGTTTAAAACCACATGGGAAGCCTGAGAACAGCTCCATTGCTCCATGGATCTTGCGACAATGTCAGGAAAGGAGTGATCCAGAATAACCAAGTGACTGGCAAACCACACCAGGAGAGGACAAGTGGAAGCCTTATGAATAAAGAAATGACTGAGGTTTCAAAAAGAGTAACTGGTACCAATAAAAATATATTTCCTTCCCAAAACAGCATTTTTTCCAACTCAATTTAGGAAATACAAGGGCAAACACATTTTTATCAGATACTTTCCATGAGGCAAAACCTTGTAGCAGAAATAACTGTGCCATACACAAAAAAATGAAATGTAAAATATAAGTTAGCAACCCTGAACACTTGACAATATCCCTAGAAATAGCAGTCCAGCATAGGGAAGCACAAAGCACTGCTCTCACACTAGAATAATGAAAAGCAGTGGAAAAAACCTTTTTAAGTCTACAGTGAGGAAACTCCATGGCACCATCTCCAACCAGAAATCAACTTCTCCTTGACTCCCATGTCAGAAAACACATGCACGTACACAAGCATACAGAAAAGAGAAAAGAAAGGCAAACCATTTTCATTTCTGCATTTCACTGAACACCTACAGGCACTACCTTCACACCATGTCATGGTTGGAAAGAGCTGGAAAGCTTTTGGGCTGCCACCTAAAACAAATCCCAACATACTGTGAGAACTGCGTGTGTGTGCTTCAGAAACTACTGGGAAAATCTGCTCACAGACAGAAGTGGCGTTGCTGGTTTCCAGCAAGCTCAGCCCCTCTTTCTTCCCCAGAAGAATCCTAAACAAGTTCAGACAAGGGGTAGAGAAGCCATGAAAAAAAAAAGAGGTGTTGGTAGTTCCTTATGTAAACAAATAATTTTATTAAGTGACATGGAATAAAGCAGCTGCTCAGCATTTGCTCTGTATCATCCCCACTTGCAAAGTGCTGAGATTTGGCTCCACAGACAGGATTAAAAAAAAAAAAAAGGGCAAAGAATGAGAGAGAGAAGGAAGGTTGTGGAGCACTGGACTGGAGATGTTGTGCAGGCATTCCTTGACACTGCAGTGCTCAACTACAACATCAGCACCTGTACAGGTGGGGTTTCATTTCACTTCATTTCTCCTAACGTGACTTTGTTTCCTTCAACCACACCACAGAATAGAACAACAAGAACTCAGGAACTCTGTATTTCAGGAATATAAGAAAGTATTCATTTGTGTGTGAGGCAAGCAAAGCAAAAAGCATTAAGTCAGATCCCATAATGATCTCCAGTATATGAGAACCATCACAACCATGAATTATCCTGAGAAAGCAGCACCAAGGTGGTCTGCACTTCCGTGAAGGATGATCACAGCCACAAACTACTCAGAATGTTTTAATTTAGTCCCAAATCTCTCAGCGTCAAGATCGACAAACTTTATACGTTTATGCAGCCATAAAGGTGTTATTTCCCTGTCCCTGGAAGTGCCAGGTTGGATGGGGCTTGGAGCAAGCTGGGAGAGTGGAAGGTGTCCCTGGGGTGGGGTGGAAGGGGTTGGGCTCTAAGGTCCCTTCCAACCCAAGCCATCCTGGGATCCTGTGATGACTCCAGAATGGAAGTGGCAAAACCAAACCACTCACAACTGAGCTGGTGGTGTGGTTGTAACCTTCAATAAAATGGGAAATATTTCCCTATAGCAAATATATATTCCCTATAGCAAACTAAAAATATGAACGAATGAGATACTAAAAGATTAGCAGAGGCAAAAGAAATATAATTACTGAATAAGCACCCAAATTCCACAGAACAAGACAAAGAGCTGATGTTGAGAGCTGTTCAGGATAATAATATTATATGAAGTCAGCAAGACCTTTTCTTTTTCTTCCATGCAATTTCTTCAGCAACAAATGGGTACAGATTCTTTTCTCTTTTTTTTTTCCTGTGTTATTCAACTCAGTCTGTACTGTGACAAATTATATACCTCTATTTCCTACTGCTCTGCTCACTGAGAGAGATAAGAACAGCAGAGGTTCAGCCTATTTGCAACTCACTCTCACGACACATTTTCTGCAACCAAACCACAGGGATTAGAGAAACAACCTTTCCCCCCAAGTAATTACAGAGAAGCTTTTTAAGAAAACTTTGTTCTTACATAAAAGCCATTTAAAGGACATTCTAGAAAAACCCTTGGAGCACTTCTCAGAGTGACTTTTGCTATTAGGCGATGCCTGTGACATGCACTGCAAGAGTAAATATAAATTTTACATCTACAAGTCACCACCAAGAGTCAGGAGTGTTGGAGCAACTCCTTTGCAAAAGATTTGCTTTTGATAGATATTTCTACCATGAACTTCAGAAGAAGAAAAAAACCTTCCACAAACTATGTAAACCCCTATTCTGTATTAAAACTGTGGCGGCAACACTATTTTTTATTTTTGAAGTGAAAGATACTTTTAGAAATGTGGATTTTACAATTCCACACAAAGTCCCAAATCACTTTCATTCTGCATCGGTGTGGATCCGTTTGAAACTGCAGCAGCGCTGTTTGCTGTCACAGCACTGGAAAAATAATGATAATAATCACAATAAAAATCCCACTAAAATGCCTGTCACTTCCCTTTCTATGTGCTTGCAGCTCAGCAGCTACTCCAGATATAATCCTGTGGCCATCTCAGAATCAAAGTGCATTCAGTAGTTTATGAGAAATCACTGATTTCTCATAAAGAGAGAAACCTACTGGGTTCTGAGTGGTAATTCCACAAGGCTTCATTTCTATTGAAGATGCTGAACTGTATTTTCACCCACCTCATGCAAGACAAGGTTGTTTTCTTAAGATTTACGGTGTTTGCCTCAGCTTGTAGTTACTTAATTTCACTCTGCAAGTAGTTCAATTCAGCAAAATAAAGCATTTTTACATAAGTTATTAAATCTTATGAGTTCACATTAATAGGAAGGGATTGTTAAAAAGACTAATTTTTGCAGCAGTGGTTATAAAAAAAAGCCATAAGGAAGCCATCCATTTCTGCCACAATAAAGATCAATGTTTCTTATCTATTACCTACATATGTAGCATATAAAAGCACATAAATGAAAAAAACTTAATATTGCCCAGGAACATCGGTGCTAAATTAATGGCTTGGCTTCCAGAAAGCCCTGCAGGATTGGCAGCTCCTCTGTCCTGGGCTTGGGAGTCTGTTCCCAACAGCCACGTGCAGGACACGTCCCTGGTCGGAAACGCAGAGGTCAGACCCAGAGCTGAAATCCCAACCAGCAGAAAATGTGCTGGGCCTGGGCTAGGGCACTGTATTTCTGAAAATCTAATCTTTTTAATCTTTAGGATCGCAAGTCCTCCCAGATGAATCTGCCAACTTCTGTCTCCACCCAGAAAAAAAAACACACCTGAAAGTTAATTTTTCCTTTTATTGAATTACAAAATAATTACTTGTTAGCATTACTAATTCCATTACTAAGCTTAAAATTAACCCCAAATCCCTGCTATGAAAGAACCAAAAGAGCAGCAGGATAGAGTTTTATCTAACAGTAAACTATCTCCAAAACTAAAACCGTTTTCCATTTCGATTGGAGGAGCTATATATATTATTTAATATTAGAAATTACATTATTTTCAACACCGTGAATCAAAAAAAAAAAAAAAGAAATGAAAGGAAAAAGCATAACAGAAACAGTTCCATAAGACATGGAAGTGACCCTGGGAAAATCACAATATCCCAAAATATTCTGAGTTGGAAGGGACCCACAGGAACGGAGGAAGCTTGTACTTGGAGATACATACAGCAGCAGGAATTCATCACTTGCTGTAGGGCAAATAGCAAATGGTTTTTAGCCTCTGGAACAGTCTCCAGGGCTCTTCCATGCCAGGAGCTGATCCACGCCCAGTTCTGGCCAAAGGATTCACTCACAGGAGCACAGGAAGGTTGGGACCGGCCTCTGCCAGCACTCTCTTAGTTCGGGGCCCCTGAAGCATCCCCAGCACATTGCGCTCCAGAAACCGGAGTCTTTCAAATCCTTACTGCCACTCCAACCTAAACCTAGGCTCAGCTACAGCCGGGGAATATCTGGAATAACTGAGGACGTCCTCAGTTGTCTGTGAGAGCTCCTCAGCTGTGCTGCTCGAGGTCAAAATCCCCTCACAGGTCCTGCCTGGAGAGAGCTGCCTCTGCACCCACGTGGGGATCAACGCTGCAACGTCAGACTGATTTTATTTACGTGAGTGAGCGCAAACTGACACTTTATTTGAAAGATGGGGGAGAAAATTAATGCAACTTCTTATCAACGAATCAGATGGTAAAATACCAAGAGATTAAGTGCAGTTGATAACAATTCAATCTCCCCAAAATTATAAATAATAGTCAGTGTAAAGAATTTAAAGATTAAAAGCTAGAGTTTTTATTAATGTCTGCAGTGATTTAAGATAGTCTCTATTTATGCCAAATACCTCAGAGATTATAGAAATAAAGAAATACAGACTTCAGCCCTGTCACTTTTATGGAATAAAAGTATCTTTACTTGCCTTCCTCAGCCTAGATAAGGTACATTGTGATATTAAACTGAATACTTTTAGCAAGTAACTTCTGGTTTGTTTCAGAATAATCTGTTTTCACTAGAAATTACTTCCATACCTTTGAATTTAAACTGGATTAACACATGGAAATAATACTTTACATAATCAAAAATGTGAACAGCAAGGCAAGAGTTGATCTTGTCCTATGTGCATCTGCTGTACAGAAACCAACATCCTGCTCGGAAAATATCAAATTTGGTGCATTCTGATTACCTTTTAGTCTATAAAGTCAGCAAAAAAACAGGTCCAAGTTAGTTAATGAAAACTGTTTGCTACAGGCTACTTTTCCAAGCCTTGGATCCATGGGAAAAAGAAGTATACACACAAAAAAAGTGTTGTGTCAAAGAGGAAAAATTCACATTAGACTTGTAATTTGTGGATATTAAAAATGAAATATAAAATCAGAAACATCATATACTGAATCAAATTAAAATATAATTTCAATAAATACATCTTTCATATTTACTCCTTTCTCTGAAAGAGTCCAAAGCAACAAGTTTTTAGTTTTGATAATTTTGCTTCCTATGAATCCATTCTGAATTGAACACGAGCCCATTCATCTAAGGGCAAGACCAGCTGACACTGCTCAACTCAATTCTGTTTTACTCCCACCACTTGAAAGTCAACAAATTTGGGTGATTTGGTTCTTGCTTTAGTCATTTTTCTGGCTGATTAGAACTCCAAGGATGCAGCTTTAAAAAGGGGAGAAAAACCCCAGCCGAACTACAGGAGGGCAGTTAGATGAGATAAAGCAGAAATTTATTTACTAAATAAAAATATATCAAAATACCAAGGATAGATCAACAATTATTCCATATTCACTTACTTCAGAGCCTCTTCCAGTTTGCGAATTTTCCTTTGAGCATCCTCTCTTTCTCTATTCAGATCATTCCTGATGCCATGAATCTGCCATTTAAAGAAAAACCCACCATATTTTAGCTAAAACAACGTCTGAGTTAAAAATAAATCAAATTTTAAATTCTAAAACCTATTTGTATATTTCTTTTGCACTGATGCAGACAATCATGTACAGATTTCTAAAATTGTGAAAAATGCAAAAGTAGAGATTAAGAGAGATGAAGTGTGAGAATATCGCCAATAGAGCTACTTTTCTTCTCAAAGTGAATAATATTCTCTAGAATAAAGAAATATCAGTATTTGCATTAAAAAGGAATTAGATTTTTTTTTTTAGGTAAGTACAGAAAAAACATAAAAATCTGCCTAAAATAGTGACATTTATTTTCTAGGGTGCAGAACTCCTACTTACCAATTTGTGAACACCCAAAGTGAATCACTTTTGATTTTTTCTATTGTTGTAAGAATTGATAAAACATAAATATCTTATGCAAACATCCTAAAGAATAATAATGATAAAATAATTAGCAATAATAATCCTAAAAATAGCTACAAACATCTCTGAATTTGGCATCTTCCCAGGTGTGGTCCAAACCGTGAGGTTTTGTTAATATTTTTGGCCAAAGGCAGATTAAATACAAAAGAGTTTGTACATAAAACTAGAGTTTTATTGCTTTAGATTTGCTCAAGGAACAATATGGTGATGGGATGTACAGGAAATCCTTTATCCACCTACGGTCATTTCTAATATTAAGTGTTACTAAGACACTACAATAAAGAAAAATGTGTTTAACTAAGTGTGTAGTCAAAGGAAAAAAACAAATTCAGAGATTCCCTTCTGGGAGCAGTTCCACGTAGGTGCTCACTCCAGGAAAGTTGGAACACTTGGTTTCCACGAGCCTCCAAACCCATGGGCTGTCTATCAGAGAATAACCCTGGTAAAATTCTCTATATATTTAACAGGTGGCTCTGGAACAGCTCTCAGGAATCGTCTGTCACTCTTCTTATGCTGAGGTGAATGTTTGGAAAACAAGCAGCAGATTATTTGTAAAAAGCAGGTGTTTCCTTGGCTTGTAAAGCCATTTAGCCTAACTGGTTCCTGATTCAGCAGATAAGCACATTTAATCAAACAGTGACATTTAAGGTTATTAGCTCTTATTTGTTTGATGTCTGAGTATCCTCAGAGGCAACAGCCACCGTAGACTCATAAAGATTATTAGATAATGGGTAGGTTTTCAAGTGAACAGATTGCACCAGAGACTTCACGATTCCTTTACTTGAAGGCAAGCTTGTTTTAGTGTTTTATGGGCCAGTCTATCCTGGTTTATGGATTTCCATCCACAGATTATTCACATGTATTTCTCTTCTCCTCCTTTCCCAAAGATTTGATTTTGAAAACAATTACACCAGAATTTATGAACAAACTGCTGTCAGGTTAGCTATAAAAATAGAGGGTCTGCTTCCTTCTTTGCTGCTGCAGAATTCCAGCTTCCCTCCCTGGGCTCACTGGTGTGGAGGCACTGCTGGCATGATCTCAGCCCATTCTAAGGAGCTTTCTCCCAAGTGATTCTCAAACCTCAGCCAAATTCTGCTCATATATTTGTTATTTTGGCCTGCTAATTACTCCAATGCTGGATTTTCCTCAAGTTCAACATTCACAAAACCCATGACTTACCTAAAAAGACAAATGCAGGCTAGGTTTAAACCAAGGCAGATATGAACAAAAAGTGTTTTGACTTGAAGTCAGCAGAGGGGACTAACTGAACCCAAAACCTCACTCCAATTCATGTCACAATTGCTATTACCAAGTGACAAGTAGCTCGGATCACAATCCATTATTTTATGTTATAAATTTGCCACATTTGGAAATGACATGTTTGAGTAACACATCCTTTCAATTAAACAGGCAGCTAAGGCACCCTCTGACTGAACATGAGTTGCACATATAATGTCACTAAAATTGAAGTTTAATTTGAAGCCTATTGATGTTTAAAGCCTAAAAGAGCAGGCAATACTTGCAAAGTGCTTTAAGATGAAGTGTTTTTGATGAAAATTACATTTTTTACTCTAAGTTTCTGATGTAAAAACAATGCATGTTGACAATATATAGAGAACACATGGAGAAGGAGGGAACAGACATACTGGGGAAAAAGGAGTATGGAAGAACATATGAGCACTGACAACAGGACAGGCCCAGCTCCACTCGGTTCATTATCCTTTCCGTAACAGCAGTTATGACATCAGCTGCCACCACAAGCAGTGTACACAAACAGGACAGGCTTCCAGGGCCACTTTGGGAATGCCTTCCCAGGCTCCATCCCTTGGCCACAAGTTCCTAGAATCGAGGTGATATCCCTGTGCTGAAACAGCTGTGCTTAAAATCTTCCTTGAACTTGTCCAATTATTTTTCCAAACCTTGGATTCAAAAAATTTGCTTTTTCGGTGTTTCGGAATTTAAACCTTTAAGTTCTGTACATAAAAAAATTGGTACATGATGATCTCCTTTCCTGAAAACATTACCTGCTTTTCATATATACGCTGCCAGTGAAGCTTGTCCTGCTGAACCTTGTATTCTTGATCCTGCAAAGGAAGAGATGTGTATTCTAAATAAACAAATCACATTTTCCTTCCATTTCAAAGCACTCAAACACACACATTTGCTTTTATATAGAACAGTCCACGAAAAATAAAAACTCACTTTGTATCATCATGAAAAAATTCTCTGACATACCCAAAAATTCAACCAACAGCAAATAACAAAACTATCTCGAAAGTCATGATTCATGTTTTCTAAAGAGAAACAGCAACTTGTTCTCCTGAGCTATTAAAATGCCATTCTGTACTACATCAACTGTGAAATGAAAGGCATTGAGCAAAAGTAGATGCCAAAACTCAAACAGGACTGATACATGATACAGATGTGGAACTCATTACCCTGAGATAGAAGGATTAATTTAAATGCCTACAGGAAGACAGAGCATTGAACTGAACTATTAAATAGTGGCAAAATCAAAAACAATTTTGAAACTTTCTTTTTAAATGTTTACAGTTTACGAGAAAAAAAAATTCATCATTCTTTGACAAGCTTCTCTGTAATCCACCAATACACATTTAAACTGTTTTAATTAACACATGGACTACAAGAAACAGTCAAAAAACTTCTGGGAAAATTCTGCTCTTACCACTCTTTTAGCCACACTTTTTAAAAACAACCTTTAGCCACAAGGTGACACTTTATATATTTCTACTAATAAAACAGAAACAAGCAAGCATGTGATAAATAAGTGCATTTCAGTGTGGCTTTCTAAATAAATACCAAATAAAGTAAAAAGTGTTGGTCAATCTTGAGTAAGAAAGTCAGGGCTCACCCTCAGCTGTTTCTGCCTTTGATGTTCTGAGTCTTGCAACTGTTGCTTCAAGAGAGCCACACTGTGCTGTAATTCCCGAATCACATCAGAAGTCTGCAGGGATTTAACAGAAAAAGGAATTTTTGTGTTGCAGTCCTCATTAGCTCTTTCGCATTTTAAAATTTATTTCTCAAAGGCGCCTGGAAATTGGAAAAAATTATCAACTTGGGGGAAAAAAAAAAAAACAAAACAAACTTGTGTGAGTTTACAGCTCTGGATACGTCACTTTGGGCCCTCTGGTGAACTTGGAAATGTAAACAAAAGCACAAAAAGCCCACCCCTAATAATAAAAAATCCCTTGGCACTAAAAACTGATAGAAGGAAAAATACCTTGTAAATGAAATGGAGGGAAGTATCATCAAAGCTCAGAGAATTGCAGCAAATAAACACAGAATACCCCACTTGTCCTATGGCTCTATAGATTAATAGATGGTATTTAAAACATCTTTTCTACAATTAAATTATTTTAAATACACAATTAATTCAAATATGAAATATACAGTTAATTTAAATATATAATTATTTAAATTATTTTAAATATATACTAGATCTCTACCTACGCATATTGGTAGGTATCAACCTGACAATTGCTTTTACAGAAACAAACCAAAGTTTTATACTTTGGATGGAATGTACACTTGCACAATAAAAAAATAATTTCTTAAACATATAAATATTTAACACAATGTTCAATATTATGAGGCCTGCAGGACTGGGGGTTTTTTTCTGGAAAAAATATTTTCTCTTATGGAAGAGGCCTTATGAACACATCAGGTCTTTAAGTGTGTTGAAATCCTCTGCTATCCAGAATTTTTACAGAAGCACCAACAAAACCAGGATATTAATTGCACCTTATCTGAATCAGGTGTAGAAATATCACCTGTATGGACATGGACACACCAGAATTACCAAAAAACTTCAGATGATTTTTGAGTCAAACCCCAATTTTATTTAAACTTACGCACATGAGTGACATGGGGAACTGAGCAGTTCCTTGGATTTATTCACAAGCATTATACTTATGTTGAGGAGAGCACTTAAAAAATAAACCACATTTGACTGCCTATTATACCTGGCAGCATACCTGAGCTGCAGAGAGAGCTTGTTCCCGCTTTATAAAATCTGTATCAACATCAAATTTACTTTGTAGTCGCTGAATGTTCTCCTTGTATTCCTGTATAATATGGTCCTTGTCTTTCTGAAGTAAGTTGTACCTACAAGGAGGAAGCAAACAGAATATGGAAATTGCTTTCATATTTTGGCATTTTACCTGCTCAGTATCAATTCCACAGAGCCTGCACGTCTGCCTGTGCCACGTGCTCCTGTCACAGAATGAGCTGCTTATAAATAATGGAAAGGTAACACACTCCTGGAGGTGGTCGTTTGGGTCACCCTAAATGAGTCTGACATCAATTAATACATTTTCATGAGAGTCTTCTAATGTCAAATACCATTCACTGTGTCCTTGGAACAAAATGCATCATGTTTGCTTTCGGAAATCCCACATTCTTACAAGTTAAAGCAGCAATTCTTATGGAATTACCTTGCTTTCAGCTCCTGAAGTTGGGAGCACACCTCCTGGTAACGCTGTTCCACCTCAGTCTTCTCCTGAGATAATTTCTGACGTTGCAAACGACTGTTTTCAACCTCAACAGTCAACTGCTGGACACGAGCCCCCAGCTTTTGGATTGTCTCATTCTAAAAGAACAGATCATTATTGAGAGAACCCCAGGATAAATGAGGGAATACCCCTGTTGTTGTTCTGTAGCCTTGAGCAGCAAGGTTCCTTGGTGATCCAGAGGCACAAGAGTTAAAATGGTAAAGCTGTCATCAGTCATGACAGTTAATTCTATGTTGTACATAAAATATAAATAAATCTTCAAAATATGGATGCCCCCCACTCAAAGTGAAGAAAATAAGTCACAGCTGTCCTTGCAGGATGTACACATCAGAGTTAATTTTATATTAACAGAGGCCTGAAGATGAGGGAAGTGGAAGAGAAATTTCATCCATTGTTAAAGAAAATAAAACCCCAAATATCTGCCCTGTGCAGCCACTGTCCTGACTGTCACTGCTGGTGACATGCAAGAACCTCACACAGACAGAAAGGTCACCTGAGCTCTGTCACCTCGCTTAAGCCATTTCACAACCACAGCACAGCAAAATTCTCCATCAATGCAAAGCCAGCTGCTCAAAATGGGTTTGGTTGTCTGGGAGCAGAGAGTTGTTTGCTTTGGGAGTTTGGGGACTTTTTGTTTGGGTTTTTTCACTTTGGGGTTTTCTGGTTTATTGTTGGGGGTTTTTTTAAAGAAAGAAAAAAAAGTAATTTCTAATATATCACTAAATACCATAATTCCTCCATGGCCCCATACCCCTCAAGGAAGTTCCCACTTGTTCAGTGCACAAACCCCTCCTTATCAGCTCTGTGGCATCAGTGAAATTGTTCAGCCAATTCCACTTGCTCACAGCACTGGCATTCCTGACAACATGAAACTCTGAACAAGGAAACTCTGAAATACCAACCAAAAAAAAAGAAAAATCAGGAGAAAGAAAGAAGGAGAGAGAGAAAAAAAGAAAACTAATTTTCAGTGACAGTCTAGTCTTTCATCTTAAGCCCTGCCTTGAACTCTACCTTGTTTAATTATTAAATCAGAAGCTGCTCAGCAAGATCTGTCTAGTTTTGATGGTTCTTAAATTCAATCTTGCTGACAGACTGTGTCCATTTTTCTCTGTATTTACTGTTACCTATGACATGATCTGAATGTTAATTTTTAAATTCAACATTCATTAATAAAGGAATAAATTTTGTTTGACATTGTCTTTTCACTCATTCCATTTTCTTCATACCTCATCCTGATGAAAAGTGCAGGATGCTTTTTTGAGGTTACTTGTTAATTTTTTTGCTTTTTTTTGCATCACTTATATAACAGGCACAAAATCCAGATTATACCTGATCACATGGTTATAATTATTCTAGAAAATAAATGTAATACATTAGAATAATCAATAATTATTTTTAAATCCTTTTGATGTGATCTTTAACAGAAGCATTCAGAGAGGAGGTAAGTAAAAAGTCATATTTCTATGAAAATAGATGCACTATATAAATCCTTTGGTGTACAAACCCACAAAGACAAAAGTTCTGCTAACTTGAATCAAAACCAGTGAGACAGGTTAGAACCTGTCCTTCATCACAAATGTATCTGTGTATCTTTATCTGTAACTTTGACTGAAGGGCAGTACCTTGATTAATTTTATCTGAGGGAAAAAATCCTTGGTTGCACTGGCTGAACAACCACATTGCACTATCAAAAATAAGGATGGGCACCAATCGGAGAATCGTGGAATGTTTTGGGTTGGAAGGGACCTTAAAAATCCTCTGATTCCCACCCCCTGCCACGGGCAGGGACACCTTCCACTATCCCAGCTTGCTCCAAGCCCCGTCCAGCCTGGCCTTGGGCACTTCCAGTCCACTTGAAGACACGACATTTATTACTTGAAGAGGCTCCTGCTGTCGAGGCATATTGACAGTAAAACCTACAGTGGACTGTGTCTGCTGCAGATACTCCTCCTCCATCTTGGCCAGGCGGGCGTTGGTTTCGTCCAGCAGCTCCTGCATGTCCTCCGTGTGCTTCTTCCGGATGTTGAACTTCTCCTTCTCCATCTCAGCCACTGCGTCGTGCAGCTGCATCAGGGGAAAAGAAAAAAAAGGACAGGACAATAAATGGCACCTGCAAGTAGCATTTGTGAGCATTCTATTATTGTAGCATAGAAATAGAATAACTGAAAAGCCCAGGTCACATTTCTGTCCTCTCTAACTAAATTAGGTCGTTGTCTCACTAAGCAGGGCTGCTGTGACTCTGCAAGGCAATCAGAAATACAAGCAAGTCATTTAGAAGTTTCTAGAGGGTATGACTTTATCCACACAGAACACTAAAACACACACCTATTTTTGCCACACTCTGAAATTCTAATTTTTTTTTTACATATTTAAACTGAACACCAACAAGTGCTGCACAAAATGAATGAATTCCTATGACACAAACACCCTCCAGACACACACACAGTTTATCTGTCTTTCTACAGAAAGTTTATCTGTCTTTCAATAAGAAGCTGAAGGGTGTTGACTATCTACTTGTCTAATAAAAGAACACTTTAATCCATTTTCATAACACCCATGTTTTCCCATAAGATACATATTCTGATTGCACTGCTATAATTTCATTAAGTTAAAATTTTTATTAGCATTTTAATGTGCCTCCTTGTTTGCACACTGACATCACTGCTCACCATTACAGCTGCAGGGACAGGACTTGCAGGTAACTGCAAGAAGTGGGAAGACTTTGGGCTGAAAATATTATTTCTCTAAAACAAAAAAAGGTTGTGGCTGCCCCATCCCTGGAAGTGTCCAAGGCCAGGTTGGACAGGGCTTGGAGCAACCTGGGATCATGGAAGGTGTCCCTGCCCATGGCAGGGGTGGAATGGGATGGGCGTTAAGGTCCCTTTCAACCCAAATCATTCTATGATTCTATGAAAAAAAAAACCACTTAATACTGAAGCTTCAGAGTCTTTAGCACAAAGAACAATTTATGATTTATTATTATGATTTGCCTTTAAGAAGGCAAGAATTAAACCCAACTTCACCTCCAGCTGCAGGGCTGCAAAAAAATTAAATTATACAGCAAACTTCATGTACGAGGGGAGATGGATTTGTCCTTTATGTGCCCCTCCCTCTCCTGAGAGGGGGAAGCAAGACAAATACTGACAATCATCTGGCCAAAGGTGACACTGTCTCACAATAAACATGTTTTTGCCCCTGCTTTGCTGCTGTCTTGAGTTGAAGAATAAATAAAAATACATTGAAGAATTCATGACCCATTGCAAAACAGAGTTCAAAGGAAGCACCGTGACAGCAGGTAGCAGCAGGTTTACCCAGATTAAAATTCCATGTCAGGTCAACCAGAAAGAAACACTTCCCTAATACATCCAGAGACTTGCCAGGAGGCCACAGGAACCCCAGGAACAGGGTGACCAGCTGGGTCACAGTGGGTGTAAAAGCATCAGCAAAAAAGAGTCTTGATTCCTCCAGGAAAAAATAAAATCACCACCAAAAAAATAACCCTAAAAGTAATATATTCCTTATATTTATTTTTTGAGTGACAAAACTTCTTATCCCAGATAAACACTGTGGGAGTCTGTCAAAGGCAGCAAGGATTGTTCATTACCCTTTTCTCCCACTCATTGTTCAGGCAATCATTGCTGTGCTCACACATCTTCTTCAGCTCCACAATCTGCTGCTCTTTGGCTTCTCTCACAACTTGTGACTCACGAACAAGGGTCTGAACTGTTAAAAATGGGAAAAAAAATTAACAACCATTCAAGACCTCGGGGCTTTCTCAGTGTTGGCAACAGACACAATTGTTTTATGTCAGTTTTCCATTTGACCTGGCTTTCTGATGGTTTTTTGGCTCTTAAATACTTAATGCGTGTGCTGCTTTAAAATATAGCACTTAGATTCTGTCACAACAATATTACAAGGTGTTCTCTTTTCTACTTTGTTTACAGAATATTTCAGAGTGAGTTTTCCTTCCTGAAGGAGTAAATACACATCAGCAAAATTCTGTATAACCTCAAGAAAATTGTTGTTGTTTACCTGATTTCATGAGCATCCTTAGGAGAAAAAGTTTTTGTGAAGGTTGAATGCAAGGAAACTAAGTTCCCCAATTTAAATTGCAAGTGATTGCAGCAAGAATTCACAGTCTGACAAATGTAGCAGAAAGCAAAGCAGGTACGCATTCACTTTTCAGGAGTGACTGAGGGTTTTCATTTTCTGGCAACAGTGTGGGTGACCCAAACTCAACCTGTTACAGCCAAGAGCAACCAGCAGCCCACAGAGAGAAGCACCAGATCCCTTGTTGGACAAGTGACTTTCCCAAGGAGCAGGAAACAATATACATGGAACACTCTCCCTTTTTTATCCATCGATTACCAAACTTCTGTGTTCTTCTACATCGTGGTTTAGTCCATAGTGCAAATGGACTCCAAGGAATTCTAAAAGAAATTAACATTGAGAAACTGCTGACAAGCCACACTCAGGGCAAGTTTTGTACTCATAACATACTCAAGACTATTCATGTTTGAAATCTCTTGCTGCAATAATCTTAAAAATAACCCATTGTGGTTTGATTAAAATGTACTGAATGTATAAAGAAATTAACTCTGAGCCAGAGATTCCAAAAAAATTGAAGTAAGTGGCCAAAATACTGCAGTAGCATCAAAGAAACTTTTTTTTGGTGATGTTCAGAAAACCTGTACTCAATGTAATAGATCACAGGCCTCTTGGAACATTTGGGTTGGAAACAGCAAAGAAAACTGGACAAGCCTCCCAAAACCTAAAGGAAAAAATTAAGTCAAGACCTGCAAATGAAGTAGAAAAAGAAGTCTGCAGAAGGAACATGCAAGCCCACAGCCACAAGAGAATGCAGTACAAAACTATGACATAGAAAACAACCACGAGGATAAAAATCACCTTTTTTCTCCAGTTTTCTAATCAGCTCCTCATATTCTTTTTGTTTTTTCATGTAGGTGCACTTCAACACATCTATTTCATCATTCTTTCTATCCAAAATCTGCAGGGACAATTCAAAATATTTTAACCAAAGTCAAAAAAATTCAAAATTACAAGCAGTGCACAGGATAATATACCCTGATCTCTGTCAAAGGTGCTGCCTCCAAGAAGTGCTCAGGTTGTGCAGGACTAAGTGATTGAACCTAAATAATTTTCACAGCTACAGCTGCCAAGCCGTAAACAAAGGACTGGTTTAGATGAATTAAAAGCAAATTAAAAAGGAGTTTCATGTTTTAAGATGGGTCTTTCTGTTTTCTTTTAAACCTGGGCAAACCCGGTATTGCTTTTGTTGAGTTTGGAAGGTTCATGCCACTACTACTTGCAAATAGAAAAGATTTCCATCTTTTCCATCCCAGATTTCCATCCCAACACCCAGAAAGGGGTTCCATCTTCATATTTATGTTGCATGATAGTATTTAAAAGCATCTAAAATTCTCAGCAGATTTAAGAAATATTTAAATAAGTTGGTGAACTTCATTACAGTCTTTTGTGCTTCACCAATTGAAATTCCTTGCATGGATCCCAAGGAACAATGGATTGGAACAGAGCAAGCATATGAGGGTAACTATACCCACATTTCTGTACACACTGCTTTGGGAAAAAACCAGCTTGAATATTTGCACACTTTGAGATAGTATTTTAATTTAAACTTTGTGTTTAAGATAAAGATTAAAGTCACAGAAATTTTATAACAGTGCCCCAAATCTCTTATCAAATAGAAGCTTTCATCTTAAAACAATATTACCCCATCTGAAATGAACGTTTGGTGTCTTTAAAGATTAATACGACACTATTTAACCTTTTCTAAAATATCCAACATTATTAAACAACTTCAAAAGACAGAATTCTAACATCAGTTAGGAAGGGATGACAACTCAAGGGATGAGAAAGCATTTAAACTATTTCTTATTCTTACAAAGCTGTTTCCTTTAGACTCTCAGCTTTACTCGCTGCTTCTGCTCCGAGGCCTTGAGAACAGATGAGCCAAATATGCACCTGACCAAATATTAACATCCTGTCGGGAGGCTTTGATGTGTCACAGTGTTGTGTCAACCAACTTCCTCCAAGCCTGTGACTCAGCCTTTAAGAAACAAAGCAGAGGCACTGAGTAATGCCCAGCTTAGCACGGGATCAGTCACCGCAATCCCGACGCCGAGAGTCGAGTTCCTGCTGCATCCCCGGGATCAGAGCCCTTCCAGAGGCACCTGGCATCTCCCAGGATTTCACCCCACGTGTAAAACATGGTATTAGAAGTGCCAGGATGGTCTGGGATGGGTTATAATCCTCCCGGGAGTGGTGCTTTGTGATACGATAAAGACAAATCCCACGTAACCCACGGATCTGGTGCCGTGTTAGTGCTGGAAGAATTAAGAGCCACAGGAGTTTGAACAGTGCAGCAACATAAATAAAGGGCTCTTTGGTGACCTCCTGCTCTAAGACAGGGCCAAAACACAGACAGGACAACGAGCACCGCTGTTGTACGTGCAGGAACACATATGATCTACCTGTGGATTTTCCTACTGTTGTATTTTGCATTTTGTCCATGAAAAATTAATTATTTTTGTTCCCATTTTTCTATAATACAAATGTTTTCTCTCTAAAAGAAAAATCGTGAGTTTATGATTTCCCACAGAAGTTGTTATGCTGGTAAAATAGGTTGTCTTGTTCAAACAAACAAATTGCCTTGTATTTTCTTCTCCTTTCTGCAAGTGTCTTCCCCTTCCTAAGTTTATGTTACCATAAAATATTCTGCATTCCTATCAGTTTATGCCAACTGTTACCTACAGTTTGACTTCCAATGAACATTAATTGCAATTGTGAAGAAGTTAAAGAACAACTGCTAAATATTTATGATAATCATATTCTCTATTATTGTTTAATACACTGTTTCTGGAAAAACATACAAGCACTTCTTACCTTTTGAACATCAGCATCGTGCTTCTGCTGCAATTTCAGTTTTTCTTCGTGAAATTTACCTTCTGCTATTTTCATTTTCATTTCCAGCTTTAAAAGCAAAACAGAATAGATACATAATTTAAATAAAGAATACATGACACTAGTGACCTTTTCATAACTTTTCAATTATTCATTTCTGTCTTTCAGAAGGCAATGGGAAGTCACTAACAAAGAATTCCTATGGAATAAGCTATATTCAGTTTCTCAATATTTTCATATTTATTTGATGCAATTGTTACAAAAGATGTCATCCTACAACTTTTGTTCAAAAAATGAATTTTTAAGATGTTTTAGTTGGCTATAAACATACCTGCTACTGCCCAGAAAAAAGCTATCATCCTCAATTTAAATAAACACCTAGGAATAAAACTTTTAGTACTTCTGTTAATACACCAAGTTTGGTAAACTCATTTTCATTCCTCAGGCAGGTGTTACATTTGTACAATGTCCTTTAGCCCAGACGGATGTTTGTTTGTTTTCTATTATTCACAGAGTTCACATTATAAACACATCTCCTTTTAAAGGTAACTTATGATGGGATTAAGGATTGGACTGCTGAAATACATTTCCTGTTCTGCTTGTGTTTGTTCAGAGCAGTACTTGAACCCCTCCAACAAAATAATACATCGCCACTTCTTAGAGTCTAAGTTTCCATTTTAAAGTATTTTTAAATCTCTTGCACATTTTTTCTATGCCATTAAAGGCTGTCTTCAGTACAGGTATGAGAGGAATTTTGTGTTTCTCTGGGTTTTCTAAAAACCAGAAGTGACACCTTGAGTTCAGATTCAGGCTATTCCACTCCTACATTTATTCACATCCAGTGTTCAGAAAGGAAAGTTCGAGAATCCCAGGCTTCAAGCAGCAATCCCCTCCAGGAGATGACTTTAAGTGGTCTTTGGCCAACAAAAAACATTGTGTTTTCCCTTTGGGTGTTCTAAGAGCCTGAGGTGCTGAGGTCCCCCCAGTCCAATCACCACCCAGTTACTTTCAGCTCTCACATTTTTATTTAGCTCAACTAAGAACCTGACTTGTAATAACTTATAAACTCCAAAGGAACCACCAAGCATTATTCATTCTGCCTTTATTTTCATTCCCTCGACTAATCAAAAGTTGTCATTCAAGCATGAACCTTTAGCTAACATAGATAAACAGTAAACACAGCACAAATTATTTATTTTTATAAGATTCATTTGTGTTAGAGGTTTGCTATGACTTGAAAACATCTCTTATCGTGACTTGAAAACGTGAGCTACAAAACCCCAAGTCAACTCCAAAATGCAAGATGCTGTGCAGTAAACACAGAAAGCTCCCTCAAGAAGTGAAAAGAGGGAGAGAAGAACAGCAAATTTTTCCAGTTTCTGAACTCACCCCCTGATACCCAACATCTGCTTATTACTCCAAGAGAATGCGACCCATCTCCCAACTGTTTGTACACAGCCTTATGCAAATTAATGGGGGGGGAAAAAGTTAGGTTGACAATTAATCCAAAGAAAATAAATCATATTCTCAGCTGTCAGCCAACTCTTTTATCATCCCAAAATAAGCATCACGATAAAAATGCATGTTCTATTCATGAAATCCACGCATATGTATATATGAAAAGAAATATATGCGTGTACCGCTCCAACAAAGTGACATTATAGAAGAAAATCTTAGTACTAGGTGATGAATAAGTGTTGACTTAATAAAAAGAGCACAGTAATCCACTTCCAGACAGACAGCTTGTGAACATTCCATAAATAAATATGAAGGCCTCGTAAAAACACAAATACCAGAAACTAAACATGAAAGAGACTCCAATCTACTTGAATTATATTAAGAGCTTATGAATGACTGAGGTACAGCTATGGCCCTCTCACAGCCACTAAATCCACAGAAACAAATTACATTTAAAACTCATTAATAAAGGGAGAATGTCTTGGCGGATGGAAATGAATCCTTGGTGGTTTGAATCAGCTGAGAGCTGGTCGAGGTTTTATTACTCTGTACACTGAAATAACACAAAAATAAATCAAAATCTAAAATTTCATTTGGATTAAATACGGACATATCTATCTATATATTTTCCAGTGATGGTGATTGTTCTCAGCCACAAGCTGTTTTCCCCCAGGTTGACAACAGAACTCCCTGTACTTGAAGCTGGTTCCCACTTCTCATTAATCTTCCTCTTAGCACCACCCTTGCACTCGTACCAGTTCTCATCAATTTTAGCTCATTAATTCATCACATCACTTCCACCAGAACAGAAGTCTCTTAAAATTGCACAGATTTGGGACTACTTTCCACAAAGAAGAGCTAATTGCAACCAAACAACTGGAAAAAACGTCCAAGATACAGAATTCAATTGATGAATTGATGAATGCAAATGCTGTAATAACAAAGCAGATTACTTTTCCTTTGAGTATTAAAAATAATAAAAATAAATATCTTATATGAAAAATCCCAAAGACCAACTCCTCATCAGGTGAGGGTTGAAAAGGGGACACCTTCAAAAGCACTCAAGGTCCTCAACTTCTAAAAACGTAATGCAATTCTGAAGTTTCAGCACTCCAGGCACTTTTCTGCCCCATCTGCTTCATCCACAACTTTCCTAATTTTTCCCCTGCTATATAAAGAAATATGAGAAGTCCCATATTAAAGTGTCTGAAATTCAATAGTTGATGTGCACATGGAGTTTTCAGCTAGTGTTGAGAGGAAAGCTGTATTTGTTACCGGCAAAAGTCTCCAACAACATTTAAATTTTGTAATGGCCCACAGTTCCAAGACACACATCTATCTTCATCACAACTTCTGGAAGTGCTAATTTGAGCATTTGCTGTAAAAACAATGATATATTGGTTTAAAAATCCTAATATTAATTTCTTGCATGGAAAACTGCTGGAAAAGCCAGAAAACATGAGGACAACAACACAGTGTCCTATAGCAAAGCCTGGAGGACTGCTTTCATTGCTAAATCTGCTTTTTGACCCACCCTTTCTGTGAGGCAGATTTCCAATCTCACTGCATATGTTGATAACAAAAATAGAGCCATGTAAACACATTTTATGGTGATCTCATGAAGGCTGGGGTGGAAGCAAAAGGGCTCGGGGCTCAGCACTTCCCAAGTGGGAGTGAAATGTCTCCCCTTCCATTTCAAAGTTGAAGCACGTTATTAAATAGTAATTTCAATCAAGGAGGAGTATCTTTCAAATTAAAACCACACCAAACTGAGGTGGAGCCTGTCCACAGATCCCAAATGTCAAACCTCAGCTCGTCTCAATTTCCTGTGGAACAGCACTAGGTAACTGCATGTGCTGCTCTTCTACAACATTGCCCTCTGCACCTCAGCTTTACTTTATTTATTAAACACATATTAAGAAACAAAATAACCTGCAGCAGTACCAAAGACCTTCATAAGCTCTAGAGAAACCAGATAAAAACAACTTTTCTAAGTCATTCATGTTGTTAAACGCCATTTACGGCGCTCGTGCTCATTGGTTTGAATATCTTTTATCACCAGTTAAGATACAGCAGAGAACATGAAATTTATCGCATGTTACCATCCAGACGAGGAAAAAAAAGTGTAGATATTCAGCTATAGTTGGGAAGTTTGCAACTATGTATGAAACGCAGCCATTGCTGTTGGCTGAACATCATTCCTTTGGATTTCTGTCATTGTTTATCCTCCTCACAAAGAGAATGAGGCAATTAAACCCTAAGGCCATGTAAACAATCCTGATGTCAAACATCTGTGCTGTCCCTGTTATTTAAAGTCATGAAGGGTGGTAGCAACAGAGCCGCTTTCATGTGCCTAGTCACACTTTCCTCCTCATTTAAAAAAACAAAACGCCACCAAAACCAGCAGATTGTTACCTGAAAATGGGTTTTTTTGGAACTGTCCTATGGTTCCATAGCACAGGTCAGGTGCTAGGAAAATTTAATAATTGTCAGGCTTAAACTGATAGAGTCTAATCTGCAACTGCCATAAATCTTCGGGGGGAATGAAGAAAAGGTGATTTCTCTGTTTTTCATGACAGAAGAAGACAAACATTCGTCTTGTCCACATTTACAGAAATTTGTCAAAGTATTTAAAAACTTGATTTAAAAGCAAATCAATAAGTAGGTTAGCAGTATTAATCACTGAGCTCCTGCTCACTTGTCTTCATTACAGGGCTCATCCTCAGGCCAGAGGTGGCATCTTGGAGGTTTAACATCCATCAGAGATTGTTTTTTCTTTGGCTATTTGACAAAACAGAACTTGTTGCTTGCCAGATTTTTTTTTTTTCCAAGTCTATGAATATATGGGGGAGGGAGGAAGTGAGGAAGGGGGAGAAGGATGTAAACAATAAAGGAGAACTTCAAAGTAAGAACTAACAATGCAGAACAATGACTTGTATATCTTACAGTACACGACAAAACTTATTTGTCTTGGTGTTCTGCAGCTGCTAAAAGAAATCAGTGCACAGCACAAAGCTTTGATATTTTCATAGAAGAAAAAGGTTTCTTAAAAAATATCAACAAACAACTGGAACTTTCTACTGAATTGTGTTTACTCAATTTTCACATGCAGGGTTAAAACAATAAATATTGATAATTTATACAGTGTTTTAAACCATACAGGAAGGCCAAGACAGAAGAGCCTGTACTTGCAAAACAGTCAAGATTTATTATAAAGACACACTGCCTTCACATTAAAGTAATTTGGAACAGTGTCTTTCACTTCATCATTAACAAGTTGTCTGTTCTCATTGTGTTATTTCTGTATCAAACTGTACCCTCAGAAATTTTTATGACTAGCTTTGAGGTATATTAATACTTTCCACATTTTATAGCAATGTAAGACTCAGAATAACCACCTAAATATTTAAAAGAAAATCACTGGTGTGAAAACCAGGCAAAAATCATACTTCATAACAACTTACTTCAACAGAAGTTTCTACAGTAAAGGTAAATTTTAATCATATAGGAACTGATCTTCCATTTTCAAATGGAACTGCTGAAAACCTTGTGCTGAGTTTACAGGATGTGGAAAAAAATACTGCTCGCTTCCCATTTCAAAAAACCAAACAAATTTATAACTACATTTTGAAACAATACATCATTAACCACTCCAATTTCAGCACTGCATATCATCAATATTTTTATCCAATGCAATGCCTAAGGTGAAATAAATGTCTTGTAAAGTCTCTGTTGCAAAGAGCTCAGGATAAACCAGAGATGGACTGAAACAAAACCAGCATCAAACAAGCGGAACAGCCAGAAATCAGAATGTAAAAAGCCCTTTTATAAATGTGGCATTTTGCCCAGATTCAAAGGTCCCTCCACAAAAGTCCATGTTTATGATCTGGACTGTATTATTTGACCTAACAAACATTTATAACTCCCTCCACATATCTAATCTTCATTGTGTCTTTACTCTTTAAAAACACTACAACTGCTACTTCCAGTTGCAATATTTTCACACAATACTCTTTAATGAGAAACTAAATAGTCACCTAATTAAAAAATTAATACTACATTGCCACATTTTTATAGCCACTAGAAATTCAAGGTTTTGTGAGAAATCAAATCTTACCAGCTTCCCCCATCAAGAAAAATCTGACTTTTTAAGTGACACCGAAATTAATACACATTTGCTTGATACAGAAAATTAATGGAATGGACAATTGTTCTTATTCATATGTAAATGTCATTAGGCTCTTTCAAGAGAGAACAATGTATTTTTCACAGATTTCCAAGTTGGGGGTGGTGGCAATAAAGGAGAAATGCACAGAGCTCTGTATCCCAACAACTGTAATAACTGGGAATGGTATTTCTGCTCTCAAGGATGTTTTGTACAGCCAATAAACATAACATGGATATTAGCACTACAACACATCATATTATTGAACAGCTTTATTTGGAGTGTCTCACTTCCACACGGAACAAATGCCTGCCACCAGGAGGAGACCCTGAAATCAGTCAGTACCAAAAAAAGTTCAGGATACGTTCAGAAATTATGAAAGCCTAGACACAGCACTATTAGGTGTAATTTCATGAAAGACAGCTCGAAAATGCAACAAACTGTACCTTCACTTGCCAGCACTGAGACCCGAACCCAGGTGAATCTGTGAACATGCGGGAATCATAGAGATTTCAAAGGGATTTAGTAAAATATGAATATATATGCTATAAAATATAATATATAAGGTATTATTTGAGAATTTCATGTAATTCTGCATAGTGCCGAGTCCAGTGAGTTTGAATACACTGAGCCAACACTTACTTTTTCTCCCCACTGCTATTCCTCTCTTTTATATGCTCTGTTTCAGCAGCTACTGAACTTTTTACACTCATTTCATGATCTCCTAAACCAGCCATTAAAACTGCACTCCTATCTTCTCTTCACCAGTGCAACACACAGCAATAACAGTGTATAGCACCTACTTTTTCTACTCTCCTTTAAAAATCAGAATCATATATGTAAAAAAAAAATTTTTTAATTAAACTTTCTTCCTCTTTTTTTTTTTTATTTAAAGACAGTGAGACACTTTGAGGTAGAGATTAATCATGCAGCAAAAGATTAATTCCCAGCTGCTTGGCAACCATCTGGACATTCTACTGGTTAAAACACTAGTTTGAATTGCTAACCTACCCCTTTGATCTTTCTCAATGTCTCCAGTCCATATGTGCAATAATTAAAGACATAGTTCACCAACTATTGCAAAAAAAAAAACCCCAAACAACTGTACATGTACATATAGAACTCCATAACCAGCCCGACTGGTATCAGGAATTATAAATCAGCAGTGAGTTTATGAAAACATGTCTCATCCTGACATGCACTGTGTGTCTCACACCAGTCTAGCAATAAAATAAAGTTTGGGGTTTATTACATCACATTCTGCAGAGTTATCAAAGCAAGGCAGGATGTGAGTTCCTCACACGGAACGCAGCGGACAACTCGCACGTGTTTTTGGGAACAGGACATCCATCAGCCAGGAATCATGTTAACAGGAGTCAAGATCGCTGTGATCTTAAACATGAACTAACAGATTCCTGCTCAGGACGATTATTCAGTGGTGAGAATCAGTTTGCAACTGGATTCTCCATGCCAATCAGGCACTGCATTCAAAACAGACACTGGGGCCGCGGATAAAAGGAGAAAATTCAAATGAAACAGAAAATATTTAATGGCACTGCTTGGAGGAGTTTCAAGGGGAAATAAAACTATTTTCAGAACTAAGTTGTCCTAACAAAAAAAGTTGTAGAAAAGTGAAAAATCACAATGAAAGTAATAATGATGTCATATCTGCCTCTTCTTGCCCTTTCGATGGGCCACACTTGTGTGAGCAGAAGTCAACACACATTCTTGTATTTTAACAAGAATATTCACCAGAATTAACAACCTTAACAATTTTTACCCTTGGAAATCAATATGACATTTATGAGCAGAAGGATGACTCAGACAGTTCCAAACAAACAGGATGACAAGAAAAAGAGAACAGTAAAGGAAGAGAAAGGGAAGAACAGAAGGATAATAAGAAAAAAAAATTCCAACACACAAAGCTCCCGTTCTTGTAAGATTCAGGTTCTGGGCCCACTCAAATGCTTTCAGAAAGTTCATCAAAACCACTCTCCTCCTGATATTAGTAAAAACCTGGGAGCTTAAAAAGCACAACCAGGATCACCAGCCCCATCACATACCTAGAGGTTCCTTTAGCCAACTCTCCTGATTCCATACACAATGTGTGTGTGTATATATATATATCCATCCACCAAGATTTAAACTATAGAGGCACACATAGACATAAGCACACACTTTTAATTCAATATAATACACATGAGAAAAATACTGATGTATTTTGTTACCATTCTTGGAAGATAGGAACAAAAATAGTTGTTTTCAATGAGTAAAAATATCAAATCCAAGACATAGCTGAAGGCAGAATGTTAATTTTACAGTGGTTTCATTACAAGAATCTTCGTTTTAGGATACTGTTTCCTTACTGGTTTTATTTATTGCTTTTAATTTGGCATGAACTTCGTATATTTAAAAAAAATCACTGAGGAACTGAGCAATTAAGAGGAAGAAATCAAACCAAACAACACAATGCCCACTGATCACCATCTTCTAACTGCAGGGACTCTTATCTTCAAGCCTTCTTTTTCTTCCCCTAAATCCTCACCTCTTTTCCATGATAAACACCAGCAAGTGTTATTCCCTCTCCCTCCCAAGTTTTACAACTTTCTTTCCTCCCTGCATTCTTTCCCCTACATTCTCTGTAGGGTCCCTCTTGGGAGAAATCCATATCACAGCCCTCATGCAATTTGCTCTGTTTCAAGTTATAATCTCTTGCCAGATAAGTGAGAAGCACAATAAATCTGCTGCTTTCAACACCTTCCATTCAGAGCATTTTTAGGCAGACTAGAACTAACTACAACACCACTGCAGATTTTATCTTAACATCAATATATCACCAGAACCCAACACTTCTGGAGCAGTAAAACCATACACATGGCTTGATGATCTTTATAAACTAAATCTGTGCCGTGCAGCAAATGGGAGTGCTCATTCCCAAAATAAAAGGGGGAAAAAAATAAAGATTACAAAGATGAAGGTCCTAAATAGCTTTTAAAAAAGGCTGCATCTTAAAGATAAGACTTCTTGAATACATAAACCCCCAGAACAATCTTTCTTTTCCATCTTACTTCTGGTCCTCTATCCATAAAGATGTGTTTTAAGGGAATAAAAAAAAAAAAAGAAGAAAAAAAAGGTCTTTTTCCCATTCTCACTGTTATCTTACACCAAACAGCTCATATCTCCTTTTCCCTGGGCGTTCTGCCTCTTCCTCATTCCCCATTCCACACCATAAACTGGTAGGCGTTATCCCACAGGTGTTCCCTTGAAGACTCCCCCACAGCCTTGCCCAGAATTCTTCCTCCCTCCACCTGCACAACCATTTAGTCTGGACTGCTTTAGTACACAAGAGGCTGGAAAAGCACCAGTGGTTCCAGTGTCCAAAGGCTTTATCACCGGATTCCCAAAAAACCAAAACAGAGAAGT
The DNA here is from genome assembly GCA_013400975.1 of Atrichornis clamosus. Lineage (NCBI taxonomy): Eukaryota > Metazoa > Chordata > Aves > Passeriformes > Menuridae > Atrichornis > Atrichornis clamosus. Next base: position 158,226 of record WBMZ01002115.1, read on the forward strand.
GACAGGAGCACAGTGATCAAGTCAACAAAAACACTGGAAAAACTCAATGTTCTCAGTTAGCCCAGACAGACGAGTTCCACAGTAGTTATTGCACAAAGCATTGAGCTTGCCAGTTTGTCTGAAAAATAAATAAATTCAGTACAAATCTACTCCAGGTATTAATTATCACCTTCAACTGAAAAGTGAAAATTATGTAAGATAAATATCTTTGCTTATAAAAAAATAAAACAGAAGGAAATTGAGAAAAAAATGCTGAGAAAAAATAAGACTGACAAAACGAAAAATTGAGGAGTACTTCTTTAAAGAAACACCAAAATCTTAAAGGATACATCAGATAAACTAGTGGTTTGAGAGAGGTTAGAAAAATTCAACTTATTAACATAGCTAATTTTATTTTCTCATTCCAGAAGAATTCTAAACCTGTATCTTAGCAATGGTATTGGAGCTGTTTTTCTGAAAAATCACAAGTCAGACCTTTTCCTTTCCCCCTCCTCTGCTCCGTGGAGCACTGAGTGACACAGGATGGCCAGAGGTGAAGTTCAAAGGGACACTTATTCCTTTTTATCAAGACAAGCCAATCCCCCCATCTGTTGTGCCTTGCTGTCCTGTTGTATTGCATCTTCCTCATTTGAACCCTGGATTTTTCAGTAATGACCATTTCCCAAATGGTTTAATCCAAGTCAGAAGGATTTGGGGAAGAGATGACTCAAAGGCCCTGCCTGACGACATTGCCATTTTCAGAGCTGTGATGTGGTTATCACTGCCCATGGCCATGTGTTCGGCATTACAGACTCTAAACAGGTGCAGGAATGGTTTATGAACAAAGGTCTAAAGGTTAAAAGCAAAAAACCCCACAGTTATCCTATTTTATGTTCTCCCATTGTACTACAAAGAGGTTGAAAACAGTTAAAGGTCTCCCCAAACCCTTTTGCCCAGCACTATTTCTCTGTTAATACATTCACATTCTAGAAAGGAAAAGGCTTTATTCCTAATTGAGCTTCACAAACAAAATAAGATGAAAACACATTTAAGTTTTCTCGTTAATAGCACACACATGGTGATTGTGAAACACTGTCTGTAACCTTTCCAGTTCAAACCAGCCCACAGTCGAGCACCATTAGCAAAAAGTCCTGGATTTTTACTGTGTGGTTTAGAGGATTTTTCCACTGAACTAGCAAAGTATTAACTGGGTATTTTATGTAGCTCCTTGGCATGAATTCCTGTTTATTTAATTTGAAAATATTGTTTAAATGACAACATTGTGCTTTCAATTTATCCATTTTTTGGGCTATTTTCACATCTTATGAAACCTTGCCTCATCCTGAGGCACGGGTGGTTTGAATATTGTCAATACAAAAGAACAGGCAATATGAGAGCAGAGAAAGTGAAAGGCACATGGATTGTGCAACTGCTTTTTTGAGCACCAAATGAGACTGCAAAGGTAGCTACAGAAATCATTTCATGTATGTTATTTTATTAACAATTGAAGGATCTCCCAATCATTTTTATCCTCCCTTGTATCTGCGTTAAAGACAGCTTCTGAAGTGTCTTGAAAGTAACTTTAGGACAGTTCCAATCCATAGGTATCCTTACGAGACACCAAGGAAAAGGAGGGATGATTCCTGCTTGGCTGATCACGGCCTTTCCCCTCTAACCCAGGCATATTTGGGGTCCTGTGTGGGTACCTGTGGGTAGTAAAGAATTTTGTACCTCTATCTCAGTTTCCAAGAGCATATGGCTGAAATCAGAAATTTTGAGGGCAAACAGAGCAGAGTGCTGGATTTGGGTTTTCATTGTGGCTTTTTTTATGATTTGTTGGTTGGTTTGGGGGTTTTATTAATCATTTTCCTCATGCACCTTGAGCGTCCTTTTCTGATCATTCTTTCATTAGTTCATTGTCTTTCAAAAAAAGAGATGTTTCAAATAAAATGAGCAGCTTGTGACAAAATATCACAGGCAGTCGACTTCCTTAAATCATTAAAAAGGTGAAAATGACCACAAAACTTTACTTCTACACATATTCAAAGCAAAATAACACTGTGTGAGAGAATTAGACAGCCAAGCTTTGACAGTAATCTCACCAATTCACAGTGTTCCAAAGAAATAAAATAAAAGCCCATATGAACAAAAGAGCTCAATGAGGCACACACAGAAATAATATAGGTCCGAACAGAAATAAAGTCAAACCTGCTAATTTTAAAGGTATATTAAAAGTAAACAAAAGTCCTCACTAAATCAAAGGTTTCACTGCCTCAGCTAAGAGGTAATTAGAAAAATTTCTAGAATTCAAACCTTTCTCCACTAAAAATTATTTCAAAGGACTGGTAAATGTGTTCAGAAAGTCTTTTTTATTCCCTAAATAACTGGGAAATACGTTAAGTATTTAATGACAAGCCCTGTCACTTCAGCACAAATTGTCTTCCATGAGATTTTCTGCTATAATAACTTCTTTGTTGATGCCAAATTTCCAAAGAAGACGCCTTAAAGACTCCAAAGAATCCTACCTCCTTCTCATGTGTCCGAAACACGGCCCGTTCGTCCCGAGAGGGGCTGTTCTGTCCTAGGCCAATTTTAGGTGTCATCTATTGAACAAGAAAACATCCAAAACATCTAATTAAGTCAAAAACAATAACTCCCAATAAAATCAATCCTGACAAGAAATTAAAAATATGAAGGGTGTTTGTTTGCCCTCGTGAAAATGCCAAGGGAATATAAATACCTACCAAAGACATTGGCATCCGTTTTTCTCGCAGGTATCTTGGGTTTTCTAACTGAAAAACAAGATAGAGAGAAAAAAAAAAAATCACGTCAACAATGTCTTAGTATGTCTTACAAATACTAAAACATCAAAACCAAATTATACGTAGCAGCTGTATCACTCAAAAGAACCACAGAAGATTTCAACATGCCTTAAATATTATAGAAATAAGAAATCTTCTAAGAGATCACTTGGTTAGAAATGGCCTACCCGGCAAGTTTTATTATGTAAATGATCCAAAAATGGCACTTTTTTCCCCCAAAACCCTTGTGGCTGTAAAAATTCCATCAATGCATATTGTAAAGGAATTTGGCAGCTACATGCATAGGCTTACGCAAAAGATTTCCAACTTTATTGGATAAATTTTCATTGAAATCAGTATAAAGCTACATTACGTTTACAGATTATACTGATTAAAATCTAGTGTTTTTGAAAAATTACACTTGGGTGCATTGAAACTACAGCCACACATGTAAGTTATAGAGACAAAACATAAGGAAATCATTCATTAACATGGCTGCATAATTGAAGCAGCTCTTTTAATCACTATTTTTAAGAACTGAATACAAAAGATTGTTCCCAACCCACTTCCTCTATCACACAGCTCTATCTTTCTCATTTTCTCAGACGATGAGGCTCAAACATCACATCACAGAGAAAGCAGAATGCCCAAAAAAAGCTTTCAAGGGTGTAATCTTGTAAAATATGGCAGTGAAATTTGGAATATGAATGAGATTGCAATACACACATGCACAAAAAAAAGACTGAATGTTGTAAGATTAGGTTGATCTATGAGGCATGGCAAATATATCAAATGCTTGCACTTTCTCCAATACTATTAAATAAATTTGTGTGTTGAATTTATCAGTGAAAAAGAGGCTTAATCCCTCTGAAATTTCAATTTGATACAGTGTTATTCATTTCCTGTCCTAAAAGGTTATGTAGGATTTCTGTGTGCTGTTGAGGAGTTGTCATATTTCACCCAGAAGAAGTTGTAGATACTCACATTTAACACATGCATTCAATTTCCATGAACAGTATTATCCAATATTTTAATACTGTGGCTGAAAGCATCAGAAAACCAATAATTTAACAATAAGCTATTTATCTTTATGGTCAGTGAGTTACACTTTCTTTTATATAAGGCAGGTAAAATCCATGGGCAGCCACCAGTGAATGAAGGAATCCTGGAGGCACCAACTGCCACAAAAATGGATAATTTTAATGGAAAATTTGACATAGAAGAGATTGGGAGGAGAAGAACACATGAGTGGGATCATCCCAGAGCATTAACCACAGGAGAGAGTTAACAGTGGAAGAAAAAGTCGATCAAGAGAGCAGGAAATATAAGGGACAGAAATCCCAAACCGGAAAAATTTTGGAGAATTTTCTTTGTCCTACACATTTGTACCTGCAATAGAATTTTCTATCTACATTTTACTGGGATTACACTCCTCCTCCTCCCAGCTCATGTTGGCTACTTCCCCATCCAGCCCACATTCATCCCCTGGCAGGTACCCAGGGCTGAAGGTGTTTGCCAGAAGCTCCAGGTATTCCCCAACTTGACATCCCAGAAACCTGAGCAGCAGGGAACAGTGGAAGCCTTCAGGAGTACCTGGTGGAATTTGGAGAAAGCTGCACAGCCACATTTCCAAGGCTTAATTATTTCCCAAAAGCTCTGTCTCCACACACAATGAATACAATCACCACTCACTTTTGCTTTTAAGCTAAAAATTATTGTAAATATTTACAATTAATTCAAATCCTTTATCTGCCCATGACATTAAGCTGTTTGCAGACTTCAAAACCAATCTAAAAAGTTAAGGTATATCCTACTTGTTTATGAGAAAGTAGGAAAATGTGTCTCTAATACTTTGTACTGCCCAAGTCTTGCATTTTTTGATTTTGTAACAGCAGCCATATGTGCTTTGAAGTTAAATGTTCCCACTTTGTTACTTGTTGTGGATTATATCCACTCAAACTGATCTGTAAACATTTAATGCCTCAACATTCATTCTTTTCATGCTGGTCTTCTGCAAAACTTCTTGTTCTCAAAATTAGACCACATTAAAGAGGGAATATCACAATAAAAAATGCCCCAAAAAAGGAGGAAAAAAGTCTGTATTTATGAGAAACATGCAAATTTAAAAATAATAAGCAAAAGGTCAAAGACAAGCCAAAATGCATATGTATGAAACTGAAGAACTGCCATGAGAAGAACAGTAAATCACATGTTTTTTTAAAGAGTATGAACCAAATAAATGTCATCATGAAAGACATCTTTATTTGCACTAGAACTGAACCCTAATTTGTAAATACCACTTCTTAACAAAAATGGTATTTTGAACTTCTTTGTAGAAAAGAGTTTGGATTCTCCTGTTCTATTAGGCAGTCTGACAAGAAACCATGTTTCAATTTGTGAGGACTGGAATGGTCACCTTCTAGTACTGAAGTCCTCCTAAACTAGAGCCGTGAAGGTTTTGGGTGATCAGTTCCCCAGGAAGAAATCTCCATCACTTAACAGAAATAATCTACTCCATAAAAATATACACATTTACTTCAGTTAAAAAAAGCAGCATGGCAGAAATGTGCATAAAAAGTACAATTCCTGAATTTCATGCTAATTAGCCATAAATTCTAACTTTAGCATTTTCAATTTCTATTTATTTTAATAACACCTAAAGTGGTCAAAACTAAATACTTACAATTTATACCATTTTAAAGCTACCAATGCAAGTAATGAGTGAAACACTGATAAAAGTAAACTGAGCTGAAATGGTTTCCCCCAAAAGCAAAGAGAGAGAAGGAAAAGCACAAATCTGAGCTCTAAGTACTTCCATGAGACTCATCCCCAGGACATCAACTATATTTCACCCCTCAGGCTGAAAACAGTGCACAGAGCTTTTTATCTTTCTATCACAGCTCAGAAACTCACACCAAAGCTTTGCTCTTTTGCTCAGTAAATACCACAGCAATGACAACACGAATGTCATGGTTCCAAACTACCCCTCCAAAGTCACGTTTCATTCTTGGGAAGATGTTTATCAAGGGATGGTTATCTTCAATAATGCACAACTGAAGCCTATTTCAGCCGAGTCACAGAAGGTATATTGTGTATATTAAGATTCAGGGAACAAAACCCCCACAGTTGGATCAGCAGGATTGTTGCAAATTCTCCCTCAAGCTTCTTCAAAGACAAAATGCAATTGTTTTCAAAACAAGGATGGCAGAAACACACATGAAAGAGTTAAGAACACTTAAGACTTTGAAATGGTAAACAACTAAACTGAACCTTGCCCTAAATTCTTACTTTAATCTAACAAACCCAGCCAGCCAGCATGTTCCCTACAGAAATAACTGCTGAGTAGCTTCAGGAAATTTGAGTAAGGACATTCTTATCTAACATCATAATTTGTAGGGAAGTTCACTTTAATGCTGCTTCTGCAGTCTTAGTGGAAGGACATTAAAGCACATGAAGATTGTTTGTCAGCATGGAAGTTTAATTTATTTTTTGAAGTCACAACACCCCTTGGAGTCCACTGTGGGAAAGTTTTTCCAGTGTTGCTGCCCTCCAACACCACAACATATACAGCAGGTATGTTTACAGTAAGCAGGCAGACTGAGAAACCAAACAAAAGATAATCAAATGGCTTGTGCAGAAATGTTGAGCTGAACTAGACTGGAAAGACACAGGCAGATGTGAGCCAAGCACACAGAGCAGGCACAGCATCCACTGCTGCTGCAGCCACCCCAGAATTCCCAACCCTCCCATCCACATTAACCCTGTGTTATGAAGCACTTCTCCAAGGAAGGAGAACGTAACACAAGCCACCAACCACAGAAGTTCTTTGGTCTAACTCTTCTTGAACCTTGATTAGGCAATAACACTTCCCATGACAAATTCTTCTGGGCAAGACTGCGTTGTCCAGGTTCCTGGCACTGAACATCCCACATCACTTCTGGTGAAAGCTAAAGAGTTAATTCTTGTCCTGGCTGAATTCCAGCCATGAAAAATCATATTCTCCCTGGCTAAAAACCTCCTTGCTATTTCCCCAGGGTACAATCTCTTTGTATGCTTTCTACCTAAAATGATGTGCTGAATTTCCTGGGATGTTTGAAAGAGTTGCTTTGTCACACCTAAAATTGGCTACAACTTGGTGACAAATGAAACTGCATCAGAGGCACCATCAAAGAGAGAGTGAGAGACAGAGAGAAGGAGGCAGGTCAGGTAAGAATTTGCAGAGGTTTGAGTCCTTGTTGTTCCTTTATGTAACTTAATATTTTTATCCAAAAATTATGTTTGTCTGCAATCTAAAAAGCTCAACCACAAGAGGAAAAAAAGAAAAGAAAAAACTGGTAGTTTAATTCTGTTATCCAACAAGATTTCCTGACACCACATAGATTTCACAATATTTAATTATTTTTTGAGACATAAACAGGAGATGATCACCTTCCCTTCAGTTATGAAGTGCAAAAGATCGGCAACAACAAACAGAAGTTTATTTACAGCTGTTCATGAAATAAGATCACAGAAAGGTTTGAGTTGGAAGGCACGTTAAAGCTCATCTAATTCCAACGCCCTGCCATGGACAGGGAACCTCCTGCTAGACCAGGCTACTTTTATTATGTTCTAAAATAGGTAAAGAACGGACAAAGAAAGTTCAAAGTAAGGACATGACCAAAGATTACTGGCATTTGTCTCAACTCCTGGCTCTCAAACTTTTTCCTTCCAACAGCAATACAAAAGGACTTCTTCTTTTCTACATTGCAAATGCAACTTCAAGGCACAAACACCTGATAAAGGACAGTCCCCCACAGCACTTTAGATATGAGTCAATACGGGCCAAGAATGTGGCCAATAATGCATGTAAAATTTGCATAAATTAGTATTCCATGTATGAAAAGCCAATTTATCACAATCAAAACTCAACTTCTTTTTTTTAACATTTACTCATGCCTGACTAGAATCTAAAGGAGTTGAACAATAAAATGTTTCATAGCGATAATCAGGAATGCTGCAACGCAAAGGGAAAAATTTTTTAAGAAGTAACAATAATAGCAAAGTAATGCAACACACTTACTTCTCCTGTAGAAAATGTTATTACTGAGAACAAATATCTGAAGCCTCCAGATTAGTCTATTAAGCTTTGACCTCTCTGCTTAGCAGAGAAGACATAAAACATTTTCCAAAACTTTTCATAATATTTTTAATAATCATAATTTTAAAAAAAAGTCTCAGCCACTGACATAGGCATATCATAAAAACTGAAAATACATCCAGCATGTGAGCTTAAAAATACAAGAGCTTTGAGGAAGAGGAAATTTAGAATATATTAAAGAAGCAAGAGGCCAAAAGATAACGGCAAAAATAAATTAGCAGTTTTTAACTGGTCATTTCAATCCAGACAAGCCCAAACTGGAGCAGTGAAGGCTCAGCAGCAGCTCACAGCTGGAAGACACCAAGGCTGTCTCACCATGATGTGTACCTAGCTAGGTATTTGCAGATTCTGGAATAAAAGCATGGCCTCTATATATACTTGCCTGAAATAATCACAGCTTCCTAAAATCACAAGGATTCTTACTGAGAAAAATCCTTGGATAACCAAAAAAGCCTAAGCAAAGTTTGAAAAGCTTCTCAAGACAACTGTTCTTCACACCAGGCAGCTCAAAGTGAAAGCCATTCTGTATCTCCTTTCCCCTCTCCCCCCACTACTGAAGTACTCTTGTGGGTCAAGGGTCTTCTATATCTGAGGTGGGATCACTTGTAAATTAACTTTCCCAAATGGTTTGCAGCTGGGATTAGCAATTAAAGGATAGCAAGATGCTCCCATGGCAATTGAAATGCTCACAAACAAACAGCAGCCACATCTGACACTCCAATCTCACGGATTCCAAGGTGCTGCAATCATTTAGTGGGGTTTTTTTATTTTTAGTAATGACATGTTCTTTAAGTACGACACTCTACTTAAAACTTCCTGACCCTTTCAGAACCCACTGGAGGCCGTGATCCACAGCAGGGAAACCCTGCTCAGCAGCAACCCCTCACAGGCCTCTCTTTTTACAACCTCAAATCCTCTTTGTCAGGTAACTCCCAACAAGTCTTATCAGGCAATCAAAGTCTCTCATGAGCGACTTATTTAATTACCATCCCTGGAGAGGAGACTTGAAAAACTGATTTATGTGTCACAGTAGCCAATTTGTTATCCAAGGGAGCTCCCATATCAGCAGAGGATCATCACAGTTTAATAACCATCCATTATCAACATGACACCATTGCAAACTGGAATTTCAATTAGAAAAAGAAATAAAATACAAATAAAATTACGGAGATAGGAGATAAGCAAGCAGGCAGATCAACACTGATATAAAAATGCTGGATATAAAGAGATCCTTTGTCAGCATCAATTGGAATAATTTGTAAAATGGCCAAGAGCAAGTTTTCCCCCTTAAAGAAGCTTTTAAAGGTATTACAGCTTTCTGCTGGTATAATCCAGGTATTTATATGGCCCAAACATCCACAATCTGCAAGTGACTGCTTGCACCTTTGTTTCAGGCACCTGTGCAGTGCTGACATTTTCACCCATCTCCACCTTCAGTTTGGAAAAAGCAAGAGAAACACCAAGAAGGGCACAAAAAAGTTCACATTCTCTCTTATCACTTCTGTTTGTACTGAAAAGAGAACTTGGCCATCCGTGCAAAACCTTGAGTGCAACAGGCAAGATTTTTCAATGCTGTCATATCCCTCTGGACTGACAATCGTGTAGGAAGGATAAAGATCATTTGGCAACTGATTAAAATGACAACATGAAAATACAAGATTATTTTTCAAAAAACAAGGCTGAAATATTTCATTAAACTCGCTCTCATCCCTCCTAACTTTGGCTGCAGCTCTGTGAGCTTTTAACCTGTGAGAATAAGCAGAAAATGAGACAAAAAAGAAAGAAGAAACCTCCCTGTTAAAATCAAAGTGATCTTAACAAAACTAAATTGCTATGAGGGTATTAATCCTAATGAAAGAGGTTAAAGATTTGGTGGTACAAGTGAAAGGGTTATAACAAAGACAAAACAACACAATAGAAAAACAATAGAAAAAATACATTACAGCTACAGAGAGAAGATACTTCACTGTGACCATAGAACTATCATGGACTAATACCACAGAAAATACACCCAAGGAAATAAAGTCTTATCATAACAGTAACAAATTCTAATTATTAGGTGAACACACAGAAAAGCCTCTTGAACACTTTCAGAAGGAGGCAAACTGACCCAAAGAGTTGAGTTGTATTAATGACTTGCAAATTCTGTATTGGCAAAAAATAAATAAACACAGAAAGCCAAACTCTTCTTGCATTTATGCAAGCGTAAATAAAAAATAATGTTATAAAGTCATCAATAAATAGTCTGAATTTCTACCAGAGTAAAACGCTTGGTTTTGACCAGCAACCATTATTTTGCCTGATCTGTCAGTAAGCATAGAAAATGTGACATTATTACTTAAAAATGAGGCAATTTTAATGTTTTCTTCTCATACATTCATAAATAACCTTTCCAAGCTTTACCAATTCATTTCTAATAGACTGATTCCCACATAGTTTTGTTGACTAAGCTCAGAATTCAGACTAAGTACTAAGAACTTCCCATTGCAAGTTAATCAATAAATAATGTACTCCATTTATTTTACCCCAAGATTCCAACTATTGAGACGTGCTTCAAGGTCGTCCTCCTCCAAGGAAATGTTTTTTTTGTGGTGATCATTCTGGAACATAAAAAAAGTCAAACAAAACATCAGAATTGCTGGCAGATACACGTCATTTAAAATAAAGCTTCTCCTTGACTTGGCCATACCTACACTGCCCTTCCTAACAGTGTCACGATACCTCTGACAGCTTTCACCTAAACAGCTCGGTTACCAGAAGGATACTGTGCTGAGAAAGGAATTCAGAGGATCAATTAGCCTGGCTCTTCACTTTCATGTTCTTCTTTATTTATTTCCAGAGCAATGGTCTCTTTTACGGAGGGTGAATTTACCAAAAAAAAATCAAAATACTCAGTTTTCAGGCAATGTACTTATTCTAGAAATGATTCATCTCCAAAGTACCTTCTGTGGGGCTAATCCAGAACTCAAGAGATCACCTGATCAGCCTCCAAATAAAAAAATTAATTTAAAAATTAAAGGAAACCACAGCAAGGCAGTGAGAGTTGTCAAAGCAGAGGACAGAGCAGCTGCTGCCCAGCTCAAGGATATTCCCTAATTTCCAACATCCAGCCAGGGCTGTTACTGCCGCTCAAGGAAGTAACAAGGAATTATCTTTCAGAAGAAAGTTTTTCCTGTAGGATAACAGTAACTACCAACTGGCATTCAATGTATCTAATGGGGAAGCTGGTACAGAACATTTTCCTTAGCTATTTAGAAAAACAACATTGAAGCAGGAATTACTTTGTCTGGTTAAGTTTTGCGAGCAAGAGGTTTGTGTATGGACCTGCCAGCACCTCTTCTTTAAATCTCATTTGTCATAAGCCTTCAGTGAATGGAGCCTGGGCTGGAGTTAATCAACACCTGGCTGAGGCAGCCCTTAAAGTTTCTTAAAAGTCTCCCTGTTCCTCTACCTGGGCCTGAATTACGCCAGAACATCTGTGCATCACTGACAATGGAACAAGGTATTGTTTGTTCCAGCCAGCCAAGCCTTATCAAACTGCCTGGCAAAGCAAGAGGGGATCATTTCACTTAAAGGCCCTTTTAAAGCTGAAATCACAGGAGAATCCAGTGTATGGAGCTGAAGAACAGTGACGTGCGGTGATTTGTCTAACACTGCCCTGGAAGCTGTGGCAGAGCCAGCAACAACAAAAACGTACAAAATAAAAATGTGCAAACTAAAACAACAAACTCCCCCCAAAAAACTTTGCAGCCCCAAATCCAGGTTTCAACTGAAGAAAATAATTTTTTTTTACAATAACTGCTCCATAAGGAGTATTTCCTTAAGTAGAATAAACAGGAAACCAATAAGGAGAAATTTAGTAAATCTAGCATGTGGTTTTATTTTTAATTATGGCATTCCTGTATTGAAATTACATTTGTATACATACAATCAACACACACATAAATACATTCATACCAATTAAAGCCAAGAGCAAAGAGAGTTGACTTTATCCCAGTGAGCACCTGTAGCCTGCCACAATAAACCATCCCCTTGCTAACCCTCTATTCCAGATGCACAGAAGAAATCAAAATTTCCTCAGAAAAGAGCTTCCAGTTTATCCTATTTGCACGTCATGTCCTCATAAATTCTCAGCTGTGCCCAGCTGCAATCTTTCTAAACTATTCCTCTGATAAAATCAGAAAGGTGACATGGGCAGACCTGCAGGAACTTAGAGCAAATTCAGTGTTCCTGGAGGGCTGAGGGCTGTGCAAGGTGTGCTGAAGGACACTGCAAGGCTACAGAGCACAATGAGGAAGGAAAACAACCCAATTCTGGGTAACACGCATTTGTCAGGAGTAATTTTCAGTGCAAATGCTTGCAATTATACAGACAACATCACTGAATATTTTGGGTTTTAGACCAAGTCAGTTCAATGTCCTTTCATCAGTCACAACGCTCGTTGTGGAAAGTTTGATGAAACAAACTGTCCAAAATTCACTCTTTCAGAGGTCAGCCATCACTGAACAGAGCCAGAGGCATCCATGCAGCTTTCTTTAATCTATTATTGCAAAATACAAGATGATGTCAATGCAGGCACGTTGCCAAGCCCAGGGAAAACATTGCAGCAGGCACTGAACACACAACACTAAACAGAGGTCAAGCATTAGGGTGAACTGAGAGCATCCGACAAGGAATTCTTTTCCCCTGCACTGCAGAGGACAGATTTTGGTGAGCTTTAGTCCTGCCTATCACTCCCCCAAAAATGCCTTTGCACCTTTGCACAGGGATCCCACACAGCTGGAAATAACAGCTGTGCAGGGATACATAAAACCAACTCATGGAAAGCAGAGCTTTGTGACGAAAAGGAGGAGCATCTTACACACAGTGTGGTGCCTAGGTCATCTTCATCTGTCCGGTGAGGAGAACACTGGGAATGGGGTATTACTGACGGCTTCTCATTCAATCTTTCCCTGTTGTTAATGACAAGAGGAAGCAGAAAGAGAAGAATTCATTTTCAGCAACTTCTGGCACACAAGGATGCTAATCATAGAATACAATCTTTTAAAATATACACAACAAAGTAAAGACGTAAAGATCAAAAAAAAGGAGAAAAAAAGAGAAAAATTTCTTGTTAAAAGCAAAGTGTTCCATTGAAAGAACACCACCAAAAAACCTCACACCAAAACACAAAACCCACTAGAAATATCATGTACATAACAGTACATTAAAAAGTGTTCTTTGCTTTTCTTTTACTACATGACCCAACATCTCCCAAAGGATTTTAGAAGAAATCCAAGCTAAGGAGAGGTCTCACCTAGGAGAATGTTTTTGAAATAAATTCCTAAGCATATGAAACAACATAGGATGGAGTCCAGTGACTCAGAGAAGAAAGAGGAATTAAGGAGATGGTTGGTTACACCATAGGGGAGGCTTTTAAAACCTGAAAAATAGGTTAGATCAAGGTAAATCATCATCCTGTAACATCCAAACTTGAAGACAAGGGCAGGAACTACACACAGCTCAATACAAAGCAATGGCTTGAAAGGCCAAGGTGGAGAGGAACATGTCAAAGGAACAAGTCACAAAGATTGTCTTAGCTGCATTTCACTTCAGTTCTGTTTTATGGACTAAAATGGAATATATGGGGATGGTAAAGAAAAGCCCATGAGACAGGACACAAGTACAGCACAACCGAGTGCTCTGTCCAGCAGAGTACTGGACAGGGATTTGTCATAAATAAAACAAGGAAAAGGAAATGAAGAAGAGCAGATAGGTGACGAGAACTGTCGCTGATGCACTTGGTCACAGACATTTCTCAACCACAGAACAGTGAAAAAAAGAATAAAATTAAAATTATAGGCATTCATTAGATGGGTTGATATAGAAAAAGATCCAGAACAGTAGCAAAACCCTTCAGCACACACTCCACTGTCAAACTCACAGGTATTAAGGTAATTAAAAGCTCCTGTTAGTCCCTTCACCATCCTGTAACTGCCTACATTATTTTAAAGTCAAATCAGACCATTAAAATACCTTCCTTCCTTTCCATCTGGCAGCAAATTAGATGGTTGTTATGCCAAAAAGACACTGAGATGAATTAAGTGTTTATGAACAGAACAACTGTTGGATGCACAATATAAACGAGTCACTTCTAGGAAGTGACCAAGTTTTCATGAAGCACAGGGCCCCAGCTTTCATCAAAACAGCAGGGAACAGAGAAATACAACAAATGAGAGCATACCTTCCCTTCCAGCATCCAGTAAATCCCATATAAACATGTATGGATGCACAATAACAATTACAAAGCACTAAATAGTTTAGATAAGCAAAGTCTCAGAGGTAAAAAAGATCAAAAGGAATATAATAATACAATGACTGCCTCTTGCATTTCTTACCAAGATTTCATTTGACACAAAATTACCTTTCATTAAAAGGAGATAAATCTTTGCCTGGGAGTAAATCTGCCCTTCTATCAAATTTCCTGTCTGAACAATACTCATGTTACCTAAGAATTCAATAAAGTTCCAACTGTGAAAAATGAGAGAAAACAGAATTCATGCCCCCATCACTGAAAGATTAAGGAATATCAACAAATACACAAACCAACTCAAGCTACCTGCAATTATTTCCCAATTGACCAAAGGGAGGAAAAACGTCTAGATGTATTCTCAGTTCCACATTTGCTATTTTTAAGAGGAACTGAAAAGGAAGGTGCTTTACAGGATTCTACAAGCAGAATTTGAAAAGGTAGTTAAGGCTGGATAACAGTGTTGCTATATCAAGTATACACTATCCACTCAATCCCTTTTTCAGCCTCCTGCTAATAAGAGTCAGGCTCCAAAAAGCACAAAATTAAATTTTCTTCCCACTGCAGGTGAGTGAAGAATGTTCAAAGATTTGACATCAGCTCTGTGACCTCCTGCTTCAGCCAGAACAGGGAGCTGGCATGGGAGAAGGAGGTAATTTGCTGCTAATAAAGAAGATTAGTAAATATTCCTTCTAGGAACAAAGGGCAACTCACCAGTTCCTCCTGGTACAGCACAACTCCACAATAACCTTTAACAATGTTTTTCAGGCACGATCTATAAACATAGAGTAGAATTTTCCTCTGGGGTCAGAAAGCCCAGGTTTCTGTTCAAACCAAACTACACATTTCTCAAACCAATCCTCTTACGTTTCAAAATAAAGCTGCACCTTTCTAGCCCCAGCTGGTTGGGCTTATTCATCCACACCCCGGTTTGCAAGTAAAGTTTGTCTGCCTACTTTTTATTTAGGGAGAAAAACAACTTCATGTGGAAAAGTCAGAACTGTCCAACACACAGTTATTTGTATTGCAAGATAAAAATCACTATGAAAATAACTTCTCTGTTTGTTTGGGTCTTTGAAAGGAGAGAATCTTGAGATAAAGAACATCAAGTAGTTACTCAAACATGTCTCACTGACATTATCTATTTTGCCCTGAGAAAATGTTGTAAGAACTGAGTCATGGCTGGAATGCAAAATTTTCATCCAACTACCCACGTTCCATGCCCATGGACACAGTTTTCCCAGTGCACATTCAGAGGATATGCACAAATATAATGGAACTCGGTCACCATCTGCTGGCTCTCCCTACAAACTGCACATTCCAGAAATAATTAATATAATACATTTTTACCTGCACTGATAGCTCATCCAAAACTGTAAATACAAAGAAAAACAGGATCTATGTGTTGGATATAGGCAATCTCTTATCATAGTCACATGGAAATAGTATTAAATATGTAGATATTTTGTATTTCTACAAAACACAACAGCTGAAATATTTACCTTCAGTATGTTTTCTGCATAACTCGCAGGAAAATTAGTTTTTTATTTCTGTGAAGATTAATTCATGTAACCTACACAACTATCAAAATTCTCCAGCACAAGTTCAGATTTTCTTAGACACAGCCCCACTCCTAACCTGAGTACCCACTGGCAGAGCTGTGCCTATACAGCTGAGTTTCACTTCCAGAATCCTTTAAATCAGTAACATTATTCCTTCACATTTACTTGCTTCTCCTGGCATGGATAATATGCAATCCGAGTCTCCAGAGAACTCACCAGAGCCTTGGGAACCATATTGATCACCGATGTAGATATTGCTTCATTCCCACAGGAAAAAAAGGAAAAAGGAAGTGAAATAATGCTTCCCTACCCCACACATTACTTTGGGAACTTCGCCAGACCACGCTGAATCTTAGGTTCAGATACGGAGCGGGAAAAGACATCAGATTCCCAATATTCTACTAGAAACCAGGTAGCAAAAGAGAGAAAAAATATGGTAAAGAAGGGAGGGAGTAGGTGGAACTGTACCTTAGCTTTCCTCAAATGGGGACCAGCTCCAGCTGGATGAAGAGTGAGGAATAAGCAAATCCCACCCCAGCTGACAGTACAAGTAAGAAATTTGGAATAATTAGGTTTATTTTTATGCCATAAATGGTCCTATGGTCTTGGAGAGATATCAGTGTCCTAAATTGGGCCTAACAGGAGAGTTGTGCAATTGTTTTATTGCTTCAAATACCCAGAGTGATACCTTAACATGATGATGCTACTCTGAGTGACTGAGACAGTTTGATCAGATCTAGGCCAGGTATCTTGGCACAGCACAACAATAACACAGACTTATCCAAGGTCTCAAGAAACATTTCTAAAGCATGATGCCTTCCTTGTTTTCATAAGATCAAACCTAATTTTTCTACTTGAGGGTATCTGGACAGCTCTTCCCAACAATTCTCTGCATCGCCAAGCCCAAAGCAGTACTATGATAATTCAGCTGGCAAATCTCCATTCTCTGCCTCTGTTTCTTAAACCACGAGTCTGTTATCAAAACCACAGGTTCTTATCAGAACACGAGTGAGAGCAACCAGAAGAGCCCCTAATCCTCAAGAAAAGGAGATACAGAGATCTCAGACCTAAGAGCAACTTTTTAAATGATTGTTAGGATTACGTATAAGGGATGCAAAAGAGGAAAAGTTTCACGATGCTCAGTATCGACGTGATTTAACTTGCAAGAGTGTCTGTCTGTCGTCTATCCAAATCACTGCTGAAGAATTAAAAACATGATTAAAAAATTATGATATAGAGCATAAACATGAGTGTGCCTACAAGAGAACTGCTAATGATGGCCCCATGAAAAATGTAAGTGAATACATTAAAAAAGCATTGGACTTCTGAAACAAAACCTGCAAATGTGTTTCTAATGCAATGAAACGAAACCAGAAGTAGAGCAAACACTCACTTCCTCTTATACAGCTTTGAATAACACTCACTCCACCTCTAAGGGTGCTTCCTTCATCAAGGAGTTCAGAGAATTTAAACATTAACTAAATTGCAAAATGAGCAAACAAGAGGAAATTCCATCCATGACTGAAATGCAGCCACATAAAGAAAAAAAAGGAACATAGTTCTTGATAATCAGCACAGAGTTGCACTACGTAAGAAAATCCAGAAAGTAAATGCTTAACAACAGTAGATTAAACTAAAATTTACCTAAGATTCCCACAAAATAGGACAGAATAGAGCTGAAGCTTTCCAACAGTGTCCAAATGACCAGCTTGTCACTCCTTCAATACTGCAGGGACATCTTTCTAAGCCAATAGGAAAACAAGCCTTAATAACGTGACATATTTCACCCCTTTTTCCCTGCTGTAAACAGCTCTATTCTCAGCTGATTGGAACCACGGATGCACCTTTAAGATCACTGGCTCCTGCAAATCAAAAACCTACACCTCGCCCAGCAAAACTTGCTGATCTGCAGGGAGCCACTATTCTGTTTCCCTTAAAAAAATCTGTGAGCAGCAATCATAAAATAACCTTTAAATCTACCATCTGTATGCTTGTTTATATTTCTAATCTATAGGAAAAAAAGCCATTAAAAACTATTTGATAAAACAGCTGCTTTCAGCATTATGGCCTTAGACTACAGATGGAGACTTTGATTTTCCATGTTAAGTGTCTGTAACTGAAAGGGGGAGGAGAACAAGAAGGGAAAGAGGACAGAGGGATGGGACATGAAAGAAGATGTACAGAAGCCAGAGAAGACATAATGGAGAAAAGTAAGAACAAAAAAAGTCTAGAAGTTCTCATTATATTGAAGATTACCAGAGTTTCTGTATATAAAGAACAAACACTGATAGTCAGTCCATGAGAGAGTGTAATAAACTCACACAAACTGAAACACCCAGACCTTATCAAATCAAACATCTATTAAATACGAATCAAATACGGAATAAAGCCAGTGCAGAAATCTTACCCACGTGTAGGTGGTGTTGCTGAAGATGATTCCTCTACAGAAGATGCATTAATTTCATTGTTTCCCAGCTCCCCCACCACCCAGTCAGGCAAACAGTCAGGGCTACTGCTCCGAACTCTTGGGCAACTTGGTTCATCAAAATAAACTGACTATAACGAGAAGAAATGCAAAATCAACATCAGAACATATTCGCACAGATACGGTTCTTTACCCTCTTAATGTCTTTTCTTGCAGGAGTATCTGCAGCAAAAACATTCCTTTCCCAATGGAGTCAGGGAGGTGTGCAAACGCCACCTGCCCAACCC
This sequence comes from Atrichornis clamosus, assembly GCA_013400975.1. Lineage (NCBI taxonomy): Eukaryota > Metazoa > Chordata > Aves > Passeriformes > Menuridae > Atrichornis > Atrichornis clamosus. The sequence continues at coordinate 176,706 of WBMZ01002115.1, forward strand.
TTGGGAATTCATACAAGAGGTGTAAATGTGTGAGGTGTAAATGTTTTCCAGTACTTTTCTTCTTACAGGATGGGTAATTCTAGCACAAATTGGGACTGTTAGCTCACTAAAGCTGATGCCAAGGGTTGACCCAGCACATTCAGGTCTTCAGAAAACAAACTGCAACTTTAACAATATCAGTGTGAATAGCCACCTTTTCTTTCATAAAGACAGACCTCTACAGTCACCTCAGACTACTTAAGTCACCACCTTTAAGCACATTTTTTCCTTTCACAAGAGCTATCTACTAAGACAAAAGAAAGCCTCAAGGGCCTTTTATTACATTTTTCCAAAGAATTCGAAAGATTTTACCTTTCTGTTCATCCAAAACACCTATTTTTTACAAGCCTTCTAACCACAATTTTGAAGAAGATACAGGTCTCAAAAAGTCTAAAAGCAAATCAAAGACGGAAAAGTAATTTCAGGATACATTTAAGCAAGTTTGTCTCAGAAAGAAATGACACCCACCATGTAGGCAGGTAAAGTTCTCAGCATTCCTTCTTCTGGCTTTTGTGAGAAAGGGCCATCCAGCACTCCTCTCTGCAGCATGTGGAGCAGCAGTTTGGCGTACAAGTTCCGATTCTCCCTTCCAACTATTCCTATGCCTGTTCCTGAAGGTTTGCATAGCTTTTTAATCCACTGGGAGCATCTCTTTCTTTCTGAAAATACAGATATACATCGTCACTATGCATTTTCAGAGCAAATCAAACACATTGAGAAAACAGGGGCCATCACTGGTCACCAGTTTTGCAGGTTTCTCTCTTCTACACGAAAGTTTAAAGTAAAACAAAAAACCCCAAGTGACCAAACCAAATAAAAGAAATGGTGAAATACCTAGCTTAAAAGTAAGTCTTCAACAATAGTTCACATGTACGTATTCCACAAACATTTTCTACTAATTCATGTTTACTAGCAGTTTACATGACTTTTAGAAACAGCAGGTTGGGAATCCATCCCTAATAAGGACAGGACACATTAAAACACCAGGAATTCTGCACTCACTGCAAGAGCTGCCATTAACTACAACTTACAGCTTGTATGAGCATTAATACTTTAAATACACAATAAATCCTCACTCATTTAAAAAAATAAATCTGTCTTTACACAAGCTTTGCTACCAGGTGATAAAATTATTCACTTGGTTAAATGTTTACACATAAAGGTCTTTATTTGTAGGGTTTGTGACTTTAATAATAGCCAGCTTCTTGTAAAAATTAGATTTATACAACCTCATTTATTAATTGATGTTCCTGTTATTACACATTCCTCCGCAAATTTTAACAACTTTATAAATAAAAAATATTTGCAATTTTGTAAGGGCTATCTCAAAAGCAATGCCCTTTAGAAGCTTTTAGTTTCTACTGAATCAGGTTTTTAAAGACAGACAATGAATTTATGCAAAAGCACATTCACGTCATGAAGATAAGTCAGATAAGGTCAAACAACTGCAGTGGGTACCTAAAAAATCCAACTTTAGATGCTGGGCAAAGCCCCCATCAAAACTGCACTTGCAGTGTCAGGCATTCAGTGTCTGGTCAAAGTAAGTGATACAATACACACAATAATTACCAGTCACCTAGAATATTGTAATTAGTGTCTAAATGCACAATTTACCATATTTACCTGTACTACGCTGCAGGCTTAGCACATAGGGCTTCATAGCCACAACACAGCGATCTAATTCCGCATCCAATTTCTCCTTTATTTCCTCTTCACTGTTCATTTTGAAAGAACACGAAATAACCTGCAAAATTAATCACACGGGAGTAAAAAAAGGTCAAATGCTATATTACATCAGTCTCTGCTCGTCTCAGGCCACACAAGGCCGTGCTCGAAACTTTACAGGATATAAAACAAATGTGTTGTTACGTTCAAAGAAACACAAAAGTGTGAATGATACTTTGTAAATAACAGGTACTCAGTGCAATCTACGAGAGTGCGTTTGTTTGGCTTTGAAATTGAACAGCCAACCACACAATACACGTATTCATTACACACGGTTTGTATCAAACACCTCAAGGCGTTTGTGTGATACCGCATTCCTAATTTGTTATTCCTTAGAACTAGAAGGATTTTTTTTTAAAGAAGACCGGGGGGAAAAGCGAAAGCAGCAAGCGGAGCTATAGTTAAAAGCAGCACAACCAAAACCGCTGTCAGGACCGGTTTTTCAGGAAGCAGCGCTGCAAAGAGCAGCGCTCTTCACCCAAGCTCATCGTTCATTTCCCAGCCGAGTGCGGACCTTTTTCTATTTTTGCCCATTTCAGCAATCACTCCATTTCTCCGCCAGCGGAGCCGCACGCAGCGGGGCCCGCTCCGCGGCCCTTCCCCGCGGACAGCCCCGTCCCCCGTCCGTGCCCCCGTCCCGGAGCGCACACGAGCGTCCCCTGCACCCCCGCGGGCCCCGGCCGGGCCCCCGCGGGGCCTGCCCGGCCCTGCCCCGTTACCTGCGGGGGCTCCGGGTCCGGGGAAGGCAGAGCCGAACGTTCAAACCGGCCCCGCTCCCGGCGG